>SNQJ01S0004944.1:130160-167364 GCA_010110895.2 Picea sitchensis | reverse complement strand
ATGTTTATAACTCTGGATTTCACAGTAAAGACTCACTGCCACTAAGATTAATAATTCAAAGTTGGAAATGAGAGTAAATGGTTAATAATCTACACTAACTGATTCACCCCCCCCCCTCTCAGTTAGTTCATACCTGTAACAATCCAAGATGATTAGTGGGATCAGGAGGTTGCCAATAGGAGACATAGATATTGAAAATATTACCTATTCTTGGTTGTGTTATCTCTATCACTTAGTTGGGAGAGAAAAAACCATTGATTAAGTCAGTTGGGCCTAGGGATGCGCTTTAATAATAGTAGGGGCGACCTTGGACTTTCATTCGAGAATTGGCGAACTAAGGCATCAGACCTGTCAAGCGCAAGGGGACCATCAATAAACTAAAAGGATCAAACACTCACGCTTAAAAAGCATCCCACCATCTATTCTAGAATTTTTGAGTTTATTTTTTGGCATCATAAGAGAAAAAATGTGGCTGACTTACCAATCCAGTCCAATAAACACTTACTCATAAATTGAAGTAGCTTGGTCTTTTATCCACCAAATAAATAAATAAGAGGTACGAAGCTCCACTATTGTGGATTGGAGAAACTTTAATAAAAATCTTCCTATTATTCGATAAAAAGGTTGAGCCTATATGATTCTTACTATTATTATTGTGAGTTGGGTCGGTCAATTGACATAAGTATGAAGCGCTTGTTCAGTCAGTGACGGGTGGGAGGTAGTTTCTTTAGTGGCCTAAGAATACATGGTCAGTGAATGGAATGAATCTATGTTCAGTCAGGGCCCCCTGCCTTACTCCCTAATGTTGCAAGGGGTGATCCATCAATGAGATTTAGGGTCGCTTAGTCACAAAAATAGCTATTAAAGTGGTAGAATCATTAGAACATGATCAATAGGAATGAGAGCCGGGGTAGATAAGAGGTAAAGGTAGCACAGGGCGGAGTGGGAAGGGACAGAAAACATAGAGCAGATAGTAATCACCGTAAAGTAGGGAAGGCAGGTTCGGCTAAACACTTTGATGTCTAGTAATCTTTACGAGAGCCTTCTCAAATGACGTGTGTCCATCTGATGGTTCCTAGTCTTTCCTCCATATGTAATACCACGATTTTTCATGGGAAGTAGGTGAAAATCATGCTCCTGGTAGACGAGACTTGTCTCTTTAATTTCATGGCAACATATGACTGGAATGGAATTTCAAGAAAGAAGCAGTTCATTTTCATGCATCTAGACACCAGCAGAATAAAGGCTTTGGAAGAATTGTGAATTCAGACACCAGCCGAAGCACATACCAGATTGTGTAGGAAGTAAGAAGCTAGTTAGAACATTAGGCTTAGATTTTAGCTCCCATGCCTGCAAAATCTTGAGCTTTGCGTCAGGGAATAAAAGCCCCGTCTATTTTCATCTGGATGGTAAGATAGCATTCATTCGACTGACATTATAACTGTACAAACAAATTCAGAATCACTAAGGCATGGTTTCTCTTGATCGATTACTCTTGGTTAATAGGGTAGGCGTTGATAGCAGCAAAACCCATTATGTATTCTATACCACAAAACAAGCAAAATATGCCCATTATGAAACTAGATAGCTTAGGTCCTTATAGATAGCTCAGGTCCTTATATATACCCGATAGCCAATTTCATTATTTCCATAAATAAACCAGTTTCAATACTATAGTTTCAACCACAATTTCAAAATCACGGGAAACAATTAATTTTCTGAATAATCGCCAAATAGCTTAGTTCACTACTGAGCAAGCATCAGCTAAATTGTTTGTTCAAAATTTAGGTAGCTAGATAGGTTCTCTTGATAATAGAAAAACAGTTTACACTGAGTCCTTACTGGGTGTCAGATTTAGAAAAAAAATTCGTTTAACCTCACAGAGGGATTTTGGAAAAGAAAATTGTATATCTCCAAAAAGAAAAAGAAACCTGTCTTCCTAAGACCTAACCATGCCATCCTCCCATAGATAACCTTGCAATTATCATACCAGAATTAATATCTTAAAAAGCCTCTGATGACTTTAATTATCATGCCAAAATTAATATCATAGTTCGATATGGTGGCAACATTGATGAGGGTGTAACCCTTGATTGCTTCATCTCGTAGCTTATGGTCCACCACTACATTTCCCACCATCTACTCCTCTGCTATATCAGATTTTTCTCACCCTCTGTGCCCTTCATCGCTGCTTTTGAGCGCCAAATCACATTGATCGAGCTATCATACTTTTGCCCCATATGATCCAGTTTAGCAAATTATGATAATATAAATGTTTCATTGCTACAATAGTGAGTCTTGGGGAGTTAGCTATTTAGCAGATCCAATATAATCCCAAAATCAATAATGTGTGGGAAATAAAATCTATAAAGATAACTAAGCTTATTTTTACTTTTAATTTTATTTCAGATTTGAGAACAATTGTAACATTTCATAAATCCACTCATTTAATCAAGTGTTTAATATGTTGATAATTGACTTGCTCGACTCAAATGCTATAGAAATGCACTCTCTTACCTCATGATCTACTCAACATTCTTACTTGTCAGGTAAATCTGCTTAAGAAAGAGAGTTGGACACTCGCATCCACTTACCATTTTCATTTCCCTTATTTTTAGATTTCTACGTCGATCATTACAATTCACTTTTGGGTCATTATATTGCCCAATGCTTGTGTTCCGTCACTTTTTGAACGAAATCTATTGTCAAGAAAAGTCATCGATTAGAGAATGAAATCTTTCATCGAGAAAACTGAATATCGACCTAGACATTATTCTTTCTTAATGGCTCAGGAATTATTCGAAAAAATAATGACAAAAACATATGCAACTTCAGCCAGGATGATCGCTTTCTATTTAGCATAATATGATGAACTTGTTGAGTGTTTCATAATAAATTGACTTACAATGATTATGTGTTGATGCAGAGATACAAATTGATTGTGAAGAATTGCAGAGAAAATGCCAGATAGCTGACAGAAATCCTAAAAAAGGCTAGACGTTTCAATAGTAGAGGTGGGTGTGCATTCTCGCTGAAGGCTAAAGGACAAGGGCATTTAGGGTGTTTAGGCTTCAACAATAGAGGTGGGCATTCATTTCGTCTCAACAATCCCTGCCAGTGATGCCATCTCCTACAACACATCCAGCCAACCATCAGAACTAGTGGGAGGGACAAGAACTTCAGTAATCAGAATCAGAACCAGTGGGAGGGATAGAATCAGAACTAGTGGGAGGGACAAGAAATTCAGTAATCAGAATAAACAGAATCAATGGGAGAGACAGTGCGACTATGAGAGACAAGAAATTCAATGAATTATAATGATTCCAAGCTACATGCAAGTGACCGGGTGGAGGTGAAGCTACATGCAAGTGACCAGGTGGAGGTGAAGGGCAGGGGACAGTTGACATCTCAAAGAGGCACCAAAGCGACTACCCCTCGTGGAATATGTTTTATGCATTTGAAAACCTTAAGCATTTAATGTTTTGAATTAATATTAATGTGAAACTTAGCATTAATTCAAGTTGCTCGATACATATCCAATTTGTCGTTAATTTGCGTTGTAATTGCCTAAGTTTGAAGCTTAATTGCCTCTATATGAGGCCAAATAAGGCCTCAAACTAAAAACTTAGGACAAAATCTTTAAAACTAGTTGGAAAATTGTATGAGACGGTTAAAACTTTGGGTTAAATGGTTGGTTTTCGTGCTAGACTAATAAAAACATTCAAAACCGATTACTAATACTCCCTAGCCCGAAGGGCAGGGACTAATAATAGAAATTAAATTGTTATATCATTTTGGAATTAATTATATTAAAGTTATTCTATAATTGAAATCAAATATGTATCTATATATAAGAGAGGTTTTATTTTTATAAAATTATAGATTCATATTAAAAATATCTATATATAGAAATATGCAATAAAAATGATTTGAATATATAAATTTGTGATTTTTTTCTCTTAAAAGTTATTGAAACTTAACAACATTGCAAACATATAAAAGCAAATGTTATGGAACATTCTAATTTAATGTGAATTTTATATTTTTTTAATGATTTTTTGTTTTATCAAACAAAAAAACTCGTCGTTTTTGTTATAGTTATACTTTACTATTAATGAATTGAATTCTTTTTATTTTTATTTTTTTTTCTTCGAAGCCATTACAACAATATATTCATTATGAGCTCAACATGTTACTTGCGAAAATTGAACTAAGTTGAAAAGAACAAAAATAATTCCTCCCAATCATCCAAGCTAAATACAATTAACAAGATTAAATCCAATTGATAAGATTAATGAATTAAGACCATTAATCTGAGAAATTGGAGAGAGAAGGTAGAATGGTGATTTAGGGTTTATGGTTTACTGGTGCATAAATGAGGAGTATGAGAGCTTCCTCGTTGGGGAGAGGGGATTAAACCTTCCAGGATGGAAGGAACTATCTTAGGGATGGTGGATCCGAGGACAACAACATCCTTGGAAATATGGATTACAGAAGGAAAGACAACAGGGAGAAATTTCTTTAAGGAAATAGTCAATAGTAGGCCAGACAACAAGGAAAAGGATACCAAGATTGGGGGAGTAGGTACCGGACATAAGGATGAAGGTCAGTCAAATACTATAGAAATGGACAAGGTAGAGAAAGGACGAAAGAAGCAGAGGTAGATACAAAATGGTTTCTTAGATAAGACATCATAAGACTTGATATACGAGGTAACCTCACATGGAACATGGAACTACATCCAACGGATAAAATACAATGCCATGATAGGTAAATTTATGGGTATCTAGCCCTCAGAGAAATCCCTACAGCTATGGATCAAGGCACGATGGAAAGTAAAGGGAAAAATTGATCTCAAACTAGGATCCAAGGGGTTCTTCACAACCATCTTCTTGGACCCCTTTGACCAATAAAAACTCTTTCAGGAAGACCCCTATTTCTTCAACTCTATCGGCCTACACATGAGATACTAGCTATAGAGGTTCACCCTGGAGAAAGAAACTTTCACAGAGGCGTCGATATGGATCTGCCTATATTCCCTCTCAAGGGAATTCTGGGAACCAAAGACCCTCGAAGAAATTGGTAATACCCTGGGAGTTGTTGTCGAGATCTCAGAAATCACCAAGACAACCATGTATGTATCCTGTGCCAATATCTGTGTTTACATGAATGTAGTAGGGGCTCTACTAGAATATATTGTAATCTCATATCAGGACAAAGAATGGACCTAGTCCTCAGACTATGAACATATCTTATTTAAATGCAGAAAATGACACACCCATGGACATCCCCCTCGATGCTCCCCCACAGAGGAATTCAGGAAAAGGGGAAAAAAATATAGAGGTATTTTCGAAAACCCCAAATAAAAGAAAAGTAGAGAGAATACATCCCAAACAACTAGTAAGAAACCAGCCTAAAATCACAAGTAACAACTTCCAAATATTAGAATGAGAACCCAGTGGATCCATCAAGAAAGAATAGGAAAAGGAACACAAAACATCGCAAAAGAATACTATAGGATCAAAAGAGGATGAGTCTAAAAGACATAAGACAGTGAAATAACTAGGGCATAAAGCGATAGCAGAAACAAACGTTCATATGAAAAACTCCCTAGAATCAAGAGAACATTCATTAGAGGAATCAGACATGGAGGCAACCCAAGCAATGGAATTGGAGGAGATAGAGACATATCTCCCAAGAATGAGCGAGATTCATGGATCGATGATAATTAACAACCTCACCATCAATCAGATCCACAAACTACAATCTGAGTTAGAACCTATAAAAGGAAAAGGAAATTTCATAGAGTACACACCAACATCATCTAGAGGTATGGGTATCAAGAATAACCCCATTAAATTCCCCAAGAAACAATTAGGAGACATGAGAAAAGAAGATGCAGAAAACCCTATTGCCAAAAAATAGAAGAAACGAGAGCTCAAATGGTGGACTCGTGACAAGTGGTTTGTCTCCCGGATAACTACTTCACCCCCCAACCAAAAATTTAAGTATGAAGATTACATCCTAGAATATTAGGGGAATGAATAGTTCTTCCAAACAGAGGATGCTAAAATATAAAATATACAGGATGAAGGCGGATATAATCCTCCTTTAAGAAACAAAATGTCACTATCATAACATGGGAAGGATAACCCATAAAATCTGGCCTAGCACTGAGGTGAGATGGATGGCAGCGAAAGGAACTTTTGGAGGAATAACGACTCTATATTACTCAGATCTCATAGAAATGTAGGACTTCTCTTCCAATGCCAGGCACCTGAATCTCAAATTCAAGTGTATTGGAAAAGAAGCATAATGATATATCACCAATGCATATGGCCCAAATATGACCAATTTGAAGAGAAATTTCTTGGAAAAGTTAAACCTAATTGGACATTCTAGGAGGAACAAAGTATGGGTCCTTGGAGGAGACTTCAATATGATCACAATCCCCTTGGAGAAGTACAGGGGCATCTGTAGACTAGACCAGGAGAGTAAGGACATTGGTGAGCTCATAGAAAATCTAGGACAAGTGGTCGTCCCAACCAGAAATGGTACCTTCACTTGGAATAATAGAAGGGGTAAAGAGCACATAATTGTTGTTAGGTTGGATAGATTCTTACTTTCAGAAAAGTCCCTAACAGACAAACAAGGATTCACGGCCTATAAGGGTTTGACCACTTGCTTATCGCGCTGGAATGGGACCATGTATGGAAATAGGGACCCATGCCATTCAGATGTGAGAAGTTCTGGTTGGACCACCCAAATTTCCTTCCTAACCTGGAATGCTGGTGGAAAGAGCAGCAAAATATTCAGGGAACCAAAATGAACCAGCTTCAACACAGGCTAAAACATGTTTGCCAATGTCTTTGGAAATGGAAAAAAAAGGTTTTTCGAAACATCTTTGAGGAAAAAAAGAAACTAGAACAAGAAATGGAGGATATCTAACAACAAGGCATTCAAGGTTTGTTCCCCTCTAACCTCCCATAAAGAGATTCCTTGATTAGGGAAGAGATAGTCAAAAGAGAAAGATAGGAAGAAATCTTATGGAAACCAAAATCAAGGATACAATGGTTAAAACAAGGGGACAAAAACACTCGGTTCTTTCACAACTCTTTAATTCAAATAAGAAACAAAAACAGAATAGTATCTATTAAATCCCCTTATGGAAGTAATAAGACTAAGAAGGAGGATATATAAACAGAGCTTCTCAACTACTTCCAAATCTCCTTACATAGCCAGAAATCAATTGAGAAGCTGACATCTCAAAAATCACTGGAGTCATCCCAAGGTTAGTGCAACCAGAACAATCATAGGCATTGATGAGACTAGTGGTGTTTGAAGAGGTGGAGAAAATTGTGAAAAGTATGGCTTCCAGAAAGTCTCCATGAATGGATGGATTCATAGTTGACTTCTACCAAGTGGGTTGGGCGGTTCTGGGTAGAGATTTATTGGAGGTGGTCGAGGAATATCCCACCTCCAAAGTTATTCTTTAAGACTTCAACGCTACTTTTATCACTCTCATCCCAAAGGTCAAAGGAGCCAACACTACAGATAAGTTTCTTCCTATCTCTTTATGCAATGTCATTTATAAAATCATTTATAAACTAGTAACTACCAGACTCAAACTAATCCTACCATTAATGATCTCTCAGGAACAAGGGGGATTTTTGGAAGGAAGGAAAATCCTTGAAGGAATCATATTAGCACATGAAGCGATACATTCTCTAAAAATATCCAAAAAGGTGGGGATGATGATGAAACTGGATATGTCTAAAGAATATGATAGGATGAACTGAGATTTTTAAAGAAGGATGTTGATATATTTTGGTTTTGCATAAGATTGGGTCACTTGGGTTATGAATCTGGTCTGGAATGTTTTCTTCTCGATCCTGATAAATGGATCACCCACCAAAAATTTTAATGGTTCTAGAGGCCTCCGTCAGGGAGACCCTCTCTCCCCCTTTCTTTTCATAATTCTGGCAGAAGGCTTGGGTCGAAGCCTCTCCCAGGAAAAAAGATATGGAGTGAACAAAGGTCTTCCCCTACTCAAGGAAGAGGATGCACTTTCCCATCTTCATTTTTTGGATGATAATATGCTTTTTGGCTCCCCTACAGTTAGAGAGGTTTCTTTCTTTAAATCACTTTTAGACCACTTCAACCTCGCTTCAGGAATTGTCATAAACCAGGAAAAATCCAAGTTGTTCTTCTTCAATACCCCCGTAACATCCAAAATAATTTAGACAATATCCTTGGGTTTCCTATCTCAAATATCCCAACCAAATACTTAGGTGCTACCTTGCTCCTTAAAACTCACCACAACCCCTCGTGAGAGACCATTCTGGACAAAATGGAATCCAAGTTGGGATGTTGGACTCACTGCTCTCTGTCCTTTCCCAGGAGAGTGCTCATGATCAAGTCGGTCCTCTCTTCCCTCCCATTGTATCTCTTCTCGCTTCTGGCAACACTGGTGAAGTACCTTCACAAGATGAGGGATCTTCAATGAAAATTCCTTTGGGGAGGGCCTTCAAAAAAAATCTAAATGGCCCTTAGTAGCTTGGAGCACCCTATCATGTCTTCCAAAGTCTCAAGGATGTATAAGACTCAAGTAACCACAATTGAGCATTTCTACGTTGGCAGCCAAGCTCTGGTGGAGATGGATCAAGTCCCTCGCAACCCTCTCAGCCAAGCTCTGGAAGTTGAAGTATCCCCCCCTCACTCCTTTACAAAGATTAATCCATGCAGATGGTAACCATACAGGCTTAGCGATCTAGAATAATGCCTGGTAGAATCAGAGTATGGTTCAAGACCATTATTTATGCGAAGTCCATAACGAAAAGTCGAATCTCTTTTGGGAATATGTGTGGGAACAAATTCCCATTTTAGTAGGAGGAGACCATTTCCTAAATTTAAGTAATTCCCTAGGAAAATAAAGATGGGAGAAACTTCACCATTTATGGAAAAATGAATCCCTCTTGTATTCCACCTTCATGAGGAATTGGAAACCGCTAGAGGAATGGTCGGTCCAATAGACGGAGGATATTAAGCTTTCTATCTCCAGAATGATCTAGAAGAGACAGATCGAGATTCAAACAGGGGAAGACATCATTCATTGGGATCCCCAATGTAATGGTGAATTCATAGCCCAAACAACTTATCAACTCCTGTAGGACTCAAGACGTCAACAAAACAAACTGATTTGGTGCAAAATTTGGAGCATCTCCCTCTTTTCCAATGTATCTACTTTCCTATGGTTGGTGACCCACAAAAAAATTCTAATGTGGTACCGGCTTCTCGGAAAAGGGTATGTCGACCCTTCAAGGTGCATTCTTTGTTGTGAGAACAAAGAAACCCAAGATCACATCTTGAGCAACTGTAGTTTCACCATACAACTGTGGGACCGAGGGGCTATCAACTTCAAGAAACAGACCTCCTAAAAGACAATGTGTTAGCAACCTTAGAGAAGTGGAGAGAAATCCCTTTTAACAGTGCCATCATTAACATACTCTGGGAGATCTTCCCAGGTATCCTTATGTGGAATGCTTGGAAGGAAAGGAACAAGAGCATTTTTAAAGACAAAGGCCTTACCATAAGTCAAATCTGGGAGCTTATCAATAAGAATCTGACCGAAACAATCGCAGTGGTTCAGTGGCCTACAAAATACCTCCATGTACATCCCCCAGAAATGGAGATCCTCAGAAGATGAAACCTGGATGTCGACTTGAATAAGAACCCTCGAAGCAAAAATTCCAGATCCACCAGGATCTAGGACTATTGGAAACCCTCGGGGGAAGGGTTTTTTAAGCTCAATTTCAACTAAGATTCAAAAGGAAACCCGATTCTAGCTGGAGTAGGAGGGACCTTCAAAAACCATCAAGGAGAAACCCTATTCCTCTATGGTTCCTCCCTAGGAATATCAACAAACAATGCAGTTGTGTTGGCTGGTCTAAGGAGAGGTATGGAACTTGTCGTCAAGCAAGGATTCTCATTGATGGAGGTGGAAATACACTCCCTTATTATCATCATAGGTATACAATGTCTCATGAATGGGGGAAAGATGAAGACATTACACAGAATTGGCGCCTAAACCATGGATTTTGCACTCTCGAAACGTTGGTGGCCTCCATTTCAGCAATCATCGCAAATCCAATCAGGAGGGAATCCAACTCGGTTGTCGATTGCATGGCCAACATAGGTGTCTCCTTGTCAAAGATGTTGCAGGCCTATCTCCTAGGGGACTCACTGCAAAGTGGATTGGACGGTAAGATCCAGTGTGGATGCCTAGACAACTTGACCAAATGGAAGGTAGCGAAGAAACACGTCAACAGGGACACCTATGAACATGGCCTTCCTCATGATGTGTTAACCTGGGACAAATGGCATAGATCTGATTTGACTTCGGTGGAGGATATAAGGAGATTCATCCATGCAGCGGACAAGCCACCGAGCAAGAAGCAACAAATGGGCACCTATTGGGAAGCATGCTTGACAAGATGGTGCCATTAAAAGAGAAGGACAAACGTGCTAGAGGCATTATGGGCAAGGACGGTCCATAAACTGGCTAATTTCTTCATGCTAAAGAGTGGTCAAGATGCTCAGACGAGCAAGGCATGCTCGAAAGGGAAAGTCAGTTATAGTTGGTTACACTGTAAGCATATCTCAGGAAATATTGGCGGTTGGGATATGAAGTCTAGATGTCCTTTTAGCTTAACTACTATCATTGATAGCAGTGAGAAATATTTCCAAGGACATCACCGGATCCAGGACACTCCAGCCTGTAGAAACGATGACGATATCAATCCCCTTAAATTAAAAGGCTGAAGGAATAGGCTCATTCTATTATCCTTTCGTTGTTTGTTCCTAGCCTCCCCTAAGTCGGCTATCAGTGTCGTTATTAGACTTAGTCTAAGACAAAAATGATCTGAAAATGGATTAAAAAAAAAAAGAGAGGTCAATCAAGATGCCATGATAAGGAAGTGTCGTCCTCGAGTGGCCCCTGGCATCTTACCAAAGAAGAAATGGAAGTGCGGGCAACAAAGGAATGGTTCTGGGACCATTGTGAAATGGACGAAATAGAGGCCGTCAAAACAATCATGTAATATTGTAAAAGAGGTCTTTGTGGCCATTAAAAACTCAGCTCTTAATGATGACACTAAAGATAAATTAATACCAAAGAATACCATTTCCCCCGAGATCTACGGAGCTACCAAGATACTTAAAGAGAATGTACCGTTGAGGCAAATAGTTAACACAATTGGCTCCCCACTTACAAGATGGAAATTCCACATGAAGAAACTTAAATGCCTTATTAGACACATATTGTCTTTCATAAAGGACTCCACTAAGATGGTCGAGGAGACTAGGGACATGAAAATTGAGGAGGACTTGTGGTGATCTTAGGCATAGTCTCTTTTTAAAAAAAATCCAATAGGCAGATGCAATCAAGTCATTAGGGATGAAGTCTGTAAAGAAATGGTGAAAGTATGTTTAAAATCCATGTACTTTAGGTTTTTGTGGTTGTGTCTATGAACAAGTTACAATCCATGTACTTTAGGTTTTTGTGGTTGTGTCTATGAACAAGTTGACGGTGTGGCGACGGGATTCCCATTATCCCCGTGGTGGTCAATTTATACATGGAAAATTTTGAAAAACAAGAATTTGATTCTTATCCTCAAAAAATGAAAATGCAGAAGAAATATGTCCACAATACATATGTTGTTTAACCACATGAAAGAGAAATCCTAAATGGATTACCCAATCACCTAAATAGCAAATTCGAAAGCATTAAATTCACTATGGAATTAGAGGAAAATAACAACATACCCTCTCTAGATGTCTCATATACCAGAAATATAATGGTGTGTTATAACATCAGGTCTATAAAAATAAAAGTTACATGGAAAAATATTTGTATGCAAACTCACACCAGTGTCCTGTGCAAAAGGCCGCGATTATCAACACACTAATAACTCGGGCAGTTAGAGCACAGTGAGAAAGAATTGAAACAAACTAGATTATAATTATAGATTTCTACTGCGTAAGAATGTACAAACTCTAAGTACTTCAAAATATTACCTTAAACCATTTAGGGACTTAATAACTAGTCTCTTATAATTCATATCACTTAAAATAAAACCATATACATTTTATTTAATCATATAAAAAACAATTGTAACTACGTGAAAAAGTTAAAAAAAAAAACTTGGAACTCTTATATTTTATATAATGAATTATGAATTCCAAAAAAAACTATTGACTTTTTGCTCCGTTGAAAATGAATTACGGAATTCAAAAATAATATCAACCTTTCCAAATTCTCCTTATTGCAATGATAGTTATTTTTGCAATGAATGTAGATGCATTAAACTAATGGGAAGTAAACCATCATGCAATTCAACAATTCAACCATAATGCAATTCCGCGTTTAATTTATTTATTTTTAATCGGAATTGAATTTATATTAATATATATAATTATGTTGCGTCAAGGCTAACAACGATTACATTTATTGTTATGGAACTTCTTCGGACATAGCATATTTCTATATTTAGGTCTATGGATAAATAAAAAAAAATACCAAACCACCGTTCCAAGTGTTTCTACATGTTATTTTCCAACAAAACTGCCCCAGAATACATCTATCTCTTAAAAAAAAAGCATAATATATTAAAGTTTCACATTGTCGTGATCTTTGTGATCCTCATATGTGTACTCGAAGCCTGCTCTTTCCATCTCCATTGACACTCGATTTTGAAAAACAATCTCTGCCTCAATATCCCCTCCATGCACAAAGCTTTGAGTTTCTTGATTGTTGCATGCTAATGAGAGATTCTCCATTGTCTGTGAAGCCACTAAAACTCTCATCCTGCCGCATTCTATTTCTAAATTGTCGATTTGACACTTTTGTGAAAGAAGAAGATTTATCTTCTTCAAATTGTGGAATGCTCAAGAATGCTCCAATTATGCTACTTTGGAGGTAAGATTTAAAATGGAAGTGTTGTTGTCCTATGAAACATACTCATGCCCATGCAAAATATTCTTAATCTCTTAGGGGTCAACACGTGTCATAGCAAATTAGATATCCTTCCAATCGAGCTTATCCAACTCAAAAGACAAAGGTCTCGAAGCTCTACAACCAGGGTTGAGAGAAGGGTGCAAAGAAAGATCCCTAGCTCCTTTAACAACCACTTTCCAAAGGGGCGAATCACCCCACACAAGAATGAAGTTCCAAATAAATTTTATGGTTGAGTTACCTATAGTGTGTTGCATGCATAGAACAACCTCTCAATTTTCTTTTCTTATCGTCTCTCTAAGACAAGAAATTGCCCCCCCTTACAAATCTTCCTACCGGAACCCTTGCTCTCTCTCTCTCTCTCTCTCTCTCTCTCTCTCTCTCTCTCTCATACAAATGGATAAGCCAAAGTTTTCCTCCTACTCTTCCCACTTTACCATTTCCAGTTTCTCTTCATATCACTTCAATGAGTTACCTCTTCGTGCACCCATACATGGCGTATCAATGAATGCATCCTTTCTTCCACCTGCACATTGGTGCGCCAATGATTTCTTCATCAATGCATATGCCACCTCCTTTTGAACTTCGATGATGCACCGATGAGCTTCTGCTAAACCTCACTGACATGTGTCTTTATCACTGGCGAAGTTCTCATGACCAATGACAACACTTCGGTAATGTTCACATGTTTATCTTCACCACGCGCATGCCTTTTACTGGCTAACTTCTTTCCACTTTAGCTAATTCATGGCATATCGACAACATCCCTCCCTTTGCTTCAATACACTTCATCTCAACGAGGTCCATTTCTTCCTCACCAATGCATTGCTTGTTGATAATTTTTCATCTCTCGTCACCAATGCATTAGGAGAAGGATGTCTACCCATTGTCTTCCTCGAGCACATCTTCTCTTTCTCTCTCTCTCATCAACACTGACCTAGTCAGCAAGGCTTGCCTTTTTCTTGAGGCCTATCTTATCCTCCTCCAACTCTAAGTCTCCTTGTTGCACCCGTTAGTCGGTATTCTAAACTTTTTTTGTGACTAATCTCTCCATGTCTGACTAGATAATTGATGATCAATCATCTACCCCACATGATCTGATTCATATCACGGTCGTAATTAATTTCATTGTGTCACCAACAACATTCATTGCATATGCGATACTAGATTGTTTGTGTTTCCTAAATGTCAGACTAAAACATGATCATGAAAGTGTCTTCTAGTTCCAGCTGGACTAATCACAACACCTTTTAGTCTTGTGTTGGCTTTCAAATGCATCTTCGTATAAAATTGCTCCTCTCGACTCCTGAACCGTGTCAAGTGCCCTAAACCTCAATTGGCTATTTTTGCGAGTTTATAATTATTTTCTAATGAAACACCACCTCAGTTTCAATGGATCAATTAAGATCCTATATAACACAAATGATACAGGAACTTACAGAATCAAATTTGAGTAAAGAAGTGGCGAAAACGAGACTCGAACTTTCATTAAAAAATGTCTGTGAACGCAATTTTTTGACAGTACAATTGAAGGAATTTTTCCATTACTATTCCAACACAACTCACGAAATTCAAATTCAATGCCCAAAAGTTTCCAAACAAATCGCCAAGGCATTTCTTGCCCAAACTAGCCTCGTCGGTCGTTACACAGAGGGAATGATTAAATGGCATGGACATTTAGCTCACGAGAAGCCCCTCCCCATGCTCTTCGTGAAACAACAATCGAAAGTCCAATCCGACTTCATGTGGGCAATGTATGAGTCTTTGAATCCTCCTGCAATGGCGTTAACATAGGTCCACTTTGGTTCTTGCCTCCACAAGGCTACTTTGGGTAAAAGGTTTGTTTTATACAAACTATTTTAAGACTTGATATATTAAATTTAAATAATTTTGAATTAATTTAAGATTTAAATTAGTTAAATGTGATATTTACAAAAGAGGTGAATAATAGGAAGCCATTATCATGTTTAAGTTTCAGTGATGTAATCACAACCTTAAACTTAAATAATTTCGATTTTAATTATATCTAAATTATTTAAATTTAAATTTCATTTTAACTATATGAGAATTTAAGAAGGGTTTCAAAAAACTCCCAAACACTAATCACGTGGAAGATAAATTTTTAGACAACACCAAAGCATCAGAGAGAATGCAAGATACTTGACCTGAGGTATAGTGAAAAACGCATCCTGGTTTTATCGGCAGAGTTAAAAAAAACTTCGCCGAAACCATTGACAGATTTAGAACAAAGTTTGTCGAAACGACTTGTAGAATTGATGGCATGTGTTTTGAAATCCATCGGCGGAAATGAAAGAAACAATGTCGAAGCCATCGATAGACTCGAGAAGAAATTCGTCGAAGCCATCGACGGACTTGAGAATAACTTCGCCGAAGTCATCGATAGACTTGAGAAGAACTTCCCCGAATCTATCAAAAGAATTGAGAAGAAATTTTCCGCTCAACACCATAGGCCATGAAAGCAGGTGCTCTGCACTCGATCTACAAAGTTGAAAGGAACAACTCCGAAGCTAATAAGAAGCAACGAGAGGAAATTATCCGAAGCTAATCAAAGGCCATGAGAGAAAGTTCTCTGAATCTAATCGGAGGCAATGAGAGGAACTTCTTTGAAGTTAATCGGAGGCCATGAGAGAAACTTCTCCAAAGCTAATCAGATGCAATGAAGGGAAGTACTCCGATTCAATCCAAAAACTTAATAGAAAGTATGTCGATGACATCGACAAGGTTGATATAATAAACTCCAGTCACAGTTCTTCGACGAATTTCCTCGACTTTGAACATTATCAGTGTGCCCGACGACGTTCACAACTTGGTCTTCAGTACACTTGGTCGAGTCCCATATTCTTAGTGTCAACACCTCTGGCTCCCTCAAACTTGGTTTTCTAGCTTCACATCTATAATTCAGTAGTCTTGGCAGCCTCCATTACCACTAAGTTAGGTGAAGTATTTGCTTCCAGGCAGGTTATGAATATGATTAGGGTCAGGATTACTGGACTTCTAATTACTCCTCCTAGGATGGTTGCAAATGTGAAACAACAAACTTATGTTGAGGTAGATATTGTTCGCTATAAACACTAGCCCATGGAACCCCTATATCTATTTCCTGTCACCAACCAACAAAGCAATATCGTCTAGTATCTTAACCCTCTAAGACCACTCTCCAAACTGATACTTGAATACTTCCACGAATATGGTGAGAAAGAATCTATACAATGGGATTTGAGATAATATTTCCATTCGATATCACACTTAAGCATAATGAGAATGCAGATTTTATGAAATTAAACACTACTATAAGATGAAGAGTCACGAAGGGAGACTTCACAAACCAATAATGCAAAGCAAGGTAGATGAGATAGAAGATGTTATGAAATGTAAACAAAGTAAAGTTTATAATATCTAAATTGAAGAAGAATGAATATTAAAGGAGAGGCTTGATTATCATCAGTGGGAACAACCAGACAGATTTTATATTGGGTTTAGTGATATGAGTATTTCAAGTAGAGGTAGCTTTGGGAGAAACCCTAGTTTTGACCCAAGTTTGAATCTAGATACATTTTCTAGAAGAGCGAGAGGTCGGACATCGTCACTGTTCCCTCTAAGGATATAGTTAGGCAACAAGGGAAGACACAAGAAGTAGACTAGTTTTGAGTGACTCGAAAAACTGAAGAAGTAGTATTATCTAAAATAGGACAAGACCCTATCAAACTGGGCGGTTGCATTTTGGCCACAACTTTTGGCTCGGAAACATACTTTCTTTATACTCTTGGAGAGGTATTCCCAAGGAATATAACTTCAAAGCTATGTGATATGAGGAATTCCTTTCCGACTTTATTCATTTTTTAAGATTCATACCTAGCACCTTGTTAGCAGTCCTGGGAGAACATAACATCCCAATCAGAGGAACCATGAATCGAACTCAAGGAAGTTTACATGAAAGTTCAATTAATTAATGCTTCCATTTTATGGGTTTGAATGATATTTTTAGTAATTTTTCTTAGAGACCACTCATCCATGATATGTTGAATGGTGCCCAATACTGATGTCTAGAGGAGGTCATAATGAACATCCTCACAATGCAATTTACAACCAAGGATGACAAGGAAGCAATAACAACAGTTGTAGCAATGGTAGAGGAGGAACAAAGAGAATATGATTGAAATGGTCGAAAAGGAGGTCTCAACCCCATGATGATTAACTTTCAAACTTGAACAACCAAGATATCCCAATGTCCAAACTAGTCATTATGGTGAAAGAGAGGCAGTATATTTGAAATCCATTATGGCCCACCAGCACTAGAAGATAAATTTGAAATGTAACCACTATATTTTTTCCTTCATCATCACAAAGAGAATAAGGAAAAATACTTGTAAATGAAAGGTCACAGAGGAAGGTGGAAGGGCAAGAGTCATATGGAACTTCAATAAATACTAGAATTGTATCCAAGAAAAGGGATTTTTGGCTCTTCAGACATTGTACATTTATAAACTATTTTGGGAATTTAGTGTCAACTAAAATTGAGAAACAATTCATTGGAGCTTTGATCTAGTATTGTTGAAACTACTAATATTAAGAAGCCCTCAGGGCCAACTTTTGATAGGGAGAAGAACTTGTGTGTGTTGTTGTTTTGTTGCGAACTAATTCAAGTGAAATGTATGTTGTTCACATGGGTTGTAAGGACATGTTTTCTTATAGATTGATATGATGTAATCTATGTTACTCTTGCAGTTTGGTTGTTCTTTCTTATATTATATGTTTTGAGCTGAATGTATGCATAAATATGACTTAGAATTTTCTAGTCATAGACTTGTATGCATGTGTTTCTAACTGTGCACCTTCATTACAACTATATGATTGAGGTTTATGTATAGTTTATTTTCATTACAACTCATTCAATTATGATAATTTTCTCCTGGATAGGCTAGGATAGGTTTACAGTAGGTTAGATTTCTTCCATGCATTTGCATAGTCTTCATCTACATCTCTCATTTGCATAACCATCAATCATTCACCTTCATCGGTGGACTAGGACGCAACCGGTCCAAAACGAAAATGGCTATCGGGCTAGAAACATGATGGGTTCCCTATTCCAAATGGTGATAGGTATGATTGAGAATTTATAACACAGGTAACCCCTACTATTGACAATTGGTGATTTTGCACCTGATAATAGAATTGGCGCTAGAAGGAGGGTCGGATGACAAGCTTTCCCATGTGTATTCATTTCACTTAACTTTAACCGACCCATGGCTCCTCTTTGTACCTCTTTATGTTATAACCCTTTAAGTCTTTCAAGACCAAACAAGGGCATATTACTCGAGAGAGTCTTGAATCTCTTGTCAAATCCAAAATTTGATAATGAATGGCTCGTCTTTGCATTAGCACATGTCATCACTCGATGAAATCTGAAGATTGTTCAGAAAAATGAAGCATGTCGACTATTCATCCTCACATTCGAATGGTGAATTAAAGCCTAGTTTAAGTCATTTCCAACAAAATCGATTCATAGCTGGAAGCAATTTATGGAAATGTTTATCACTACTCATGAAGATTATGTCTATGATGAACTCTTTGATAACCTTGCAGAAATCTGTGGGCTCATAAACGAATCCGTGGATAAATTATTTCTAAGAGTTATGTAGATTTATTATAGATTTCCTGAAAATGACAAACTCTTATACCAACAAATCCTTAATTGGTTTTCATATCTTGTCTCTATTTCATAATGGTGCAATCTATATGATCAAATAATCTCTCATTCACAAGATCCAGATATGAATACGAAGGATGCAGGGTACACGATCTCTAACTCACACTCTGACACAACTATGTTATTAGGCTAATTGTTAAGTGCAGATGCAAATCAATCCCCCTAGCTTCACTATGAAACTAGAACAAAACAAGACAGTACACTACTCTTTCCTTAGATTTCAATTATCAAATGAGAAATGGATCTAGATCATACCTTTTAAATATAGAAGATCTGACTTCGCCAATGCAATCCAAGTTCCTTCACGAGGTTTATGAGAAATATCTGCAAATAAACACAAGCCAACGAAGACAAGAATAACATAGTCTATTTGATATGAAACTATGTACGTGATCAAGGAATCATACAATATGGACGACTAACATTCATATAGGAAAGAAAAGTATATCTATATTAAATAATGTGGAAGAAAGATACAACCAAATGCCTTGATGTTGTCAAATTCCTTCCAACAGTTCCTTGCTTCCCACACACTTCTTCTCCATGGATTTTGAAACTATAGATCTGAAAGTCACTCACAATCTATCTTGAGAAAGCAAAGCTCAAAGCCAATCTTAACCAAGCTAACAATCTCAAGCCAAATTTCCAATCCAAATCCAAGCTAACTTTCTCCATGACAACTCCTCTCCTTTTATAAGCTGAAGAGGATAAGGTGAGGAGGTTAGGATGATACCACTAAATCATGAAAGCGAGTAAGATCCAAACTATCTAGAAGCCACCTCACCATAGAAGCTTCTCCTTCTCGAAGCATCGAGAAGACGCTCATTTTTCCCACGTACAGGAATTTACACACCCTAGCTATAGTGCAGCCTATGAAAACTCCGCAGCCTATCTTTAGTACAGCCTGTGAAAATCAGGCATTTTTGCAGCCTACGTATAGTGAAACTTGTGGAAATCCTCTTTAATAGGGTATTTACAAAGGAAAATACAACTTTTTCTCTCAGTAAAAGTTCTTCTCCCTTCTTTCTTCGGGAATCCAGGCCACTTACCCCTTTGAAGGAAACATATAGGTTTACATCATTAACGGTCATAGGGATGATGAAAATAATGTGTAACAGAGAGCCCCCCAAAGTATGAAGGTAGAACAGAGTGATAGCTGAAATATTTTGTCGAGTGTGTGTAGGGAACAAGGAACAGTCAGTCAGAAACCTGCCAACAAACAAGGAAATACAGTACAATAATATATCATCACTGAGGCATGCATTCCCATACTTAGAATACAAATGACTCAAAGCATAAATGTTGACATGCGAAGATCCATGTCAAGTAAATGCAGGTCATGGCCACCAAACATACACTTTGGATCCATGCCAATATGACTCAAATCTGAACATAGCCACCAAAAATACACCATGGATCTATGTGTTAAAGACTCAAATTTGAACATAGCCACTAGATATACATTGTATATCTATGAAACAATACAATATGAATATACTCCAATAGAACCTGAATCTGTCAGAAAATATCCAGGGTCTTCATCTCCACCACTCTAAAGTATGAATTTAACCATGTGAATACATGTGCTGGAATCGAACATGGTAGAAACTACTTTATTACCGGCCATTAATGAATATCGTTAACAAGTGCGAAGGAAATCACCATTAATGTCAATGACTCCTACGGTACACGTGTACAATCCAACGCGTGCGAATTAATGAGCTGAAGTCGAACACATGGTGGAATCTCCCAATCAGGGGTCAATAATGAAAACCCACTGTCGAAAGCGAGGAAACCTACCATTGAGGCATGCAAGTTCCAAGGTACCAATTAGTTTCTAAGTCTAACTCCTAGATAATGAGTTGAATTC
Organism: Picea sitchensis; assembly: GCA_010110895.2. NCBI lineage: Eukaryota > Viridiplantae > Streptophyta > Pinopsida > Pinales > Pinaceae > Picea > Picea sitchensis. Next base: position 146,754 of record SNQJ01S0004944.1, on the reverse strand, counting down.
GACAGGAAAAGACTCGTCATAGGAGGGCCTTGACATATCCCCCATCAATGACACGAAATGGGTAAGAAGATTTGAAGTAGATCACAGTAACAAATAATTCAGGACTGACTCAGGGATGGCTGACACAATAGAAGGCTTAAGGACTATAGAAATGGCTGACGCAATAGAAATATTTTCAGGTTGAACTTATCTTTGAACATATTGATGACACGGCAACTGTCTTGGAAACACTGACTCAAAAAGGTGGATCACAGACCAACTTGTAATCTTATAAAGGAGTATGATCGGGAGACAAGCATATTTTCCAACCTAGACACAAAGGGAGTGAAAGGGTGTCATGTTCAAAAAATGACTCTTCCATAGAATACAGGTTCAGATACATTTCTTTCCCAATTCCCCCCCCACCATTTATAGCGAGTACCCTGCTATTTTCACACAAGCTTGAGGCCATTTCTAGCGTGTACCTCTTTATTTTTACACAAGCTTGAGGAGGATAACATATTCTTGGACTATAAGCTCATCCTTCAGATGAGTCCTTCGGAGTATTTTTAACAAATCCTGGGAAGGAGTGGTTCATTCCCATATGGGTCTGTCGATGTTTTTTTAATGTGTCTAAAGAAAGAAAACTCAGAGGTTTTTCATGTTTAGAGAGTCTGAAAAACACTTAAAGAGAACTCTCTCATCTCCTTTTTCGTAAATTAGTCTGATGAGATCGAAAAAGGGATAAACTATCGCTCAACAGACATTTTCTTCAAATAATTTAATGAGCATGAAAAGAACAAGGTCGCTCGACAATCTTTTCATGTTATAGAGTCTAAAAAGAGCTTAAAGGGAACTCCAGGGGGTTCCTTTTTCGTATAACCTTTATGAGTATGAAAAAGTGATAAAATTCTACTCGGTTATATTCTCATTGATTTACGAGCACAAGAAAGAACAAAGACTAAGCTGGGGATTGTTTTCATTTTTACGCAAGCTTAAAACAAAAAAAAACTATGCTTGGGATAGATTTTATTTTTTCACAAGATTAAAACTAAACAAAACCACACTTGGACCTGGTTTCATTTTTACACAATCTTGAACCAGATAAAACTATGCTTGAGGTAGGTGGTTTCATTTTTACACAATCTTGAACCACAGAAAACTATGCTTGCGAATTCCCAATGCATGGTTCACGAATTCTCATGGTTGGTACTTATCCCCTAGCTTAAAAAGATAGTAGATCTACTTCATCATGAAGTACAGAGGCTGGAAGCAAATGCCCCCCAAGCTTCATCTCATCCAACATCACGGGCAAATGAAATGAAGCTTCAAATACTAGACTTGACTCAAACAGAGAGGGGCGAGTTGTTTAATTTTTTAACAAGCTTGACACAAGAGAAGAACTATGCTCGTGAATCCAGGTTCAATCCCTAGACCTCTGTTTCATTTTTTAATGAGCTTGACACAAAAACAAGAACTATGCTCATAACCTATGTTTCATTTTTTAACGAGGTTGCCACAGAGACAAAAAAAGCTATCCTCATAATTGGTTTCATTTTTTAACGAGATTGAAATCAGAAAATCATGCCCAATGATGGTTTCATTTTTTAATGAGCTTGAAATCAGAAAACCATACTCAAAGTTTGTTTCATTTTTTAACGAGCTTGAAATCGGAAAACCATGTTCAACAGACTCTCCTTGATCATGGCTTCCAAGAGGACAATGCTTTGTAAGGACACCATGTCAAGGGACAAAACTCGGTCATGGCCTCCAAGATATCTCCACTGGACGGAAGAAACACACTCTAAAAGGAACTCATGTCGAGGGTCATGATAGGGGTAAGGAGGTCAGGCTCCAATAACCCTACCGAATATATCACCATGTCAACTACTGGATCTAAGTCATAAAAGACAGATCTTACAGCGAGAGGCTCATCGTTATCGGTGGGTGAAGACATGGGAGACAATGCCACGTAATTGAGTTGTGGCGGGGGCGATACCGTCTACATATATGAACCATTTAGGGAGGTAATCCAGTCAGGGTCGATGAATGAAAGTTGATCGATAGTCACAATTATTCCATTGTGAGGGAAAGATATCACACAAAAAAGAGTGGACACAATAGCTTTCATGGCATAGACATAATCTCGCCCAAGGAGTAAAGAAAAATCCAAGGAGTCTTAAACTACCATGGAAACAATAACGATAGTTTTCCCTTCCAAAGTTACAGGAAACTAAGGAAGGGTCCCTAAAGATTGATTGGTTCTTCTGTTAAAAGCTATCAGATTATGCATAACCGACGCAAGCTAAGGACAACCCAAAGCTTGCCAAGCAATAGAGGAAAAAATACTAATGAACACACCTTCATCTATCAACATCTTAGGAATATCCCGACCACAAACCTATATTGTAATCTAGAAAGGAATGTGAGAGGGAAGACGAGGTCTAGTTAGTACACCCCAATAAAAAAGGATGGCCTCGTTACTTGGAGGGGGTTCCACGAGAGAAGGAGGAATACCCCCTGACACAGTAGATTCTGTATCAACGAGAAAAACATGGGCAGTATCGGGTTTACCCTTGAGAGGGAAAGTAGGATCGACCGATGATGAGATCAGATCGACCACTTGGGTTTCATTCTCCAAGGGGAGAATGGGGTCGACGGGTGGAAACAGATCGACCGCTTGGGTTTCACTCTTTGGCGGGAGAGTGGGATTGATCGAGGATGAGATCAGATCAACCACTTTGTCAACTGGTTCAACTAAGGATGTTACCAAATTGACTACATGATCAACCAGATTGACCGATGAAGGGGTGGGATTGATTATTCCATCAACTACAGCTGGGTCAAGAATAAGATTGCAATAAGAATTTGGAAGTTGAGGCTGGGAAAGAGTCATGTCTTCTAGTAATTTCAAGGCTTCATCCATACGAGGGCAAAGGTGAGTGAGATGACTCCGTTTGCATAACATACACGAGAACTTGACTCTACTTTTCTTCTTCCCAACTGTATCGTGACTAGTTGACACGAGGTCATCAACATGTTGTTTAGAGGCTGACAACACGGGTTTGCGAGGTTGTGTAGACCATTCTTCTACAACCTTGGACAAACCAGGGAAATCCTTAAGAGGATGACTATCCTTACAAAGCCTGCAAGGGTACTTAGGCTTATGGGTTGTTTGGGTGATCTTGACATCATCAACACTCCCAACATGATTAACAGTAACTGGTTTCTTTCCAACATGGCCAACAGTGGTTGGAAGTTTGGACCCTTGCTTATTTTTCTTCTTCTTCTCCATCGAGTTACTAGCTTTAGAGCTTTCACTCGGCAAAGAAGATGAAATGGAAGAAGACCTTGCAAGTGAAGAAGGTGAATATGATCTTACTGGTGAATAAGGTAAAGGATCAACATGAGGTTGATGTTCTTGGGGGGAAGTTCTTACAACAGAGGCACTAGTTGCATTTGAGATTACCTGAGGGGAAAACAACCATACTGATAATCCAATTGTGATACCTGTAAGGCTCAAAGTAGTGATGTGAGGAGGACCGATTTTTTCGTAAGAAGGAAAAACAAAAGGTTCCCATGGCAAAGAGGCTCCCTCATTGGTCATTCTGGGAACTGACGCCATTAAAAACAGATCCAACCTAAAGTCTGCTAGGGAAAACAAATAGTACACACTAAAAATATAGTAAGAAAGCAAGCAAACAAAACCTTCTCACAATGAGCACACTAGTTGGTGATGAAATCCAACGTCGCGGGAACAAGGTAAGAAGAGGTTGAGATAGAGAGGGTGGAAAAGTGAGATTGACAACCTGCTTAATGGACTTACACCCTGGTGCAAGCTCCCACACACAATCATGGGTATACCCTCCAAGGATCCTGAGTAAGTTTGGCCAACGTCGATTCCAGGTACCATGAAGACTTGCCCCTCCACAATCACCTCTTTTAAAGACCCTAAAGATATAGGCCACTAATGTTACCAACTACTACAGTGATGCCTGGGGAAATAGTAGACAGTCTAATCCACACACCAAGTCAAGGTATCTAGCCTGAAATCAACTCGAAAGGATTCCACTCATCATTGTGGGTATACCTTCAAGAGACCCCCATAATACGCGCAATCTCTACACCAAGACCAACAAAGTAGGGTGAGTAACTCTACTAGTCTTAATGTGACCTCAGGTTTGAACCTTGTGTGAGAAGGGCTTCCCAGGACAAAATGTAGAAAGTGGATTTCACCGCTCCCTAACACAAGATTCTATGTTTGTTTTAAGCTTTGGAAAGTTATCTTTCACACCTATTCCAAAGACCTACAAGTAGTCTAATGTAGGTTTGCTACCGGAAAAAATAAAAATGTCTAATCAATTTTTATAAGCACTTTATTTTTAAGGTTGTTGTTACTCAAAAGGAATATGGCGTGGACGATATGTTGTTTTGACCGACTCGAAATTTATTCAAAGAGATGAAGATTCAATCTTTTCATTTCAATGAAAGCTATGCTAAGAGAAGGAAAAAACATTTATCATTCCCAAATGTACAATGTCCCAAAATTTTATTAAACTCATCATTATCAATATCTTCAAGAAATGAGACAAAGAGACTATACACCAATACAAATGCAATTTCGCTACTTCAATTGCAAAGATTCCCCCAAACTAATATAAAGCAAAAAATTAAAAATTCTTGTTTCAAAGATAGCTAAAAGAAATAGCAAATCAACATGAAACAAAGCAACCCAAACAATTTTCCCTTTTAACACGAACTATTCAATAAAAGAAAAAGAAATTATTTCACAAAACAATTCTAAAGAAAAAACAATGCTTTGTAATAGAAAGACACTCAAAGAAAGAGATCAAAACTTTCAAAACAAAACAAGCCAAAACAAAGCAAAGATGGCTAAAAGTAGATTCAAAGACTATCAAGCAGATTGCAAATAGACTATAATGAAACCCAAAAATTCACCCAAGAACCTATATCACAGATCTGAGCAAGGAAAACCACCAAAACAAATTTTTCCACAACTGTCGCAGGCTGTAGACCAACACAAAGCGACGACCACTGATCGCCGCAGGCCAGATACCAAAAACAGTGAGGTGATTTAAGGTTTCCACAGGCTAGCTATAGGGTAGGATGCAAAGATTGTGCACTGGTCTAAATAGGTAGGGTGCGAAGATCCAGGGTCGTCGCAGGCTGCATATGGGATATAGTGCGGCGATCAAATAAAAAATGGAAAAATAAAAAGTATGAAGGTTTTCCAGTGAAATTAGATATTCAAAGAGTTCATTTGGATCTCCCAATGACTCAGAAAACATAATCCAAGAAATCAAAGCATGAAATCAAGACAAACTAGGAAAACAATCCGCTCCCTAATGGATTCGCCAATTTTTTTATTGGGCTAATTGTTAAGTGCGGACAAAAATCAATCCCCCTAGCTTCACTACGAAATTAGAACAAAACAAGACAATACACTACTCTTTCCTTAGATTTCAATTATCAAATGATAAATGTATCTAGAACAAACCTTTTAAATATCGAAGATCCAACTTCGCCAATGCAATCCAATCTCCTTCGCGAGGTTTATGAGAAATATCTACAAATAAACACAAGCCAACGAAGACAAGAATAACAGAGTCTATTTGATATGAAACTATGTACGTGATCAAGGAATCATACAATATGGACGAATAACATTCATATAGTAAAGAGAAGTATATCTGTATTAAATAATGTGGAAGAAAGATACAACTAGATGCCTTGATGTTGCCAGGTTCCTTCCAACAGTTCCTTTCTTCCCACACACTTCTTCTCCACAGATTTTGAAACTATAGATCTGAAAGTCACTCACAATATATCTTGACAAAGCAAAGCTCAAAGCCAATCTTAACCAAGCTAACAATCTCAAGCCAATTTTCCAATCCAAATCCAAGCTAACTTTCTCCATGAGAGCTCCTCTCCTTTTATAAGTTGAAGAGGATAAGGTGAGGAGGTTAGAATGATCCCACTAAATCACGAAAGTGAGTAAGATCCAAACCATTCGGAGGCCACCTCACCATAGAAGCTTCTCCTTCTCGAAGCATCAATAAGACACTTGTTTTTCCCACGTACAGGAATTTCCACACCCTAGCTATAGTGCAGCCTGTGGAAACTCCACAACCTAGATTTAGTATAGCCTACGAAAATGAGGCATTTCCGCAGCCTTGTAACACCTTGTTTCCCCCAGTCTATAAATATAACTATATGGGTCGAGGAACTATGGAAAACTTAAAAGCGTGAATGTTTCATTTGATGGACCTTATGTAGAAAGTCGATGAATGTAAATTCTGATTATTTTAGTAGAAAATGTTACATATTGCATGACTTCTTAAAGAGGGGATGTGCTAAGAGAGCGACCACGATTTCTAATTGAAAGGTGGTGGAGGAAACCCGAAATGGTTGCGTTAACCTCCACCGAACCAGTACCATGCTGGAATTGATTTTCTCAGATCAGAACAACTCCTTAACTAGGAATGAATTCTCGTCAGGCTGGTAAGTGGGAAGGCCTCCTCAAGAGTTAATGAGGGATGGGGCAAACTACCCATAAGTAAGGCTTCCGAACATGACCACAGACTGGGGGGATTCGAGCCACATAAAATATTTCCGAGGAAGGAAAGTAAGGGAGCGTGGTGGACAGGGGGAGAACTACGATGAATGTAGAGACGGGAGAAGAGCTCTCAGGTCTGAGGAAGGATTGAAAGTGAAGACAGTGAGTTCAGATCATGAAAAATTAGAGATTGAACTAGGAGAAGGAGAGTAACCTTCGTCCTGATCTATTTTTTGTATGAGGAGAAGGAGAGTAACCTTCATCCCTAACTTTCGTTGAACTGGAAGTAAGAGATCGAATCTCGAAAGGATTGTGGCTTAAGCTCAGAGGTGGCCAGTGATAAATCCATGGGGAGTGACTGAGCCTATGGTTGGGTGGAAATGAGCACCCCTTTCAGCAGTCGCATCACACTCTATGGTTTTGATAAGTTTTTTCTTACCTTATGTTTTTGAATTGAAAATAATGGATGCATGCGAATATTTACATATTTATAAAGGTTTCTTTCTCTGTATTAAATGATTAAGTTACGAATATGTGTTCACTTCCTTGAGAGCCTATAATCCTGCTTGGAGTTCCATGCACCCCAGTTTAATCCCTAGGGAATTTCATCACCGTCCTAGAGCCGAGTGAGTACTTTCCTGAATGCGGATATTGAACCCCGCAATCCCTGTGAGGACGAAGTCTGTTAAGCTCGGGAGAGGTAGTGCAAATATGCATAGGATCTCTCTCTCTGTGTCGAAGATCCCTCTATGTGTTAATTCTAGGAGTAAGAGAGTAACGCTCTTAAGTCCTTCATAACTGACAAAGCTCAGGAGGGATATCGAGATTTAGGTATCGAAGGGGAAGGCCATTTCGTTTGAAAGACGGATGGATGAGATCCGTTCGAGAGGATCCAAGGTATGTCATGATCGTCATATTCGAAGAAAGAGAGTAGGAATTAACACCTCGACTACTTTAGTCTTCACAAATTCTCACATTGGGAGAATCGCATGTTGGCGCGACTAAAATATTGAAACCAGAAGTTGCGATGTCATCGAGACCATCCATCAAGGAGGACATGTGGAGAGAGCTCAACATTTCGCTGACTCGCAGAGCAAGAAGGTCAAAGAACATAAATTTTCGAACTCGTGATTTGATCATGGTCGTCCATCAAGGAGGACATGTGGCGAGAGCTCAACATTTCACTGACTCGCAGAGCAATAAGGTCAAAGAACATAGTTGTTCAAACTCACGATTTGCGAAATTGTGATTTGATCATGGTCATCCATCAAGGAGGACACGTGGCGAGAGATCAACATTTCACTGACTCACAGAGAAAGAAGTTCAAAGAACATAACTATTCTAACTCACGATTTGATCATGGTCATCCATTAAGGAGGACACGTGGCAGGAGCTCAGCATTTTGTTGACTCGTAGGAGGGAAGTCGTGAGAACTCATGACATGAAAAATTTCGACACACTTTAGAGTTAGGCCCCAGGTCATAGTGAATGGTCACATGGATGGAGGACAAAGGGGGAGATAAGGAATGTTAGCCCCTTTCAGATCTTGGGAGTTGGAGGAGTTGGGGCGCCTTGCATCGAAAGTCTCGAAGTTGCAAAATGTGATGCATCGTTTAGGTTAAGCCTGTGGTCATGGGAATGGCCATGTGAGCAGAGGGAGATAATGGTCGTTAGGCCTCTTCGGTAATCGGGAGTTGGGGAGTTAGGGGTGGCTCATATGTCGAAGTCCCATCATGCGAAGTCTCGAAAAAAAAAATTGTAGGCACGCAGTCATAGCCCGTGGTCGCGTGGAGGTGAAGATCGTGCTTGGTGCTTAGTCACATAGGCGGAGTTTCATAAAGAGGACCCGTGGAATTGTTTAAATAGAGGTCCCAGTAGGGAATCAAAGAGCCACTCTAGCTCAACAGGTTTAAGAATGATCCTTGACCAAGGGGTCAGACTGATCCCCTGACCTACCAAAATTAGGAACCATGAATGGAGTTTCTATCCTTTAAGAAAAACAAAAGAAAAATTTGTTTTGATCCGGTGTGGGTGTGTTACAAGCCTGCGTATAGTGCAGCCTACAAAAGTCCTCTTTAATAGGGTTTTTACAAATGAAAATACAACTTATTCTCTCAGTAAAAGTTATTCTCCCTTCTTTCTTCAGAAATTCAGGCCACTGACCCCTCTGAAGGCAAAATATAGGTTTACATTATTAACGGTCATAGGGATGATGAAAATAATGTGTAACAAACCATGAAAGAATCCTTATAAAAATATTTAGACCCATTAGCCTTGAAGTGTGAACCATTTACCATCTTGCCTTCATAAAATCATGAAAATACTTTTGTCTGTGAAAAATCTCCTATTGAATAAATCTCGTCATTTTCAAAATTCAAAGATCTTCATTCTCCCTATACAATTCTATTTGATGATAATCACCGACATGAGATTGAACGTGAACAAGAAGTCCTTGTTGATGACAATCCATCCATGATGCATAATGTTATCAATCCTTCACAATTTGAATTTATGTAAAATTTTGAATCACAATCTGATCATCAAGACTATGTTTTTGGTAATTATTTTGTTGTTCTAGAATTGAATGTGAGTATCAACCTATCATTCATTAATTCTGTGAAATATAAAATTTCTTATCTAAATTCACAGATGTTAACAAAAAAAAACCTAAAGTATGTAGATCACAATGAATTATTGGTTCCTCATCAAGAAGCCACAACGAACCAACAAACCATAATCATACGAATCACAAGAAATATTGAGCTTATCTAAGAGACATTGTCAACTAAATTTTCTCTATAATTACCTATTAATCCTTAGGGGAAAACACATCACTTGTCATTGGATTCTATTTTAATTATACAACACTCTTCACGTGATTTTGTTGATGTCAGAGGAAAATATTTGAAGTCATCTTTCACTCAATGTTTCCCTCAAACAATAAGTTATCATCTCTCCTCTCAACATGTATAGTATGTAAAATTTTGACCCAGGGAGATTTGCATCGATAATGAGGCATTCCAATTTCAACTGATGGTTATGTCAGGTGCTCATTTTCTTACTCTGACCCCTAGTATGAATGATGGTACCCACTCACAATATACATTGCACGCAAATTTCAATTATGAATCTCATCAAGTACATCACTCACTTTCTAATTCCTCCCAATAGTCATATGACGATCATTGTAACTTCTATGAAATGATTGAGTCATGGTTGGAGGAATCCTATGGGTCTACATGTACCATGAATCATAATGCCACCAAATTCAACGTATTGGGTGGAAGATTGCTGGAGTCAATTCTTCCTATCTTTCATCCCTCATTGCTTTATTCTCTACATTTGGCCTTCAATGAACATGCGGTAACAAGTTTGGTGTTACTTGACTAGCTTTACTAACACTACAATTACACCTAGCCTTCTTTCAACTAGTGTAGGATATGTTAGGAATAAGATTAGCATAGTTCTTTTAATTCCTTTATGCCTACATAGCTTAGATGTTCTCCTTTTTCTTCATTTGAATCACATAGATTTAGATTTATCTTGACATATTTTTATAATTGTATTTTCCACAATAGGTTGTGAAAGAATGTTATTAGATGTTATGAGGATAGAATTACATAATTGAGTGAAATTCTCATAATCATTTCACAAGGAAATAATTATTTTGTCACAATTTCATAATTATGAAATAAGATTTTTTTTATAATTGAGAATAAACTCAGAATTGAAAAGAAAGTTCATAGTGAGATGGAAAAAACTCATAATTGAGCATGGAACTTAAGAAAAAAGCTTATAATAGAGAAAAAATTCATAATAGGTTGGAAAAAACTCATAATCGAGCGTGAAACTTCTACGTGACTTGTGATTGCTTAGCTCACATGCCATCAAGCCTATATATGATTTGTAATTTCTTAGTTCACGTGCTATCAAGCTATCCATGACTTGAATCCACCTAATTCACATGTCATGAATCCTATCTCCAATCTCTTCTAAAATACTATTAGAAGAGGCCAAATCAAGGACATAGAGGAGAATAAATTTGAGGGTGGTTATGTTGTCAAAATAGAGAGAGAAGATCAAGAGGTTGAGGAGCATCGAGAGCCTGGAACTAGGAGGAAATCACCAACATTGAAGGTATGAATTGATGTAATTTCTTCATGTTAATGAATAAGATTATTGGTTTTCCCATCATATGTTTGTATGTCATCTTGAAAATATTTAGATACGATTCATCTCTTTATAGATCTGATTAGAAGTACGTTAGATCTAGGATTATGATCCCAAGTAGAGAGGTAGAAAGGTTTATTGTCTTTTGTATACAAGAAGTAGGTTTTGGAGCTTGGAGTTGGAGTTTCAAGAGTCCTACATCTAGGAGATATGAAGGACAACCTTAAGAAAGGTCTGTAACTCTTCATCACTCCTTAGGAATATGATGAATCTATATGTTTGAATATAGATCTAGGAAAACCATAGGAATCACCTCATTTCTTTATAGGATCAAGGGAAAATTCTATTTAGACATTGTTGATCATTGATTGAGATCCCTGTGAGAATTTGTCTCATAACAAATTGTCAACTCCATTTGGGCCTTTGATTTCTTCAATGGCTCTCTTAAAGAGTTTTTTTCTCAAAGAGGACCACAACCTTCATACACAATTTTGTAACTTTATGTGCATAATCTGAAGGAATTAGCTACAGATCTAGATTCTTCTCGAAAAGTTAGCGAATTTTGTTTTAAAAAATCATCTAGGTCGGTGTCCGAAAAGAAAAATTATCACTGATTTAAAATCAATTATTTTGAATATTTTCCATGACGACCATGTGGACTGTTTGGCTAATATCTTTTGATAGAGAATTCATATTGCAACCAGACCAAATCCATTATAAAAATTATTTTTCGCAAATTTCTTATATATTATGTCATATGATTATGGTAAATATAGAGTGCAATACAATCCCTGCAAATTTCCACTCCCAAACTCTAGATATCCATTAGATATTTTTTAAGTTTTGTGTGCGATCTCTATAGTGACAATGGAGTGGGATGATCCAACGTCATTCCTAATATCCTATATCCCCTTTTCTTGTTTCTTGTTGCTGGTTTTCCGGTTGTGTTTTTCTTTCTTGCATAGATCAAGAATTTTTTACCTTACAAATTGGAAAAAACCTCAAAAATCCAAAAAAGATTTTGTTGCATGCTTAGTCTTCTTTTGAAGCATTAGTCTTGTGAGTGTGATAAAATAATTTTTTGGTATTGGATCTATTGTTTCCAATTGGTTGATTGGTTTGATTGAGGGTTATTTTTGAGTATTGAAAAAGAAAAGGAAAAATATCTATCCCTCCCATAGATAGAGTTCATGCAAAATCACAAAATTTCATCATCATTATTGCATTGCTTGGTTGGGTCAAGAGTCATCAAATCATTAAAGTTTCATCTATTACCTTTTGACCTAAGTAACAACCACTAAAAATAAGTGATTAATCTAAAATTCATTAGACTTTTTCTTTGATTACAAACCAACACTAGATAGGTTTATGGCCTTGGATTAGGATTGGAGAGTAAACTCTCCAAGGCCAAAAATTTCAACATAGAAGTCATTAAATATTTTTAAATCCATTCTTAGAACTGGTGTTTTGGAAAGCTCCTTTAACACAGAAGTCAAGCACAAGGTCACATTGGGGAAACTAGGGATATTACCCCTCTCTACTTATTTTGGTGTTTTCGATATCGCTTTGATCATTATGTATATGGGGGTTATGTTGGTTAATACCTTCATAGATTCATGATTAGCTACCCTACCGTTACGTGTGTTTGGAATTACGATTGTTCGCCTATCCATTGATTCTTAGGTTGTATACTTAGAGACCTTTTCTAGGGATCCACATAGGTGGCTACAGGTGGGATGTGCCTGTAGTACCTGGGGCAGACGTTCATTCATGGTATTAGTTCCCCTGGAGGGTGCCCGCATTAATAAAGGGTACTTGCACGGGTTAGGGTTGTCTCACGTCGATCATCGTAATTGCTCCTCACAACTTCACTAGTCAATCCGGCGGGGACTTCATCTCCCCCACAAGGTTGGTTTTCGGAAGGCCCCTAAGCCAATTGGTTTTCTTTATGTTTCCTATATTTGATTAGGGGTGTGTTATTTGAGTCCGATTATAATTCTTCCATAAGTTGATTTTGGTTTGGAAAGTAACATAAATTTATTCTCTATGGTTGAATCATCGCGTCAGGACCATTTACTACGACGACTCGATCCTAGTACAGAGGTGAAATCGCCTATAAAGTGACATGTAACAAGTGACAAGTATTTTAAAGGGTCTTATATTTTGTTTGAAGAAATCGATTTATTCGAAGAAGAAGTGGTCGATGAACATCCTTGACAAAATTTTAATCCTCCTTTGACTGAACTAGATGCCCCATTACTAGTCCAAGGGAAATTTTTCAGTGAGCCTTTTTCTTCGTTCACTCATCCTCCCACCATGTCTGGAACCAGTGTGTTTTCTAGTCTATATGAGCCTATGATCCCATCCCCACACAGGAAAAGGGGAAATTCCCACGGGGGCATCCCAACAGTGTCCTCATTGTCACCCCTTAGCTCCATTAGACCTACACCTTCCATACCATTTCATCTTGGTTCCTTGATTTGGGAGACGTTAGTTGTGGCATCATATCCATCCTTTAGTATATCTGAAATCCATATGCCCATTCCTTTTATATCCATGTCCACTTCCATCTTCTTTTCCAATGGGGGGCCAAGCTTCGGTTTCAACATGGGAAGTGGAACTCCTTCCACTTATTCCAATCCAATGAGCATCTCGACATCATCATGTATGGGTGTACCTTTTAGATGGAGTATTCCTAGTGGTTTTTGGTCTGTCCCTAGTCAAACTAGGGGCAATAGTACATCTAGAGGTTTTAAATTTCCTTGGGTTAGCACACCTTTCCCTAAGGGCACATCCCTTGGGGGAAAATTTTCATCTTGGGGAGGTTTTCCTTTTGTGTCCAAATATTCTCCTGGGGGTTTCTTCCCTAGGACGAACTTTGGAAACATCATTCCTAGAGAGTCCACATTTCCCCTCGGGGGAATATTTGGTTCTAGGAGTGATCATGCTCCTGAAGGTGACACCATTCCTATAGGAAACCACTCTTTAGGAACTCCCAACCCTCCAATAGCACAAATACATGGGGACCACAAGGTCCATTTGGGACAATAGAGACTTCATCTCCCTTTGAGTCTCCATTTGAACCATTTTCTTTTCTTTCAACATTAGATTTGTCGTATATTTCATTTTTACCAAATCACCCCATTTCCCATGACCCATCATGGCCACCTATTCCATCCAAGTTACCCTTAGACATCCCCAAGTTTGATGGAAAACAAGGAGAAGACCCATCCACCCACATCATGACTTATCACTTATGGTCTTTATCCAACTCATTGATGGATGATAGTGTGAGGTTGCGTCTCTTATAGATATCCTTGATCAAGGTCACCTCTAAATGGTATATTGAACTAAAAGGTGGTTACTTTTGAAGATTCAACGACTTGGAAATGGCATTCTTAACGCATTACCAATTTCCCATTTGGTATGAGATCGGAACTGAGCTCTTGACTTCACTACATCAAAACAATGCCACCCAAATCTCTAATCACAATCATGAGTGGCGTCGATGACGTAGGATGATTAAGACTCAAATTATTGACAAAATATTTATAGAGTGGTTCACAAAGTCCCTCCCACCACCCATTTACATAGATGTAGCTATTGTCGGGGGCACCACTAAGAAACAAGCTATCATGTGATACCAACACTTAGAATTGATCTACTCACATTCAGGTTAGCTATGGTCAGGGGTGCCACTAAGAAACAAGTTATCATGTGGTCCCAACACATAGAATTGATCTACTCAAATTTAGGTACTATATATGATATTATTCCAAATTCTCCTCAGCCATCAATCGATACCAAGAACCCAAACCCAAGACCCCATGGCGATGGTGTGGTTGGTTTTGTTTCCCATGCATCTATGAAATAGTTAGCTAAACACATGAATCATATGTCAATTACATCACACCCATAAGCTACTGGCACTAGTGCTCAATATATTATAGTTACCTCTCAAACCTTTGAGGTGCATTCGGTGCAGTCAACACAACCGAAGGATCCTCAACAACTTGGAGGAAAAAAGAAATGGAACGAGAAGAAAAATTCTAATTATGAGAAAGGGATTTCCCCCACCTAGAATACCTAGGAGGGGGGAAATAAGGAGAAGAGGAAAGCTTGATTCCCCTGCATGATATTTGGGGAGGACCATCCCACTCATCAGTTTCCTCGAAAGAATGGAGTCCACATTATTTTGGCACAATAGAGAGCCCCAAATTAGCATGTTGTCTTAACCTATCCTTCCCCCCCTCAACCTAAAGACATGGTTGGCACAAATTTTGTCGCACCACAAGGGATCATGGAAAGTACCCCTCACCTTGAGGGTCTTCCTTGAATTCTTTTGTGTTTATGTGTGACCACATGGTCAAATTGCAAACTCGAAACAAGAACTATGAAATTATCGAGCCTTTGTATGCTTCCCCATAAGCAACCTCTTATTCCCAACCTACTAGACCTCTCCATATTGTGAAGCCATCTTTCGATGCACCTCTTCGCCCCCCAAAGGAAGTTCTTCAACCTAAAACCAAAAATCCTAATACATAGGTTGCCCAAAACTATAGTATTGTGGAAGACTTAGCCTAGGCACCTTGTGCCATGTTGTCGCTTGAAGTTCTCCAAAGCTTCCCCATGTAGCGAAAAGCCTTGGTATCTACCATAGGAAAGGTTGATCCCTCAAATTCGATCTTAATCACATTTGATTCATCTTAGGTAACTCATAGGCTCTCCCATGATGTAGCCTTCCATATTAAAGTGTGAGCAATGGGTAAAATCAACTTTCAAACTATTGTTGATGAAGGATCCTTTACTTGCATCATGTATATTTCTTGTTGGAAAGCCTTGGGCTCTCCTAAGCTTGATACATCTACCACACTTTTGAAAGTCGTCAATGGACACATGTTCCAACCCCATGGAATAATGATTCACTTACCCATTGAGTTAGGTGGTAAGATTGTCTTCGTTGTTGTGGAGGTCACAGACACACCACATGAGTACAATCTGTTACTTGAGCATACTTGGTTCTATGAGATGACTGCAGTTGTCTCATCGATATTTAGGGTCCTACTCTTCCCTCACCAAGGGAAAATTGTTACCATCAAACAACTTTCATTTTGCACCCCATACCTTGGATCCAATGTGGGGTCTAATGTACCCTTTTTCGATGTTACCACATAGTATGCTTTGAACATTGGTGATGGGATGTTCAAACATCCTTTTCTTATGGGTATATTCCCCCTTCCCCCACCATCTTCTACTGCAATCATCTCCCCCATCAACATGATTTCCTCATCTACCAGTTGATCCCTTGGGTCTTTTGATCCTTGGGTGGTACCTCATCCAGAGAATGTTGATTCATACGGAGCATCCATTCCTCTCACCGTTGTCGAGATTTGTGATCCCATAATCCCATCAATATCCATTGATATTGGTCAGGACCTCCATCCTCATATGGAGTGTGATCCACCTACTCCACCGGTATGTGTTGTTGACTCTCCAAGTTCACATGACTCCCTTGATTTTGAGTTTCCTTCAGAAAAGGCAATCTTGGAAGTCATGGCTTCCACAAATAAGCTTAGGGAATATGAGCATCATCATGAATCCATCCTCTCTAATTTGGAACACATGAGGGTTATCATGATGAGCCTCGATATGGGACAGGGGGTATTTTGTGAGGCATCTTTGCTGAGAAATATAGTGAGCCCTAGTCTTAACCAATTTCTTCCTTGGATATCTTTTTTAGAACTTGCCATTGATTTCTCTACCCTCCCTTCATCTGAAGTGTTATCACCCTATAAGTTATAGGAATCAACTGGTGACTGGAATTTTATCTGTCTCTAGTGTTTTTGTTGACAAATGATTTTTCATTCA
>SNQJ01S0004944.1:117021-129372 GCA_010110895.2 Picea sitchensis | reverse complement strand
GGGGGGGTCTGGAATGGTTATCTTCCTCTGGCGGGCCCCTTGTCATATGTGGTATAAATTTGTTGGTCCCGAAGTCCCATCACCGTCTGCTATTTGACAGCCCCCATCACTTATGAACGTTATCTTCCACTTTTCCACTTGTTCACGAGTTATGTCCCATTCCATAACTAATGTCAGTCCCCTACCCCCTCTCACTCATGACCAGCCCCTTATTGCGACTTTTACCTCCAATCCCTAGCCTCCACGTCACTCGTTTGTATGTTTCGGCCACCGTCACTTGCCATCTCACCCCCAAGTGGCCCGTTGTCCATTTATTACTGGATAACCTATCCATTATCCAGCTGACCTGTCTCTCGCGCCCGACCGACCCCATTTTTAAATAAAATTACTTTTTCCCCCTACTTTCGTGGTTCACTCGTCGCACCAGAGAAACTCATAGCTTTCTCCTCCATTACATCCCGTTTCCTTCATCCACAGTCAGTCAACCCCACTAAATTCATGTTTTTTGTAGGTACTGTTGCAGAGATGGTGCCAAAGCCATGACAAGTAGAAGGAGAGGAGAATCCTTTTCTCCCGCCTCCTATCAACCTGGAGAAAATCCCACTAGTCGACAAAGACAGATTGATCGCTGATACCAAGTGCGATTTCAATTTTTCAGACCTCCAGTCATGGCTCAGGGAGGTTTTCCTGGACCAGAGCGAGGAAATTGGACTCTGGGAGTCCAATTTACCCCTTTACCTTTTTCCCCATATCCACCATTTTCCTGAGTTCACACTTAAATTCCAAGCTCGCTATATTCCTGAACAGAGAGCCATCATCTCCTTATCTGGAGACACCCTGTTCCTCATCACGCCCGAAGACATAGACCAGATGATGCAAATCCCTCGTGTTGAATCTGCGTCTCCTTTCAACCTGGAAATCCTTACAGAGTTGTATCAAAAGATGAATTTTCCCCAGAGAGCTCAAATATTCGAGATTTTCCTTCTAACCTCTGCTCAATTCCCTTCCACAAATCCCCCTTACCCATCGTCCATGTTCTCCACTAAGGGAAACCAGGACATTTCTTCCCTTTGTGCTTTGCTAGGGTACTATTCCGACCAGTGGGTAGATGAACCCATTCTGGGTTTTCTATCCATTTTCTCCACTGATGAAAATCCCACCACCCAGTTCGATTTAAGAACCTTCTTGGCCGATAATATTCACGAACATTTTGTGAATTTTAGCACAGAGGGTATGTTCAGATATTCATCAATATTAGCCTACTTGTTCATCTTTTTCCAGGCAGATAAGTTTGCATTTTTCATGCAGAATATGGATGAAGATGGAAGGCCTCAACCAGTCACAGCATGGACCTCTTTGTTGAAGCATAACTCCACAGAGTATAGCTTCAAGGCATTCATCGATCTGTTCTACCACCCGGTGGTAAGCATGTTGAGCGGCAGGCCCGAGCCTCGAATAAATGACAAATTCCAGAGAATTCTGCATCTCTTAGACAACACCAAGACCGGGGATTGGTACCTGTATCAGAACCACATCGAGATCAGAGTATTTTGGGTGTGAGTTGGCACCCTACAAGCTGCCCAAGTATGTGCCGGTAAGAATCTTTGCGTTAGAGTATATAAGACAGATCATGAATTCAGATGACATCCATTTCGTATCATTGAAGAAAAAGCAGCAGCTTTGAATCAAGGGGCAGATTGGCTCCTTTATCTGCAACAGTCGTGGCGTCGGAGAAGAAGTGGACTGGATACTAAGAGATATTAAGTTTTTCTTAAGCTTCCCATGGCATTATGATCCTTGCGGGATCATCTCAGAAATGCGGGTGAAGAGCAAAAACATCCCGTACGTTCATGAAGCCAAGCCCGAGATTGAAAAATTCGCAAATCAGACAGTGTGGGTGCCTGACACCTTGTTTGACGTGGAAAAACAAGCTCCCCAGACCACTGTGCCACCGATGACCATGCCACAGGTCCCTAAAGAAAAGAGGCCTCATCAAGACTCGTCTCCGCCTATCATGGAGGTATCATCCGAGGAGTTCCAGTTGCACACCAAGAGGCCTAAGATAGTTTCAGTTCCTGGTCCAACTGGAGAAAAAGAGGTTCCGCCTACCACAGTGACCAAGCCAGTTTCTCCTCCCTTCGGTTCGATCCTGCATAAGGAAATCACCCCAGTAGTACCGAAGAAATCCACAGACTCCCCACTGGACACTCAGCCAGGCAAGACTGGGCCCAAGCTGAGCATTTTCGAGAAGTACGAGCTGATCAAGAAGAAGAATTAGACCCTCACCACCATTGCTTACGCTTAGTTTCAGAAGTAGACATTGACTGCGCAGCATAGGCTACTATCTGCATTTGATATAGAAAAGGGCCGAATACACATGGCCTTCCTCCAGGCGCAGGTACCTGACCCCAAGGTGATCACAGACTACAAGAGGGCCACCTTCGAATTTCAGACGAAGGACGTGCACCCAGCAGATCAGATGGATCTGCATAAACAGACAGGGGAGATGGTATTCCATACATTGGCGCATGCTTCCACTTCAGCTTCCAAATTGTAGGTGTCGCTCAACAATGCTCAAACGCAGCTCAAGATGGAGAAAATATCATCCTTTTCGAAAGACAATAGGATCAAAACTTTGGAGGCGCTGGTCCTCAAGATCGGATATGACCCTTCCAACGTCAAAGAAGCAGAGGAGATGATAAAGAAGAAGAATGTTGACATTGCCTCTTTGAGGAAACAACTGAAACTCCTACCCACAGAGGACTCGCGGGTGAAGGAGATAGCAGAGAAAGAAGGCGAGAAAGATGAAATGCTCAAGCTGCTCATGGAGCAGAATGCACAGCTCAAAGAAATGGAAGATGAGATGGAGAGATTATTGAAAGAGAAGGAGCAGCTGAAATCGATGGAATCCATTCCATTGACTTCCATCCCAATTTCAGGGAGAAGCACAACACCAGTGACTGCAGTCCCCTCCGCGACTCCATCGACACCTCAGGAGAAGACAGTCGAGCTGGCTGCATCCATGGAAAGGATGAACCTGCAGGAGACAGAGATCAGTAGGCTTAAAAAGGAGATTGAGATCCTACAGGAACTCAAATCTTCCTTCCAGACCAACCTCTCCAAGGAAAAATAGGTAACAGAGAAGCTCAAGCAGGAGCTATAGCAGCTACAAAATCAAACAGTGGCGGGGAAGACTCTGGCTGAGGTCAAATAAAATGTATGGACAGGCATCACAAAGTCCATAAATGAGATATGGCCCATGATCCAAATCATGTTTGAGTAGAATGAGTTGGTCCAAAGAAGAAAATAGGCCATTGAAAAGATCAGAGTAGAATTGGGAGACAGGCCAACACAGGCAAATGAGATCATCAAGTTCCTCAATTCTAAGACCAGGGAAGAGTTGGAAGAGCTGAAGATTGAATACAGAATTGAGACCATCCTTGAGGTCAAAAGAGTTCTGACCAAGAGAGGACTAATGCTTCAACTGGAAGAAAAGTTTAAAGTCATGGACCAAGGGGTGCAAAGGTTCTTCAATAAGATAGAGGCTCTCCAAAAGAAAGGTCTACCTGGTCTGAAGGTCATTAATGATAAACTGATGACACTCCCGGATTACAAGAAGAGATTGGCTGAGGTGTCTAAGGACAGCTCGAAGTTTGTAGGGATTCAAGGGAGCATCATTGGTAAGGCATTCATAGATGCCCTTCAGTTGGACATCTGTATCCAACACGAGATTCGATACATATTCCTCACCAAGCCTACATTTGCCAAATATACAGAAATGGACGAAGTGTATCGAAGACTGCTCAAAGTCATTGTGGCTAGTCATATCAGATGGAAGGAACTCTATGATCTACTCGATTAGCGAATGAGATGTCCGGGTCCAGTCACCTATCCAGTCAGATGAGGTCGTGCAAAGGCTTCATCAACGGTCTACCCAGAAATCAGCGTGCAGTTACACCATGTCACCAAGCAGTTCCTAGTTTTAGGAAATTTGTTAGTTCAGTTAGGCTAAAAATAGACATAGCACATCCTGATCATTAATGACAGGAATGTTTGTAATTTGAGTTATAAATACTTCACCTTTCGAAGTATTGAGGGTTGTTGATCTTCACACCCTGACGCTATCAAACTGTAACATTTTTGAAGAGATCTGCCATTAATAAAAAGGAGGCACTTTTACAGGATTCTTGTGTGTGTTCATTGGTGATGTTTATTCTCTAAGTTGAATGTTTTTCTTGCTTTGTGATCATATTATTTTCTGAAACTAATCTTTAAGAGTAACGAATGTGGCAGGATTTATCTTTGATACCCTGTTTCTGACTCGAAAGATTTTAGTGTTTATCTTCTGGTGTTTTCAATTAAGAAATTCTTAACTGCTTCTTAGTTGAATTTATCTTTCTCATCTTTTCTTCTGTCCATCATTTAATCTACTAAAATATCCAGTGAGTATATTATCTCGCCCTATGGAAGTCTTCTTTCTACGTTTCTGGTTGTATTTCGTATTTAATTAAAAACAGACCCCATAGCCCAATGGATGTGTAGACTGTCTCAACCAATTCAAAAAACACTTTGACAACAAAACCTACCTATTTCTTTACCTAGCCTAATATCTCAAATTGGAAACATAGCTAAATCATATAGAGAGATCCCTCTCTGAAGCTAGAAGGGCTAGATCCCAGCTTTAAAAGTGGTTGGATAAAGTTACCTTAGTATATTTCTTCTGTTTCAACCTCTAGGAAATTTACCAAGTGCTAACATAGTGGCGAATCCACTGGGGAAAGAACATTAAAATTTATAATTTCACGTTTTCTTTTCCCTAGAAAGAAAGTTTGTTCTTGGAATATTGCAAATATTGAAAAGAAAGTAATGTTTAGAGGTTGATTAACTCTGTACATATTATTTTCAGACTTACAAAACTAAAAATATATATATAAAAAACCAAAAAGAATTTTGGCTCCTAAGAAAGTTCATACTCGATCTCATCCAAACCCAGAACCTGTGATAGTGACTGATAACCCTGAACAGTTTCTCAGGAAAAAGACCTTAGCTGAAAACTCAGTGAGTCATATTCCCCTTTATAAGTCCTTGTCCTTTTCAGGGAAGCATGTTACATCTCAAAACCCTAGCTTTGATACCTATCCACAACAAAGCCTGATTAGAACAAGGTCCGATAGCTTTGTGACTGGAATCATCTTTGACCCAACTATTTTGCAACCCCGAACCCCCAAAGTTCTGTCTCCCACAACTAAACCCCAAATCACTCCCTCAGTACTATCCAGTCCCTCCTCGTCCTCCTCTTCAGTCGCTACCTCACCGATCATCCAGGTTGTCATCCCACCTCCTCCACTTATCATGGCAGCTCGATATGCTCCTTTTGTGTTGGGTGTGCTGCTACATGCCATGCCCCAAGACTATCAAACAAGACTTCCACAGTTCGATGCAACATGACCTTTAAACGTCGAACAACATGTTGACAAAATGAATGATTATTTTGACCTGCAAGAAGTTGATGAGGCTGACGTTCAAATGAGATTGTTTTCCCAAAGTTTGACAGGTGACGTCAAGAAATGGTACAAAGCTTTACCTGTCGCCTCAGTCCCTGACCTCGTCGTGTTCCAAAGGAGTTTTCTTGACAGATGGGAGGTAAATAAAAACCCTCTCCAGATATTGTCAGAATACGAGAATATAAGAAGAAGTCAAGGTGAGATGGTACAAGATTATTGCACCCGTTTTAATAACTTGTACAATGCAATTCCAACGGAAATAAAACCTCCACAAGGACTGGCATTGATAAAATTCCCTGATGGTTTTGATGCCGATATGTTGTACCAGCTAAGAGAAAGAAATTCTACCACCCTGGCTAACATGCAGAAAAGTGCTATAAGTGTGGAGGCCAATCTGTTGGCAAAAAGGGCACGTCAGAGGTCAGAGAGGAGAGTCACAATCAAAGAAGAACCTTCCACGTCGACCTCAGACTCAAAATTAGATTCTTTGTCCAAAGCAGTGGAAAGAATGATGGAAAGACTTACTATGTCAGACAGAAATCCTCCAAGAGAAAATCCACCAACTCCTCAGGTTCCGAACCCTAACTTCAGGAGAAACCCTCCTCAAATTAGACAGAGAGACCCTAGGGATCAAAGAGAGCAGAGGGGTCCATATCAGCAGATCAGACCTCCCCTGCAAGAGAATTATGCTAATGAAGGGGAGGAAGTGACTAAGGAATTGGAGGATACTCACATTAACCTCATGGGCATTCATGACAACGAAGCTATCTTCCTTACCCAGGAAGAGAAAGAAATTTTTCTTCTAAATCAAACCAAAGTAAGTGAAGAAGCTGAAGATGTGGAACAACAGGCATTTGAAAATGCCATTTTTGAGGTACACCGATAGTATAATCTGCGGAGTAAGAAAACAGAGGGTAGTTCCCCAAAAAAGACCACTGAAACAAAAAAGGAAGTCGAAACCAAGAAGACCTCTGAGCTACCTACCGAGAAGAGTCCTAAGAAGAGTACTGCTGAGAAGACTCCTGAGGAGAGTAATGTCGATGCTCCCATGAAGAAAAACCTTACCATTCTGAAAAGGCCATCACAGCCTGAGGTGTCACCTATTAATCCACCAAGTACTTCTAAGCAGAAGAATATGGTGGACAAACTAGAATTGATGAGCCAAGGTAGAGATCCTACACCTTTCAACCTTGAGGGGGAATTGGCCAAAATAAAAATTCCCATCCCACTTACATAGTTGATTAACCAAGACGGTTATTGTTCACAGGTGATTAAAGCACTGGCCATTGAACCTAACATAGGCACAAAATCCTTAACCATTGGATCAACAAATCATTCAGACACTCTGAACCTTACTGATGATCAACCCAAACTTCTTTTCGGACCTGAGGTGGATGGTCAAGATGATACTGGTGAAGTAGCTCCTTTTTACATCAGCCTAAACATACATGACCTGATCCTGCGTAATGCTATGCTGGATTTAGGTGCTTCCCACAATCTGATGCCCAAAGAAGTAATGGAGAAACTGGTACTGGAGGTCACCAGACCTTACAAGGATCTACACTCATTCGACTCCAATAAAGTTAGATGTATTGGGTTGATCAAGGACCTATGCATCACCTTAGTTCAGATTCCTGCGAAGAGCATGGTAATGGATGTGGTAGTTGCATACATCCCACTGAAGTATGGAATGTTGCTATGTCAGTCTTAGGGGGCTAAGTTAAAGGGAACCCTGCAGCTAGATATGTCTTACGCCACTATCCCGGTTTTCGGGCAACAAAGGAGGCTATACAGAGAAACATTGATGAAGTATATGGTTAGTAGCCAAGAAAAACCGCACAATTATTCCCTCTACTCTGCGCATTCTGATCTGGATTATTTTATCTTATACAATGACGGTGACACGAGAGAGCAAGATACTCATCTGATGGAAGACACATCTAGTCAAGATGAAGGCCAAGAAGTCATTGAGGTAGGAAGGATGAAGAACGTGATAACTGAAGAGTTACCCGTAGATTTCTGGAGCATGGAATTTGATGGTGCAGTGAGCAAAGAAGGAGCTGGAGCAGGACTATGGCTACATAATCATAGAAATAGGTATTCAGAAAACCACTCTTACAAATTAAATTTCCAATGCACTAACAATATTGTTGAGTATGAAGCCTTGATGCTCGGTCTGAATCTTTTGAAAAAGGTTGGTGCTAAACAGATAATGGTAATAGGTGACTCTGAATTGATAATCAAGCAAATCAAAGGTGAGTACACTGCGAAACACCCACGTCTTAGAGATTATAGGAACGTTGTTCTTGATGCCTTGAGATGTTTTACTGAAGTTGACTTGCAGGTAATGCCGAGGGGACAAAACATTCTGGCTGACAGATTGGCTACGTCAGCAGCCACCTGTAATATTCCTTTCCGCTCGACTCACCCATATACTGTTGAGGTGAAATGCAGACCGACAGTTCCCGACAATATCAGGTACTGGCAAGTGTTTGGAAATGATGATCAAATCGAAGATATTTTGCAGTGTAAAAACAATTTTGAATGTACAAATATAGATTTAGAGAATGAAGATGAAAGTGTAAATAGTTCTGATTTTGAAATTGATAGTGTAAATACTGTAGATTCAGGAGAATTAGGCGATGACGAAATGGACACTGAAGTTTTACAGTTGAAAAGNAAATCGAAGATATTTTGCAGTGTAAAAATAATTTTGAATGTACAAATATAGATTTAGAGAATGAAGATGAAAGTGTAAATAGTTCTGATTTTGAAATTGATAGTGTAAATACTGTAGATTCAGGAGAATTAGGCGATGACGAAATGGACACTGAAGTTTTACAGTTGAAAAGCAATGTTTTGCCTAGAGGTCTAGTTCCTTTAGAGGACTTGTTTGACTTTAACGACGTAGCCAAGAAACCCAAAATTGAAGCACATGGAAAAGAGGTAGAAGACTGTAATATAAGGACCGAAGAGAAACCCAGAATGGTCAAACTATCTAAATCATTACCCCCAGAGCAAAAACTCAAATACATTGAGTTGTTCAAAGAATATTCAGATGTCTTTGCCTGGGGTTATGAAGATCTGAAATCCTATGATACCAGCATCATACAACACAGGATTCCAATAAAAGAAGACCAAAAACCGTTTAGGCAGAAACTTAGGAGGATAAATCCCAAGTTGCTCCCTCTAATAGAGAAGGAAATCAAGAAAATGTATGATGCCAAGATCATAGTTCCGTTTCGTTTTTCCAAGTGGGTCTCTAATTTGGTCCCTACACATAAGAAAACCAGGGAAATCAGACTCTGCATAGATTTCCAAAATCTGAATAAAGTCTCCCTGAAGGATAATTACCCCTTGCTGAAAGTGGACCATATCCTGCAAAGGGTGGTCGGGTCCAGTTGAATTTCTCTGCTAGATGGTTTCTCGGGTTACAATCAGGTCTTAGTTCACCCGGATGATCAAGACAAAACCGCTTTCACCACACCATGGGGTACTTTCATGTATGTGAAAATGCCTTTTGGACTGATGGACGCAGGAGCCACGTTCCAGAGGGCAATGGATATCGCCTTCGTGGAAGAGTCTAGTAAGTTTATCGTCGTCTATTTAGATGATGTAACTGTGTTTTCCCAATCTGATGACAAACATCTAAGACACCTCAGACGAGTTTTTGAGAAGTGTAGAAGGTTTGGTATTTCTTTAAATCCTAAGAAGAGCCTTTTCGGGTTAGAGGAAGGCAAGCTACTAGGACACATCATCTCAAAGGATGGAATCAAAATAGACCCCAGCAAAATCGAGGCCATACTAAAATTAGAACACCCAAGAAACCTCAAATAACTACAGTCTTTTATCGACAGAATTAACTTTCTATGAAGATTCATTCCCAATCTGGCCAAGCTCCTTAGAAACATTAAAAACATGCTTAAAAAAGATGTAAAAATAAAGTGGGACTCTGAGTCCAGACAGTCCTTCGAACAAGTCAAACAGGCCCTCACAGAGGCCCCTGTCTTAATCAGTCCTGATTTTACTAAGGATTTTTATCTTTTTTCTTTTTCTTCTGAACATACTATAGCAACAGTATTATTAGAAAAGAAAAGTGAAGGGTATGAACAACCCATAGATTTCTTTAGTAAAGCATTGAGAGACGCTGCTATGAATTACAAGATAATGGAGAAACATGTTTTTTCCTTGGTAAAAGCCATAAAGACTTTAGAGTCTACATTCCTCATTCACACACCATAGCATATGTTCTGAACGCTACAGTAAAAGACATTTTGACAAAGGACAACCCTGATGGAAGAAGGGGAAAATGGATTGCTTTCATTTTAGAATATGATATAGAGATTAAGCCCACAAAACTAATCAAAGGTCAAGGCCTTGCTAAATTAATGGCTAAATCTAACTTTCATGCTC
The DNA here is from genome assembly GCA_010110895.2 of Picea sitchensis. Classification (NCBI taxonomy): domain Eukaryota; kingdom Viridiplantae; phylum Streptophyta; class Pinopsida; order Pinales; family Pinaceae; genus Picea; species Picea sitchensis. The sequence continues at coordinate 119,455 of SNQJ01S0004944.1, read as the reverse complement.
TTGACATTAATTTTCTAGATGTGGCAGGTGAACAGGGCGAGATGGCGACTCTAAGCGTGAGAGAGGTATTTCTAAACTCTCCATGGTACATAGACCTTATTTTTGTTTTCCAAAATTTACAAGCTCCCCCTAGTTTGACTAAGACTAAAGCTAGATTTTTGAAGTTGAAAGCTTTGAAATTATGTATTCTAGAAGGCAATTTGTATTGGAAAGATCCTGTAGGCATTTTGTTAAATTGTTTACTAAAAGATGAAGCTGATAAAGTGTTACAAGAGTTTCATGCAGGAGAATGTGATGGCCATTTGAACTGGAAGGTCACAGCCAACAAAATACTCAGAGTTGGATTCTATTGGCCCACCCTGTTCGCTGATGTACATCATAAAGTGACTGCATGTCATCAATGTCAAATGTTTGAAGGTAAAAGAAAACTTCTCCCTCTACCTCTGAAACCAATCTYAGTTGAGGCCCCTTTCCAGCAATGGGGACTCGATTTCATTGGAGAAATACACCCCCCATCGTCAGGCCAGCATAGGTGGATTCTCACTGCCACCGATTATTTCACCAAATGGATCAAGGCAGTACCAAGAAGGCAAGCCACTGACTCTGTTATTATCAAATTCCTTGAAAATAATATTTTTTCTCGCTTTGGATGTCCCAGAAAGATCATAACTGACAATGCAGCCGCCTTTCGGTCAAAGAAGCTCATAGATTTCTGGAACCAGTATCACATTGGTTTGGGGAATTCCACAACCTACTACCCTCAGGGGAATGGGTTGGCGGAATATTCAAACAAAACCTTGGTAAATATAATCAAGAAAACATTGCAGGAAAACAAGAAATCATGGCACAACAAGTTGGTGTTTGCTTTGTGGGCTGACAAACTGACCACCAAAAGGTCAATTGGTATGTCACCATACCAGCTGGTCTATGGCATAGAGGCAGTTTTCCCCACTTCTTTAGGAGTCCCTGTCTTGAAGTTACTTCAAGATGTACAAGTTGAGCCAAATGACTCACAGAGAAGGATCAATCAGATGATCCATTTGTAGCATACTAGGGAGGACGTTTTCAACAAAACTCAGGTCATCCAAGAAAACATCAAGAAGATCTTTGACAAACGAACCAAGGAGGATGATTTTGAACTAGGAGATTTGGTGCTGAGATGGGATGCCAAAAATGAGGACAAGGGAAAGCATGGAAAATTTGACAATCTGTGAACAGGGCCATACATGATCCAAGCTTTCAGGGGAAACAATGTTTTCTTGCTAAACAACGTTGATGGGTTAGATATGCCAGGAGCACCTGTGAATGGCAGAATGCTGAAACATTATGTACCACCTCTGTAGAGATTCGATTTTTCACTCTCCACTGTACATACCATTTTAAATTTTCATTTTTCACTTGCATTTTATGAGTGAAAAACATTAGTCAGTTGGTTGAAGCCCGAAGAGAAGGCCCTAAGCTTTTGACCACTGTTTTTCCATTTTTTGAGAATAACACCAACGAAGGCTGCTAGGCGGAAATTTTCATAATAACAGGAACAAGGATTCTTGGCACTTCACAGGGCAAGTACCATCCCCGGGTGGAGCCGCTGTTATCACCCTATAAGTTATAGGAATCAACTAGTGACTGGAATTTTATCTGTCTCTAGTGTTTTTGTTGACAAATGATTTTGCATTCTGCAAATAATTTGAAAAAAGAAAAAGAAAAAGAAAAAGAAAAAGAAAAAAAAAGAAAAAAGAAAAAAGAAAAAGAAAAAGATGGCATAAAAGAATTGAAATAAAAGCCCCATGCAATAATGGTAACTTGGTCCATACCTTTCAAGCATGGCCAAGTTCTTTTTTAAATTTGATGTTGATAGGGTAGTGAATGATTTGGCTAAACAGTTTAATCTTAGACAAAGTGTCTAGGTTAGATTAGTGAATAAATCTGGCCAGACTGTCTAATCCTGGTCAGATAGCCCTAGGGTAGAGTAATTTCTGAACCCAACAGTTTAATTTGGGTTAACTGTCATAGGAAACTAGGTTAGAACATAGGTTAGTGGCACTATTGCTTTGTTCCAATAAAGCCATCTTGATGAACAATGTTGCACCATGTTTCAAATGCCTAAAGAATAATTTGGTTGAAGTCCTTTGGTGGTGTTTATTTGAAAATGTGGGGAAAACCCATAAATTGTATTTATCCTAAGTTTTCCCAGTGCATGTGCTTTCCCGCTCCCCATTTATACTCTCCGCACATACCAACGGTCTTGATCATGGCGCCCAGATCTACGGTTCACAGAGAATTCTGGACCCCCCTGACCGTTCTGCTTTTAACCGAGGGGGTCCGGAATCGGTAATAAGAATTGCGCACATCTGCACAGCCCAGGGATGAGCGCTGAAATCAAAGGTCTAGATTGGATTCCGGACCCCCCCATCCATTCTACCTTTAATGGAGG
>SNQJ01S0004944.1:43854-116971 GCA_010110895.2 Picea sitchensis | reverse complement strand
GGGGGGGGGGGGTCCGGAATTAATGATAAAGAGCACGCTTGGATCTGCGACTCAGAAACAAGCGGGCAGATCGATGGCCCACAATGGATTTCGGACCCCCCGGATGATCTGTTTTTAACCAAGGGGGGGGAGTCTAGAATGGTTATCTTCCTCTGGCAGGCCCCTTGTCATATGTGGTATAAATTTGTTGGTCCTGAAGTCCCGTCACAGTTTGGTATCTGACAGCCCCCGTCACTTATGAAAGTCATCTTCCACTTTTCCACTTGTTCCTGAGTTATGTCCCATCCCATAACTGTTGTCAGTCCCCTACCCCCTCTCACTCATGACCAGCCCCTTATTGCGATTTTTACCTCCAATCCCTAGCCTCCACGTCACCCGTCTCTATGTTATGGCCACCGTCACTTGCCATCTCACCCCCAAGTGGCCCTTTGTCCATTTATTACTGGATAACCTATTCGTTATCCAGCTGACCTGTCTCCCGCGCCCGATCGACCCCATTTTTAAATAAAATTACCGTTTTCCCCTACTTTCACGGTTCACTCGTCGCACCAGAGAAACTCATAGCTTGCTCCTCCATTACATCCCATCGCCTTCATCCACAATCAGTCAACCCCACTAACTTTGTGTTTTTTGCAGGTACTGTTGCAGAGATGGTGCCAAAGCGAAGACAAGCAGAAGGAGAGGAGAATCCTTTTCTCCCACCTCTTGTCGACCTGGACAAAATCCCACTGGTCGACAAAGACAGATTGATCGCTGATACCAAGTGCGATTTCGATTTTTCAGACCTCCAGTCATGGCTCAGGGAGGTTTTCCTGGACCAAAGCGATGAAAATGGACTCTGGGAGTCCAATTTACCCCTTTACCTTTTTCCCCAGTTCCACCATTTTCCCAAGTTCGTGCTTAAATGCCAAGCTCACTATATTCCTGAACAGAGAGTTGTCATCTCCTCATCCAGAGACACCCTGTTCCTCATCACGCCCGAAGACATAGACCAGATGATTCAAATCCCCCGTGCCAACTCTGCGTCTCCTTTCAACTTGGAAATCCTTACAGGGTTGTATCAGAAGATGACTTTTCCCCAGAGAGCTCAAATATTCGAGATTTTCCTTCCAACCTCTGCTCAATTCCCTTCCACAAATCCCCCTTACCCGTCGTCCATGTTCTCCACTAAGGGAAACTAGGTCATTTCTTCCCTTTGTGCTTTGCTAGGGTATTATTCCGACTAGTGGGTAGATGAGCCCATTCTGGGTTTTCTATACATTTTCTCCACTGATGAAAATCCCACCACCCAGTTCGATTTCAGCACCTTCTTGGCCGATAATATTCACGAACAGTTCATGAATTTCGGCACGGAGGGTATGTTCAGATATTCATCAATATTAGCCTACTTGTTCGTCTTTTTCCAGGCAGATAAGTTTGCCTTTTCCATGCAGAATATGGACGCAGATGGAAGGCCTCAACTAGTCATAGCATGGACCTCTTTGTTGAAGCATAACTCCATAGAGTATAGCTTCAAGGCATTCATCGATCTGTTCTACCACCCGGTGGTAAGCATGTTGAGCGACAAGCCCGAGCCTCGAATAAACGACGAAGTCCAGAGAATTATGCATCTCTCAGACAACACCAAGACTGAGGATTGGTACCTGTATCAGAACCACACCGAGATCAGAGTATTCGGGTGTGAGTTGGCACCCTACAAGTTGCCCAAGTATGTGCCGGTAAGAATCCTTGTGTTAGAGTATATAAGACAGATCATGAATTCAGATGACATCCATTTCGTATCATTGAAGAAAAAGCAGCAGCTTCGAATCAAGGGGCAGATTGGCTCCTTCATCTGCAACAGTCGTGGTGCCGGAGAAGAAGCGGACCGAATGCTGAGAGAGATGAAGTTTTTCTTAAGCTTCCCATGGCATTATGATCCTTGCGGGATCATCTCAGAAATGCGGGTGAAGAACAAAAACATCCTGTACGTTCATGAAGCCAAGCCCGAGATTGAAAAATTCGCAAATCAGACAGTGTGGGTGCCTGACACCTTGTTTGAAGTGGAACAGCAAGCTCCCCCGACCATTGTGCCACCGACAACCATGCCACAGGTCCCTAAAGAAAAGAGGCCTCGTCAAGACTCGTCTCCGCCTGTCACAGAGGTATCGTCCGAGGAGTTCTAGTTGCACACCAAGAGGCCCAAGACAGTTTCAGTTCCTTGTCCAACTAGAGAAAAAGAGGTTCTGCCTACCACAGTGACCAAGCTGATTGTTCCTCCCTTCGGTTCGAGCCTACATAAGGAAATCACCCCAGCAGTACCCAAGAAATCCATAGACTCCCCACTAGACACTCAGCCAGGGAAGACTAGGCCCAAGCTGAGCATTTTCGAGAAGTATGAGCTGATCAAGAAGAAGAATCAGACCCTTACCACCAGTACTTAGGCTCAGTTTCGAAAGCAGACATTGACTGCGCAACTTAGGCTGTTGTTTGCATTTGATACAGAAAAGGGCCGGATGCACATGGCCTTCCTCTAGGCGTAGGTACCTGACCCCAAGGTGATCACAGACTACAAGAGGGCCACCTTTGAATTTCAGACGAAGGATGTGCACCCAGCAGATCAGATGGATCTGCATAAACAGACAGGGGAGATGGTATTCCATACATTGGTGCATGCTTCCACTTCAACTGCCAAGTTGAAGGTGTCGCTCAACAATGCTCAAACGCAACTCAAGATGGAGAAAATATCATCCTTTGTGAAAGACAATAGGATCAAAACTTTGGAAGAGTTGGTCCTCAAGATCGGCTATGACCCTTCCAACGTCAAAGTAGCAGAGGAGATGATAAAGAAGAAGAATGTTGACATTGCCTCTTTCAGGAAACAACTGAAACTCCCGCCCACAAAGGACATGCAGGCGAAGGAGATAACAGAGAAAGAAGGCGAGAAAGACGAAATGCTCAAGTTGCTCATGGAGCAAAATGCACAGCTCAAAGAAATGGAAGTTGAGATGGAGAGATTATTGAAAGAGAAGGAGCAACTGAAATCAATGGAATCCATTCCATTGACTGCCATCCCAATTTCAGGGACAAGCACAACACCAATGATTGCAGTCCCCTCCACGACTCCATCGACACCTCAAGAGAAGACAGTCGAGCTGGCTACGTCCATGGAAAGGATGAACCTGCAGGACACAGAGATCAACAAGCTTAAAAAGGAGATTGAGAACCTGCAGGAACTCAAATCTTCCTTCCAGACTAGCCCCTCCAAGGAAAAACAGGTAACAGAGAAGCTCAAGCAGGAGCTACAGTAGCTACAAAAGCAAACAGTGGCGGGGATGACTCTGGCTGAGGTCAAAGAAAATGTATGGACAGACATTGCAAAGTCCATAAATGAGATATGGCCCTTGATCCAAATCATGTTTGAGCAGAATGAGTTGGTCCAAAGAAGCAAATAGGCCATTGAAAAGATCAGAGTAGAATTGGGAGACAGGCCAACACAGGCAAATGAGATCATCAAGTTCCTCAATTCTAAGACCAGGGAAGAGTTGGAAGAGCTGAAGATTGAAGACAGAACTGAGACCATCCTTGAGGTCAAAAGAGTTTTGACCAAGAGAGGACTAATGCTTCAACTGGAAAAAAAGGTTCAAGTCATCGACCAAGGGGTGCAAAGGTTCTTCAATAATATAGAGGCTCTCCAAAAGAAAGGTCTACCTGGTCTGAAGGTCATTAATGATAAACTGATGACACTCCCAGATTACAAGAAGAGATTGGCTGAGGTGTCTAAGGAAATCTTGAAGTTTGTAGGGATTCAAGGGAGCATCACTAGTAAGGCATTCCTAGATGCCCTTCAGTTGGACATCAGTATCCAACACGAGATTCGATACATATTCCTCACCAAGCCTACATTCGCCAAATATACAGAAATGGACGAAGTGTATCGAAGACTACTCAAAGTCATTGTGCCTAGTCATATCAGATGGGAGGAACTATGTGATCTGCTCGATTAGCGAATGAGTTTTCCGGGTCCAGTCACCTGTCCAGTTAGATGAGGTCGTGCAAAGGCTTCATCAACGGTCTACCCAGAAATCAGCATGCAGTTACACCAAGGCACCAAGCAGTTCCTAGTTTTAGGAAATTTGTTAGTTCAGTTAGGCTAAAAATAGACATAGCACATCATGATCATTAATGACAGGAACGTTTGTAATTTGAGTTATAAATACTTCACCTATCGAAGTATTGAGGGTTGTTGATCTTCACACCGTGACGCTATCAGACTGTAACATTTTTGAAGAGATCTACCATTAATAAAAAGGAGGCACTTTTACAGGATTCTTGCGTGTGTTCATTGGTGATGTTTATTCTCTAAGTTGAATGTTTTTCTTGCTTTGTGATCATATTGTTTTCTGAAACTAATCTTTAAGATTAACGAATGTTGCAAGATTTATCTTTGATACTCTGTTTCTGACTCGAAAGATTTGAGTGTTTATCTTCTGGTGTTTTCAATTAAGAAATTCTTAACTGCTTCTTAGTTGAATTCATCTTTCTCATCTTTTGTTCTGTCCATCATTTAAGCTACTAAAAGATCCAGTGAGTATATTATCTCGCCCTGTGGAAGTCTTCTTTCTACGTTTCTGGTTGTATTTCATATTTAATTAAAAACAGACCCCATAGCCCAATGGATGTGTAGACTGTCTCAACCAATTCAAAAAACATTTTGACAACAAAACCTACCTATTTCTTTACCTAGCCTAATGTCTTAAATTGGAAACATAGCTAAATCATATAGAGAGATCCCTCTCTGAAGTTGGAAGGGCTAGATCCCAACTTTAAAAGTGGTTGGATAAAGTTACCTTAGTAGATTTCTTCTGTTTCAACCTCTAGGAAATTTACCAAGTGCTAACATGAAGATTTATATTTTTTAATTCCTTTATGTCTTGATGGGTCCCATCAAGGAGATTTCATTAGTCACGAAAGCACTCATGATGAGTACCTTCGTATGTGGAAATTCGATCTCAGGTGGCATGTCCTCAACATGGTGAGCCATATGATGTCAACATTGACTCATGAGTTCATTAATGATGAAAAGGATTCTTGGCCTGAGCCTAGCCATGGGATCTACTTTGTGTAAATCATTGAGATGGGTAAGTTCCTTGTACATAGATGTGTGGTGTGAGTGTATTTTTGTTTTTCATATATCATATCCAAAAAATCCAAAAATATTTTTTTTTTAGATTTCATTATGCGTTTTGGCCTTGGAATCTAGTTTACATTTGCTTGAAACAATTCTAGGGACTTTTTAAAAGAAGATGGAAATTTACACAACAATTTAGGTATATATTTTTAAACTGGAATACAGGGATAGGTTTTTCCTTGCATATTCTTCTTTTCATTATTAACCATCCTTACTACCAACATTATGCCTTAGGTACAAACCTAACTGGTTGCAACCTTAGCCATTCATTTTGCATGTCGTAACTTGTTTGGTACTACCTATCCTTCATGGGTGCCCTAGTTAAAACATAAATTTTTGTTTTGTGCCCATGTTGCATTTTCCCATAGGCCCGAGAGTCATCCTTCAGCCCTGCCATGACTTGAATATTGAGACTCATTTTCCTCTTTTTGTCTATATTCTGGCCATATCTCATGGGGGTTCTTGAAGACTGTTTATGTTACTTAATGGTCTCCTATGAATTTTTTTCTTGCTCCATTCCTCCCATCATTGCGGTGTTATTTTCCCATATCCTTCTTATCACTATGAAATCGCCTTGACCATCCACCACTCGCATGATTTGGCCTTCATTTTGCATTGTCAGTGTTTCATAGAAACCTGCACAGGAGATCTAGCTAAAGAAAGTAAAAACAAAGATTATCAAGAAAGGAAGAGAGATTCAATATGGAAGAATGAGAAAATATATTCACACTACTCCAATGACCTGATGATTGATACATAGATCATAATCAATATGATACAATGAATGAGTGGAATACACTCATATATAGGGAAAAACATTCCATAATTAAGAAAAGCAATCAAGCAATTATCTTTCCTTAGGAATGCATGCATGCATAATAGTTATGGTAAAAATAGAAAGTCTAAATAGAATTAGTCAGTTAACTCCCACTGAACTAATGTGTCAAAAATAGAAATTTCTCCAATAACCCCCCAAACATCACTATGGAGTAAACAATGAGTGCTGACTACTAGGCCATTTTAGGTACTCATGTACAATGCAACTAATGAACACTGAATAAAAGTGAGGAAAGAGGGAAAACCACGTGGGAACAAAACCCCCCCACAAAAGATAATGTATCAAAAGAAGAAAATAATAGCTGCTAGACAATTGTGTTCTTCACTACAAGACGATCCCGCAAAGTATGAAACTTCTGCTCATTGAAAGTCTTCATGAAGATGTAGAAATATTTATGGATCTGATGAAGTCCTTTGGCAACCTGTCGGGCCTTGTACTTCTTGATTCTGTGGACCCATCTACACCTGAAAATATTCCTTTCTGGTGGACATGGAACCATATTTCAAGTTCGGTTCTGTAGGAATGAGTCATACTCCTTCTGCATGGTTTCTTTCCATAATGGATTTCCCACAACCCTATTGTAGTTTTGTGGATCAATAGATTGAACCATATAGAAATGCAGGGGCATTGCAGGTTCTGAAGCTGAAAATACATGAGAAAGCGTCTCATGTTGAGATCGATTCCTCCTCAAATCCAATGGATTCCCTATAAGGTTTCTTGCTTCCTGAAGTGTGGTATGTGCCTTCTTGGGCATCTGCTGAAGCTTCGACGCTGGCTTTTTATTTGGATGTACTACCTGCTTATTTCCATGTACAGAATCTGAGTGTATGGAATCATCTCTGATGTATGAAACTGATGGAAGAACAAGAGTATATGCATGTTGCACTGGAGGTGCATGCAAAGTACTCTCCTTATGTGTAAGTAAAATAGAGGAGTCATCGTTAGAAAACTTAGTGAATTTATACAACCTTGACTTGTGATCCACCTCACCAATTGCAATAATGGAATTGTCATGCATGTCAATTACTGAAACTCAATCTGATGTAAATTCAACCTTTTTACCTTTCTAAGTGATCTGATAAACTGAGAGCAGATTCATAGAAATCTTTGGAACATGTAAAACATTTTCAAAATTTCCATTGTGGAGTTCCACTCTCCCTTCTCCTGCTATTGTAACTGGAGTATCATCCCCCATGAGAATAGGAGGTCTTGAGCATGGACTCAAAGAAGAGAAAACTTCCTCTTTCGTTATCATATGATGGGATGCACCAGAATCTATAATCCATGAATCTGATAAGGAATTAATTGCAACAAGAGCATGATGATTACCTTTCTTAGGAGCTTGATCTTTTTCCTTCTGCTTCTTGACTCCCTCTGGAATGAAGTTTCCAAGGTTGTTTTGCTCAAGTACTTCTGCCATAAGATCGATCTGTTTCTTCATGCATGTGGATTCTTCATGATTCGGTTTATTACAGTAAGTGCACTGTTTTCCATTCTTCTTCTTCTTGGAATATGAAGAGTCTTTGGAATCTGAAGAATCATTAAATAGTTTGGAATATCCCTCCTTCCCCTTCTGTTTGGATGACCCTTTTCCATTGTGCATGGTGAGTGCATGTGCTTTGGGATCTTTCATGAGGCCCATATGTATGAGTTTTGTCTTCTCTTGTGTAAGAGACTCAATGAACTGAGCCAACGTAGTCATTTTCCAATTTGTTCCAAAAAGACATCTACCATAATGGAAATTGAAGACATATACAGTGTATTTTGGTCCTAGCTTGGCCAAGATTGTTAGAATAAGTCATTTCTCTTGTGTGGACTTATCAATACCACATTCACCCAAGCTCAATAGCAAAGATTTAAATTTAGTAAAAAATCTTGTATATTATCAAAACTTTTAGGGTCTAAGGTATTCAACTCTACCTCAAGCATATGACCTCACATCTCATCCTGCTTTCCAAAGAGTCCTTCCAAGGTGGTCTAGATCTTGTTTGGAGTCTTGCATGTAACAACATGAAACCATAAATCAGTGGAGATTAACTCAAGAAGTAGTCCTGTGGCCTCATCCTTACGGTTCGACCATCTCATCTTCTCAATCGCTGATGTAGGTTATGTTTCTGTCGCCATTGTCAAATTATACAATCCTTTCCTTCTGAGTTGGAATTCTACCTTGGGCTTCCAATAAAAATAATTGTATTGTGTGAGGATTACCACCAAGTTTGACTATATAATAGTTTTCATATCCATCTCTCAAATTGATTCCAAGAACCCCTAAAATTTTACTTTCAATCTGCAAATGAAAAATTAAGAAATTAAGAATTCATATTAGTTTCAGGAGATGATCTTTCGACTTACTTTCTGAGAAAATGGTGAAGAATCTCGCCAAATGGTTGAAAACCCACTTCCAAAATGGGCCGATTTACTTCCATTGTAGGTCGTTTCCTCCAAAACGTAATATTTTGGGAGCAATGAATGTAGAAAGGTACGGCCATAGATTCGTATCAGTTTCATGAGGCTATGTTGCGGCTTACTTTATGAGCAAACGGTGAATAATATCGCCAAACGGTTGAAAACCCACTTCCAAAATGGGTTGATTTACTTACATTGCAGTCTGTTTCCTCCAAAACGTAATATTTTGGGAGGAATAATTGCTAAAAGTTACGACCACAGATTTAGCTTGTCGAAACCCCGATTTTCCTTATTCTTTGGCTTGTCTAGCTTGCTCCAAGCAGCATAGCTCTGATACCATGCCAGTGTTTCATGGAAACCTGCACAGGAGATATGTCTAAAGCAAGTACAAAAAAAAATTATCAAAAAAGGAAGAGAGATTTAATATGGAAGAATGATAAAATATATTCACACTACTCTAATGAGTTGATGGTTGATACATAGATCATGATCAATATGATACAATGAATGAGTGGAATACACTCATATATAGGGAAAAGCATTCCATAATTAAGAAAATAAATCAAGCAGTTAGCTTTCCTTAGGAATGCATGCATGCATAATAGTGATGGTAAAAATAGAAAACCTAAATAGAACTAGTCAGTTAACTCCCACTAAACTAGTGTGTCGAAAATAGAAATTTTTCCAACATGCATCCCCCTACCTAGGGAGATAAAAATTGTTAATATTGGATCTCACTTTCCATTACCAGTTTCATTACTCATTTCTTAGGTCGGTTCCATGTGCTTGGAACATAGTAGCATGTTGTTAAGCCACTTGTTCTCTCCCGATGAGTATACTTTTATCTCTTTTTTGGGCTCGTTAAAACTGAACAGAAAAGGTATCAAGCTTACTTGGGTAACTCTTTTGTTCTCGTTAAAACATGAAGGATACCAACCATACTTGATTCATTCTTTCGTGATCATTAAACCATGAAGGAGATAGAAAATACAAAAAAAAAAAAAAAAGATTGGGGGTTTCTTTCCATTGGTCTATTCTCAAAATGACAGCATCAATCGATTTTCCCTTGAACATGGCACCTATTTGAGTCCTCATCATACAATTATTTTTTAGCTTTCCCATGAGTCATCCCAACAATATGAGTGAGAGATAATCCTTCTACTATTTACTCTTCCATTCATCATGGAGACTTCTTCAATGCCTCATGCATTGTTGCAATAAATTCATCCAACTCTTGCATCTTTCTTCCAAGTCACCATTGTGTCATGACATATGTTCAAGGGAATATTAATCTTGAGTCGACCATCTGCTATATTTTTTTTACTTTCCAAGTCGGCCATCTCTATGTCAGTTGTACTTTGTGATACTTTCTCTTCACATCATTTCTTGGTGTATGTTTCATGTCAATTGATGGAGGATACATCAAGGCCCTCTTTTGATGGATATCTTCCTATAAACCTCAATACATCATCTAGGAGAGGGATCTAGAAACAAAATATTACCTTGGAGCTTGTAGTCAATGGCAAGCGACAATCCTACTCATGATCGACATTGATTTTACATCATTGATTCCTGATCGATTAACTCTATGAGTGTTCGAAATCATATCCTCTATTCATACTCAATAGATTGTACTAGGTACCTTGGGGCCCATCTTCCTCATTGGTGGGTTGGCTTGCGTCTATTAATGATATACATCAATGACCAATAATCAAAAGGTTTCTACCATGATCGACATCAGTTCATCTATTCACATGTTGTGGATTCATACCATAGGGGTTTGGGACGAAGAACTTGGGTTGGGGCCATATCCTTCTTTTACAACATCCCCTCCCAAGTTGCATTTGAGTATATCACTTGTATATGAAGAATTCATGGGTACTACTACTCTCCTCAGTGTTCATTTTCTTCCTGACATCTATATGTTGTGTCACAGATTCACATTCTATTTGTTGGTGGCTATGATTATGTTCCTTACATAGATCCACATTGCATTTGTTGGTGGATATGATTTAGTTCATGATTTAGATCCACAGTGTATTGTCTCTTAGCTAGAGTCTTATTGTTTACATGGATCCACTGTGTATTCTTTAGTGGACATGGTCTATCATTTCATATCACGGATCCATAATGTATTGTTTAACGATCCACCATGATCCTTTAGAGTATGATTATGTCTATCCAGGTGATTGGTCTATATATGCTCTCATCCTCAAGGTCTGATTCCAGGTACTCACTAGTTCCTTGATCTCTAAGCTCCTTCATTATGCCACTTGCCACCATGAATTTTCGTAATGTATTTAAACCATCCATTCATTTCTTGACCTTACACATTAGGGGGCATTTGTTATACTTGAATTTTCCACCATAGATTGTGAAATCATGTTATTATATGTTATGATGCTAGAATTACATGATTGAGTGAAATTCTCATAATTATTTGACAAGGAAATAAGTATTTTGTCATAATTTCATAATTATGAAATAAGACTTATTATATAATTGAGAATAAACTCATAATTGAAAAGAAATTTCATAGTGAGTCAGAAAAAGCTCATAATTGAGCATGGAACTTGACAAAAAAAAGTTCATAATAGGTTGGAAAAATCTCATAATTAAGCATGAAACTTGTGCATGACTTGTGATTTCTTATTTCACATGCCATCAAGCCTATCTATGAATTGTAATTTCTTAGTTCACATGCTATCAAGCTATCTGTGACTTGTATCCACCTATCCATGACTTTTATCCACCTAATTAACATGTCATGAAGCTTATCTCCAATCTCTTCTAAAATAATATAAGAAGAGGCCAAATCAATGAGATGGGGGAGAATATTTTTTAGGGTGGTTATGCTATCAAAATAGAGAGAGAAGCTCAAGAGGCTAAGGAGGAGTATCGAGAACCAGGAACTAGGAGGAAAGCATCAACATTCAAGGTATGAACTCATGTAATTTCTTCATGTTAATGAATAAGATTGTTAGTTTTCCCCTCATATGTTTGTATTTAATCATGAAAATATTTAGATCTGATTCATCTCTTTATAGACCTTATTAGAAGTAAGTTAGATCTAGGATTCTAATCCCAAGTAGAGAGTTAGAAAGGTTTTGTTTATTTTTTATACAAGAAGCAGGCTGTGGATCTTGGAGATGGAGTTTCAGGACTACAACAACTATGAGATACGAAGGAAAACCTCAAGAAAGGTATTCAAATCTTCACCATTCCTTAGGATAATGATGAATCTATGTGCTTGAATCTAGATCTAGGAAAACCATAGGAATCGCCCCTTTCTATCTAGGACCGAGGGCAAATCCTAGGGGTATTTTGTCAATCATTTAGTGAAATCCCCATGAGCCTTTGTCCCATAACACTTCTTCAATAAACACCACCAATTGAAAGTTTAGTTTCCATCTTTTCATGATTTTCTTTAGTGTAAATTCCTCTTTGGAACAATTTTTTTCTCCTTTCCATTTGATGCATTTCATTTTAGATCGTTTGACTAAAAGCTTGGACTAAATTTGGTTATCATGAGGAAACCATGTGTATAATTCGTTGTGAATTACAAATGAAAGATTTACATTTTTCAATAGCATTTACCCTTATGTTGAGAGTTAGACAGTCGATCATCCTAATATGTTGAAAGAATACTAGTTGAGGAATACTTTACAGATAGGACAAGACATAAACCAATCTAAGGAAATTACATCGATTGTTTGCAACATTTCTCAGGATGGTGTTTATTCAACATAATCATCGAATTCATTATAGACAAGAATCAAGTTTCAGTCTTCCCCTAATTGTACTCAAATGAGATATAATTTCAGGAATACTAATCAATCAAATGGTTCTCAAGCACACTTATTTCGGAAAGAACCAGTGATCATCACATCTAAAGTCATTTTCTACCCAAATGGAATATTTCCAAATAGATTTTGATCAGGGAAATATATATCCACTTGAAAAGAAGGAAAATGTTTGAGGAAGACTCACGTATTTAAAGAATATGATGAGACATGCACTTGCATGATTTTAACTATGGTTAATTGAACATAGTTTAATGTAGCATAATTTTTGGAGATGGAAGAAGTTGAGTGGAAATGAAGATCTCAAAAAGCAAAAGCAGATAAATCTAATGGACAACGAATTGGAATTATAGCCAACCCTTTCCCCCTGAAGCACAAGGTTGCAAAAGTGAACTATAAGATTTCAAAAAATAATTATGAAGAATGCAATTCTCAGTTAGCACTAGCATTGAAACCCATATGAATGAAATAACATGCATATAAGATTTCACATTGATTAGTCTTGTCACGAGGCTGCAAACTTCTAGCTACTGGAAACACTTGCCTTCATTATCTCTATTTCAATTTACTTTATTTATTGAATGGATATATTTGATCATTATTTGTCCAAGATGTTTTTCAACCGCAGTAGGGTTTTGAGCCAAGTTATTATCCTTATTCAACATGTCTCTTCTTTTTCTTTCTGCATCGTCTTTTCCCTTGAAGGAAATTTATTGTTTAATTCATGTTTGTCTCATAACTCCTATTTGTATATAATGACATACATACCTCTCACCTTATTTTTTTATTCATAGGATGCACCTTCGCAATGGAAATGGGCATGAATCAAGTTGCATCTCTTTCCTAGCTCATGAGAATAATTTATGGTCTTTGTTTGAATATAAATCAGGACTATTTTAGAATATTGTGAGAGCAATCTAACCATGAATGAGCTTAGTGGTTAATCAACGATCATCCTTGTGTATTGACTGGTGAGAAGATCTTATGTAATGTGGGAACCATCCACACACTAAGTAGTTTCTCACGTGAAGGGTGAAATGTCAAAGTCCAAAGGATGAAAATTGAAAGGGATATATTTACGTAGCCAGGTGCAACAAATACTCAAATAAGTATCAATAGCTGGCAGTTATCTCTTATCAGGATAAAATGCCACCGCTTTCCCCATTCACCGAATGCTAAGCATGCACTAAATAATCTAGGAAGGAATGGAAAGGAAAGTTGGACCAGATTAGGGAACCTCTAGATATCTTTGTTAGGGATATGGATGCTCACTGGAAGTGGAGCAAGTTCTGTGACACTGTGGTGACTCCATCAGGGTTATGGATGCTTACGGGCAGTGGGGAAACACCTGTGATATATATATGTGTGTGTGTGTGTTTTTGTACGCACCTGGTGAAAAATATTTATTATCCCAAACCTCTATCAGCCCCATGATGGAGATACCAACCTGAATTGTCGACATAGTTTTAAGGAAACAAATATTAACATAACTCATCCTCTATTTAAAGAATACGATCTTCATAGGATGATATGAAAGCATCGCCAGTGAGCCCACCACAGTGGAATATTTCAGGTAACTGTTGTAAATTATTTCCACAACTTTTAAAACTCAAAATTAATTTTATAACCATGTACATTTTTTTCTTATCAATTAGGGAAGACTAGTAGAGATTTTGGATTCGCCTAGTGTGTCTCCATTTGTTGCACCCGCACAACAACCTCCCAATTTTATTTTCTTATCATCTCTCTAAGACAATAAAGTGGGTCCCCCTCTAATTATTCCTACCAGAACCCTCGTTCTCTCTCTTATATGAATGGCTAAGCCTATTTTTTCATCCTAATCTTCCCACATTACCATTTCTAGTTTCTCTTCGTATCACTTCGACTCGACGATCCACACTTCAACGAGTTCCCACTTCCTACGTCGATACATAGCGTGCTAACAAATTCATCCTTTCTTTCACCTGCACATTGGTGCTCCAATGATTTCCTCACCAATACACAGACCACCTTCTTTTCAACTTGGACGATGTGTTGGCGTGCTTCTACTATACCCCACTGAAACACGTCTTAATCACCGATGAAGTTCACATGACCAACCAACGCCGACACTTCAATAATGTTCACATGTTTATCTTCATCTCACACATGCATTTCATTAGATAAATTCCTTCCACTTTCACCAATGCATCACATATCGATAAAATCCCTCCCTTTACTTTGATACATGACATATCGACGAGGTTCGTTTCTCCCTCGCCGATGCACTTCTTGGTGATAATTTTCCCTCTCTCGTCCTCAATGCACTAGTAGAAGGATTTAGACCCATCATCATCCCTAAGCACATATTGTATCTCTCTCACTGACACTGACCTAGTCAGCAAGGCATGCCTTTGTATTGATGCCTATTTTATCCTCCTCCAACTCAAATCCTCCTTATTGTGATCGTTAATCGGACTTATAAACATTTCTGGTGACTATTCTCTCCACACCTAACTAGATAACTGATGATCGATCATCTACCCTCCGTCATCTACTTCATATCACAGTGGTAATTAATCTTATCATGTCACCAACAACCTTCATCGCATATTCCATACTAGCTTGTTTTTCCTTGAATTTCCTGAATATATGACTAAAATGTGATTGTGAAAGTGTCACCTAGCATCAAATGGATTAAACACAACACCTTCTAGTCTCGCGCTGACTTTGAAATGCATCTTTGAAGAAAATTTCTCCTCTCAACTCTTAAACCGTGTCAAGTGCCCCTAACGCCAATTGGCTATTTTTGCGTGTTTATAATTCTATTCTACCGACACATCACCTTATCATAAATGGATTAATTAATAGCCTATACAACATATATGACACAAGAATGTATGACATTGAATTTGAGTAAAGCAATGGTGAAAATGGGACTTGAACTTTCATTAAAAAATGCCTATGAGCATAATTTTGTGGAATTCATCAAAATGATTTTTTTTTCCAAAAAAAGGTCGACTGAAGGAATTTCTCCATTATGATTGCAACACAACTCATAGATTCGAATTCTTATGTCTGGAAGTGCCCAAATCAATTTCCAAGGGGTGTCTCACCTAAACTAGCCTCATTGGTTGTTACAGAGAGGGAATGATTAAATGGCATGACCAGTTAGCTCCTCCAAAGTGCCTCCCCGTTCTCTTCATGGTAGAACAAACAACGCTCCAATCCGACATCATCTGGGAAAGGCATGAGTCTTTGAATCCTCTTGCAAAGGTGTTAGGATCGGTCCACTTTGTTTCTCGCCTCCACAAAGCTACTTTGGGTAAAAGGTTTGTTTTATACAAACTATTTTAAGACTTGATATATTAAATTTAAATAATTTTGATTTAATTTAAGATTTAAATTAGTTAAATTTGATATTTACAAAAGAGATGAATAATAGGGAGGTCACAATAACATGTTTAAATAATGCAATCACAAATTTAAACTTGAATAATTTCGATTTTAATTAAATCTAAATTATTTAAATTCAAATTTCATTTTAATTATATGAGAATTTAACAGGGTTTTGAAAAAATAACAAACCCTAATGACGTGGAAGAGAAATTTTTAGACAACGCCAAAGCATAAAAGAGAGTGCAAGATATTTGACCAGAGGTATAATGAAAAACACAACCTGGTTTTATCGACATACTTAAAACAAACTTTGTCGAAACCATCAACAGAGTTAGAACAAAGTTTGTTGAAGTGAACCGCAGATTTGATGGGATGTGTTCCGAAATCCAGTAGCAGAAATAAAAGAAACGATGTTGAAGCCATCGAAAGACTTGAGAAGAACTTCGTCGAAGCCATCGACATACTGGAGAAGAACTTCACCGAAGTCATCGATAGACTTGAGAAGAACTTCGTCGAAGCCATCGACACAATTCAAAAGAACTTCATCGCTCACAATTATTTGACCTGAATTGGTCTAGTTGTTCATGGTGGTTTTTCCAACAAGATATTGTTGAAACTACTCAGCAAATATAGGGGCAGTATTAAATGTTTTCAGTTTTTCATAAATGAAGGAGGAGGTGTATAAATATCAATGCCTTAGAGGCATTTGAGGCATTTGATGAGCAGGGGCTTCAAGCCCTCTCCTGGGCTACCAGGTTATCTAAGGTTGGATTTAATCTTATGGTTTCTGCTAATAGAATGTTTCTGCCATTGTCTCCTGGATGTTTCCCTCATGAGGTGAAAGAGGATTTTATCACGTAATTCTTTTTATGCATGTTTGTCTTGTTTGATTCTCTGCTATGTTAAGATATTTGTGAGTGTAAATAGCCAACAAGTGGTATCAGAGCTCGGGTAACTGCAATACGAGGAAGATTGCAGCAGAGGATGATAATGATAGAAGGAGATAGATTCGCAAGAGGTGGCAACTGTGGCCGTGGTTCACGTGGATACCATGGAAGATCTGGTAGCTATATCAAAATAGAAAGAGCAGCGCTAGGCGTGCATGCGAGGACATGATGGGGAATTTTGGGATGGGGAGGTCTAGGGATCGAAGCATCATGGCTCTGGAGAACACAGAGTTGTTGAGGTAATTAGTGGCTCTAGGGGAGTTGCTGTCGATTACGTGCAAATGTCTGCAGGGAGCCCCGGGAGCTGGGAAGATCCCGCTGGTCTAGGAGGTACTAAGATGGGTACCGATGGACACCTGGCAGTTGCGGGAGAAGGTGCTGGTTCGGCTGCAGAATCTCCGAGAGAGAATCATAGGCCTGCGACAGGAAGAGGCGGCGGAGTTTCTTGAGCACCATTAATAAAGTGGGAGCCAAGAACACGCGTTCAGGATGGTGATGATGGAGTCGCCCCAGCCTGGTTCGTTGGCCGCCTGGGAGTTCGCCCATGTGACCGATCGGCTGAGAAAATGGCAGGTGAGAACGCTTTTCTCACTTGGGATGGCTGCTGCACTCATGGGACTCTCCATTATGGACTGGAGATTATTGCCACGTGAAGAGAGCCGCCCAGTTGTGTCACCATCTCAGATTTCATTCTCGCCAATCGATCTCAGCGTGTAACTTCTCATGGATGGATTTTCCGATTCGTTCATTGAGTTCATCAATGGTGGAGCCATGTCAGAGTCCTTCAATAAATTTGTTAACTTCGATGAGGGTTTCCTCGACTCCAACGAAGGATACAAGCATAAGAAGGAGTTTTCTTCAGGCGGAGGAAATGAAACGATTCCTCTTTTTTGAGAGATTCGAAGGGTCCACAACCAAGAACAGAGAAGGAAGATCCGAGGGGTTGCATGTTAGTGAGAAAAACCGTCGAGTTCATTCGCGCGCAGAGGAAGAAAGAGCCTAGAAGCTCTGTCCATGAGGAGGAGGTTGTACCAAATCTGGATCCAATGGTTCGGGCGTTTGTTGGTTCGTGAAGCAGAAGAGGAGGAGGTCGCTGGTACATGGGCTTCTGGACAGAAAACCGCAGAGGAAGGCCACTCGATGGAGCGTCGTACGTCCTTTGCTCTGTCTAATTCGCTGGAGGCAGCGGACCTTTTTTGGTGGAGGAGCCGATGGTTGTCTTTGAAGCGTTGTTCACGCTGGAGGTAGAGCCATTGCAAACAGAGCCCAAGCTAAAGGATTCTGGTGTTGTGCAAAGAAAATGATCGCAGGGCTAATCCGGCGTGTTCTACCACCATCACCATTGGCAATAAATTTCCGGAACTCTTCTTATCATTATGCGGTTGGATTAGTTTTTTGGTTGCATGCTGTCCTGAGGAGCTTCAAGTAATTTGGTCACATTTTGATCCACTGGTGTTGGTTACATGGATCGAGGGCCTGATTGTTTGGGGCTGGGATCACTTCCGTATAGCCATGAAGCCGAAAGTGGGAAGGCTCAGTGCTCTTCTAGTGCACCTTATTTCACAGGGCTGCAAGCCTTGTTTATTCTGGTCACCCACAGAATAGATAATGTGTCGGTTGTCTCTTCAATTCGACAGAGTTTCCATCCTTTGGAATATGTAGCTGGCGGTAGCAAGCACCGGGTCTGTGTGTGGGAGTTTGTTGATCTGACTTGAGGTGGCGATGAGATGGACACGTTAATCGTCAAGAAGGCGAGCATGTTATGGAAAAATGGGATGGTGGTAGTGGTAACCGTGTGAACATTTGTTATTTTTTAATAAAGTTGTCAATTAAATTTTGCATGTAATTGGGCATATGGTTGTAAGACCTTATTTAGGCATGCGTACCCCTTAAATCCCTATAGTAAAGTCTAGACATAGAATTAGGTGATAGGGGGTGGGTTGTTCGGGTTCATGTTTGAGGTGAGCTTGTGTCAAGCTCACTTGGCTAGCTTCGTCTATTTTTTGGTGAAGGTCTCGAATACAGAGTTCGAGGTGGAGCACTGAAGGTGCTCAGGATCACAACAGAAGAGTTGTTTTGCAATCTCAAGTAATCATTGTATGGCCTAAAACTTGAGCAGGCAAATTTTGTACAGGATGTTTGATTCCTTCATGGTGAGCCAAAGATTACAATAAGTGAGAATAACCATTGTGTCTATGGTACTCACTATCTTGGTGTTTATATTGTTGACAATATGCTTATAGCAAGCAATAGCATGGCTAAGATCAGCAGGTTGGCTCAGTTGACTTGGACATTCGAGATGAAGGATCTGGGAGCAACAAAACAATCTTGAGCATAGAAATTCGCAGAGACGAGATTGATGGTAAGTTTTGGGTTATCACAACGAGAGTACATGGTATGATACTCAGAAAATTCAGTATGAATGATGTGAAACTGGTAAAATCTTCTTTTGGCTTTCCATTATAAGCTTTCTTCAAGTTTATGTCCAAGTGATGAAGAAGAAATGTTTCGTGTATAGTATGCTATAAGAATGTATAAGTTTGCGATGACAATATTGAACATTTCACTTGTAGGGAGTTGTCAGTGTTCACATGATAAATCCAGTTGGAACAATGAAATGGGTGCTTCAGTTTTGGAAGCACTAGTATCACCTATCTTTAGCTTGCAAGAAGGTGATTAATGGACAATGGCATGACATCAAGTTAATTGTTGTCAAGTTGGAGATTGTTGGGAAAGTGACAACTATTTGACTTGAATTGGTCTAGTTGTTCACAGTGGTTTCTCCAACAAGCTATTGTTGAAACTACTCAGCAAATATAGGGGCAATATCAAATGTTTTCAGTTTTGCATAACTGAAGGAGGAGCTGTATAAATATCAATTCCTTAGAGGCATTTGATGAGCAGGGGATTCAAGCCCTCTCTTGGGCTGCCAGGTTGCCTAAGGCTGGATGTAATCTCATGGTTTCTGCTAATAGAATGTTTCTTCCATTGTCTCGTGGAGTTTCCCTCATGAGGTGAAGGAGGGTTTTACCACATAAATTGCTTATCTCCTGTCTGGCTGCTTTCTGTGCATTTTTGTCTTGTTTGATTCTCTGCTATGTTAAGATATTTTTGGGTGTAAATATCCAACACACTCGATCGACAAAGTTGAAAGGAACAACTCCAAAGCTAATCAGAGGCAATGAGAGGAACTTCTACGAAGATAATCGGAGGCCATGAGAGAAACTCTTTGAAGCTAATAAGATGCAATGAAGGGAAGTACTCTGATTCAATTAGAAAACTTAATAGAAAGTATGTCGACGACATCGACGAGGTTGAGATAATAAATTCTGGTCATAGTTCTCCGACGAATTGCCTCGACTTTCCTCCAATACAGTTGTTCAATGTTCAAGTTTGTGAGATCTAATGGGATATGCTACTAGATCTAATCCTTCCTTTGATGTTTCTTCTTTTTTCTTGTTGAGCAACAAATAAAACTAGCTCTGAATCTTAGGAACAAGAACTACCCGAACTCATTTCTACTCCTGCATCTGGATCAACTTCAACTACCTTTGCTACTGGAACAATCACTGACTCTATTTCCTTAGCCCTAGCTTCTTATGCCTATGCTACCTATGTAACTTTTGGTTCACCTACTTAAACAACTGTTGGGTCAATTAGTTCAACAAGGACGTGAATATGAGTATAGAGCTACTCATACTTATGCTACTACTAGTGGTAATAACTCTCTCGTACACCTATGCAAAAGGTGACACGTCCATGTTTGTACGGAAAACAAAGTTAAGTCTCATCTATGTGGAACAAACTCTTATGGAGATTCTAGTGTAGAACTGAGTTTGACAGAGAATGATTTTGAGTTAGTGAAAGAGCCTATGGTTTATTGTTTATGGGAAAGAGTTACTAATATCATTTCCAAGTTGCATTTCCATGGATGAAGAGGGGAGACAACTTGATGGTGTTGTCAATATTGATGGATTATTTTTCATTATGCAATATGAAAATTATCAGTGTGCCCAACGATGTTCACAACTTGGTCTTCTATACACTTGGTTGAGTGCATGTTATTAGTGCCGACACCTCCAATTCCCTCAAGCTTGGGTTTCCAACTTCACTTCAGTAATTTATTAGTCTTGGAATCCTCCATTGCAACTAAATCTGGTGAAGTCTTTATTTCTAGGCAGTTTATGAATATGATTAGGGTTAGGATTACTAGAATTCTAATTGCTCCTAGGCTGGTTGGAAAAGAGAAGCAACATACTTATGTCAAGGAAAAGAATGTTCTCTATAAATACTAGCTCATGGAACCCTCATTTATATACTGCCTATCACCAGCCAACAAAGAAATATCCTCCAGGATATTAACACTCTAAGACAACACTCCAAACTAGTACTTGAATACTTCCACGAATATGGTGAGAAATAATATATGGAATGGCATTTGAGATAATCTTTGCATTCGATATCACACTTAAGAATAATGAGAATGCAGTTGTTATGAAATCAAACACTACTATAAGATGAAGAGTTGTAAAGGGAGACTTCACAAACCAATAATGCAAAGCAAATCAGATGAGACATAAGATGTTATGAAATAGAAAACAAGTAAATTTGATAATATCTAAATTCAAGAAGAATGAACATGAAAGGAGAGGCTTGATTATCATCAATGGGATCAACCAGATTTATATTAGGTTTGGCAATATGAGTATTTCAAGTAGAGGTGGCTTTGGGAGAAACCGTAGTTTTGACCCGAGTTTGAATCCAGATACATTTTCGTATTTTGGCCATAACTTTTGACTCGGACGTTCATTTCACACATTCTTTATATTGTTGGGAAGGTCTTTCCAAGAACTACATCTTCAAACTTATGTGATTTGAGGAATTCCTTGTCGACTTCTTTTTTTTCAAGATTCATACATGGCACCTTGTTAGCAGTTCTGAGAGAACATAACATCTCAACCACGAGCGAAGGAACCATGAATCGAACTCAAGGAATTTTATGTGAAAGTTCAATTAGTTAATTATTCAATTTTATGGGTTTGAATGGTTGTTTTAGTAATTTCTATTTGATACCACTCATCTATGATATGTTGAATTGTGCTAGGTACTGATGTTGAGAGGAGGTTGTACTCAACATCCTCTTAATGTGGTCTACATCCATGGATGACAAGGAAGAAACAAAAAAATTTGTAGCAATGGAAGAGGAGGAGAAAAGGGAATCTAATTCAAATGGTGGAAGAGGAGGTCTAAATCCCATGATGATTAGTTGTCAAACTTGAACAAAAAATATGTCACAATATCCAAACTAGTCATTACAGTGGACGCGAGGCATTATAGCCGAAATCCAATACGGCCCACCAACTCTAGAAGACAAATTTGAAATGTAACCGCTATCTTTGTTCCCTCGTCATCACAAAGAGAATAAGGACACATATTTGTAAATGAAAGGTCACAGAGGAAGGTGGAATTCCAAGAGTCATATGGAACTCCAATAACTAGTAGAATTGTATCCAAGAAAAGGTATTTTTGGCTCTTCAAACATTGTACATTTCTAAACTATTTTGGGAATTCAGTGTCATCTAAAATTGAGAAGCCATTCCTTAGAGATTTGATGTACTATTGTTGAAACTACTAATATTGAGAAGCACTCGGGGACACATTTTGATAGAGAGAAGAACTTACATGTGTTCTTGTTTTGTTGCGAACTAATTGAAGTGAAATGTATGTTGTTCACATGGGTTGTAAGGACATGTTTTCTTATAGACTAATCTGATGCAATCTATGTTACTCTTGTAGTTTGGTTGTTCTTTCTTATAGTATATGTCCTGAGAGTATGAGTTGTGATTTTTTTTGCAGAAATATGACTTAGATTTTTCTTGTTATAGACTTGTATGCATGTGTTTCTAACTATACACCTTCGTGAAAACTATCTGATTGGGGTTTATGCATAGTTTATTTTCATTAAAAATCATTGAGTTATGATAATTTGCTCCTAGCTAGGCTAGGATAGGTTTAGATTAGGTTAGATTTCTTTCATGCATTTACATAGTCTTCATCTACATCTCTCTTTTTCATAACCATCCATCATTCACCTTCATCAGTGGACTGGGATACAATTGGGTAAAACGAAAACCAAAATGGATACCGGGCCAGAATTTGGATGGGTTCCTTATTCCAAATGGTGATAGGTCTGATTGGGACTTCTTACCAATATTTTTCACCCATCAACATAGTTTGATTCCAGAACAATCCCAAATTAATGACCTCCCATTTCAATTTCCAAACCTAACCACTACCATTCTATAATCCCCCCCCCTCCTTGAGTATGCACATTTATAGAGGACCACACCTCTCTATCCTATAGCCCCGCTCCACCTAGCTTCCTCTGCTAAGCTAGAATTTACAACACCCTCAACCATAATAATCACATATTGGTTACCCCACCTTGTGGCTTCATCTTGATAAACCACATGCTATCCCACCTGAAACAAATGAGAATACAATCTTGTATTACCTTGAGGTCTCATTGCCATATGCCTCACTTATGTGACCTCAGGTAGAGTTTGACAGATTTGATCTGCATTGATGACCATATGTTATGTGATCTAAATTATAACACTAACCATATGGATTGTTTAAATATAGGGGATAGTGGCTTGGGTAAATTCCCCATTTTCCTCAAGAGTCCTAATTTTAACATGGTGGCATATTTTTCCAGGACATACACTTCGTTACTTAATTCTCTTTGAATGTGGAAGAGAATAACCTTGTCAAACTGACATAACACCTTTCCAACTTGCTTAAGGATTCCCTATAACTTGATCCCTTTGGGATTAGAATGGTTTAATGCTACCTTGATAATGATATTTGAGTCCCCAAAGACCATTAGCTCTTTGATCCCTAATTTTATATCTATAATGATCCCACACTAAATTGAATACGCTTCAAACATGTTATTTTGAAATTCCATTAACCGCCAAGTGTAAAGCACACTTTCTTTCCCCCTCTGATAGTGAAGACTCCCCTCTGCCACCCCTAGTGGTCACATTTAATTTAATTAAACATAATTGCTATGATAAATATCATAATGATAACCAATCATTCACTAATTATGATGACCAAAACCATGTATTCAAATCAACTAAGTATTATCACAACAACATTCTAAAAGGTGCTTGTTGTACGTCGATGATCCCCTTAATAAAGTGGAGAATGGATCAACATATATCAACTATGTTTAATTATATGGTTGGGTTAATTAAATATTATATTAAGAAAATAAATAGTAAGAAATTTACAACCTTAATTATTTTAAAAAATTGTTTTCTTTCAATTAACTGAACGTCATATACATTAATCTCCTAATAAAAATAAATGTAAATTTAAAATAATTGACAAAAATTATAAAATAACTTAATTAAAACTATGTTTTTATGTTAATGTTTCTTATTCAAAAATATACAGGAGAGAATCCCTATCAATTCGGTTTAGATTGGGTGGTTTGGAGGAATATGGACTGTTATCCCAGGTTCAATTTGAGCAAGTGACATGTTAAGCTCATAATGAGTATATTCTTTTAATAGCTTAGAGTCTTCGAACAAAAAAACAAATATAACAAATCTAAAAATAACAGAGATATCCTTGGCACTTCCCTTTCCAATCTCTGTACCTTTGGCATCATCAACAATGGCAGAGACAAAATTTTAATACACGACCAAATGAGAAAATAAAATTAAGTGTGAAACTACATTCCCTCATAGAATATGTAAGGTTTATATAGATTCATGCATTGTTATTCAACTACTGTATATTTTCTATCACAATAATATTCAACAACACAAACCAATACACCAAAGTAGATCAATATAGGAAGATCCACACATATATCAAAGTCCAAATGAGTGAAGAGAGTCTTGGATGGAATCATTCCAGGATGACTTATTTTATTCTTCATCCATATTATTCTCACACTCCTCTGTTCATTTGAGCCACGACTCTAAATCAAGATAAAATTCCTAAGGTCAAATTTCCTGAGGTCATAATTCCTTAGGTCAAAGTTCTTTAGGTCATAGTTATTAAGGTCAATGTTCCTGAGGTAATAGTTCATGATTTCATAGTTCCTGAGGTCATAGCTCCTAAGGGTAAAATTCTGGAGGTCAAAGTTCTCAAGGACAAATTTCTTGAGGTCATAGTTTATAAGGTCAAAATTCTTGAGATTCAATTTCTTGAGGTCACTCTTCTTGAGGTCAAAGTTATTGAGGTCATAGTT
Organism: Picea sitchensis; assembly: GCA_010110895.2. NCBI lineage: Eukaryota > Viridiplantae > Streptophyta > Pinopsida > Pinales > Pinaceae > Picea > Picea sitchensis. The sequence goes on along the minus strand of SNQJ01S0004944.1, from coordinate 92,160 downwards.
TCTAAGGTCAAAATTCTTGAGATTCAATTTCCTGAGGTCACTCTTCTTGAGGTCAAAGTTCTTGAGGTCATAGATATTGAGGTCAAAGGTCCTAAGGTCATAACTCTTGAGGTCATAGTTCCAAAGGTCAGAGCTCCTAAGGTCAAATTTCTTGAGGTTATAGTTTATGAGGTCAAATTTCTTAAGATCAAAGTTCCTAAGGTCATCATTTCTGAGCTTATAGTTCTTGAGGTTAAATTTATTGATGTCATAGTTCTTGAGGTCAAAGTTCCTAAGGTCATAGTTCTTAAGGATAAAGTTCTTGAAGTCAAAGTTCCTGAGATCATATTTCCTATGGTCAAAGTTATTGAGGTCATAGTTTCTAAGGTCAAAGTTCTTGAGATTATACTTATTGATGTCAAATTTGTTGATATTAAAGTTCTTGAGCTCAAAGTTCCTTACGTCAAAGTTCCTAAGCTCAAATTTTCTCACGTTAAATTTCCTTATGTCAAATATCTGAACATCAAAGCTCATGAAGTCAAAGTTCCTCAAGCCAAATATCCTAAGGTCAAAGTTCAATTTCATAGTTCTCGAGGTAAAATTTACTTAGGTCCTAGTTTTTGAGCTCACAGCTGCTGAGGTCAAAGTTCCCAAGGTCATAATTCTTGAGGTTAAAGTTTCTCATGTCAAAGTTCCCAAGGTCATTGCTCCTGAGATTAGAGTCCCTTAACTAAGAGTTCATGAGTTCATAGTTCATGAGGTCAAAGTTCCTCACGTCAAAGTTCCTAAGGTCAAAGTTCCTTAGGTCAAAGTTCCCGAGGTCAAATTTGTTCAGGTCAGATATATTAAGGTCAAAGTTCCTCGAGTTATAGATTCCAAGGTCAAAATTCCTAAGTTCATAATTGTCGAGCTTGAAGTTTTTGAGGTCAGAGTTTTTGAGGTTAAATTTCCTGAGGTCACAGTTGTTGAGGTAAAAGTTATTAAGGTCATGTTTCTCAAGGTTAAAGTTCCTAAGGTCAAAGTTGTTAAGATCAGAGTTCTTGAGGTCAAAGTTCATGAGGTCATAGTCACTAAGGTCAAATTTCATTAGGTCAAAGTTCCTAAGGTCAAAGTTCTTGAGGTCATAGTTCTTGAGGATTAAAATCCCTAGATCAAAGTTCCTGAGGATAAAGTTCTCGAGGTCAAAGTTCCTAAGGTCATATTTTTTGAGGTGAAATTTCTCTAGTTTATAGTTCTTTAGGTCAAAGTTCCTGAGGTCATAGTTCCTAAGGTCAAATTTCATGAAGTTATATTTCTTGAGGTAAAAGTTCCTCAAGTCATAGTTCCTGAGGTCAAAGTTCTTGAGGTCATATTTCCCGAGATCATATTTCCTCAAGTCAAAGTCCCTCAGGTCAAAGTTCCTGAAGTCAAATTTTCTAAGGTCATAGTTCACGAGGAAAAAGTTCTTGAAGTCAAAGTTCCTATGGTCATAATTCATGAGATTGAAGTTCCTAAGTTCAAATTTATTGATATCATAGTTCCTATGGTCAAATTTGTTGAGGCCATAGTTGTTGAGGTCAAAGTACCTAAGGTCATAGTTGTTGAGATCAAATTTGTTGAGGTCAAAATCACTCAAGTCAAATTTTCTAAGGTCAAATTTCCTTAGGTAAAATTTCTCGAGTCCATAGTTCCTTAGGTCAAAGATCCTAAGGTCAAATTGCACATATCATAGTTCCTAAGGTCAAATTTCATGAATTTATGGTTCCTACGGTTAGAGTTTTTGAGGTCATAGTTCCTAAGGTCAAATTTCATTAGGTCATAATTTATTAGGTCCAAGTTCCCAAGATTATATTTCATTAAGTCAAAATTCCTCAAGTCAAAGTTCGTTAAGTCAAATATCTTGGGGTCAAAGTTCCTTAGGTCTTACTTCTTGAGGTCACATTTCTTGAGGTTAAATTTTCTAAGGTCAGAGTTCCTGAGGTCATGTTTATTGAGGTCAGTTGTCCTTAGGTAAAAGTTCCTGAGGTCAAATTTAAGCATAGAGGGCGTTATGGTTAACCTTAGGAACATGATTTGGTGGACAAGAAAGCTTTAATGTCTATCTTTAAAATTCCTTAGGTCATAGTTCTTTAGGTCAAATTTTCTCATGTCATAGTTTATGAACTCAAATTTCTCGAGGTCATATTACTTGAGGAAAAAGTTATTTGAGTCATAGCTGTTGAGGTCAAAGTTCCTAATGTCATATTTTGAGGTCATGTTTTTTGAGGTTATAGTTCCTAAGGTCAAATTTCCTGAGCTTAGGGTTCATGAGGTCAAATTTCATGAGGTTGGAGTTATTAAGGTTAGAGCTCCTAACATCAAAGTTTCTAAGCTCATATTTTCCAAGGTTAGAGTTTCCGAGGTTAGAGTTCCTAAGGTCATAGTTCCTGAGTTCATAGTTCTTGAGGTCAGAGTTTCTTAGGTCACAGTTCCTAAGGAACTGTGACCTCAAGAAATTTGACCTTAGAAACTATGAGGTTATCAATTTTTTTCTTAGGAAATTTGACCTCAAGAATGTTGGGGAATAAGGTGGAACACAACATGAAACAAAAAATAGATTACTACAGATAATCAAAGAGGAACAAAAAAAAATCGAAGACAGAGGTGGTGTCTAAAGACACTATTACACCACTTAAGAAAATCACATTGTGATCATAACATAAAAATGCATATTAGATATTGATATCTCCGTATGATATCAACTTGATCGCTTGATATCCATGATTATAATGACCCAAGGGGTATGTTATTTATAGCCTCAAGATATAACCAACTTCCATAGAGTCTAGAAGATATTTTCCATGTGTAACCATCGATTGTTAGAGTCGAATCTATTAATTCCATGATATCGATTTGACTTAGTAATAATACTCAAACTGACCATATATGTATACAAATCATATCCAATTTATAGGCTAGTTGATCCACCACCTGGCTATGTTATAATGTTGGTTGATTGTCTCACTGACAGGCATGTAGACTACTCGACCAACTATTGTAGTGTGTTAATCAATCACTAAATTGATTGTATCTAGATGTAGGTCGACCAATTGATTGACTGAATCTAGGATATGTGTGATGATCCATCAATTCTTGATGTTCCAACACCCCCCCCCCTCCATCAACACACATCTTTGTAGATTGAGGAGGAGAAATTATGTCATCATGACACACCCCATAATTACAACTTTTGGAATCCCAAGCATCATACAAAGCTTGATAAATCTATCTTTAGCTAAATATTTGGTGAATATATCAACAACTTGGTCATTTGTTCTGTAATATTCAAGAGAGACAACATTCTCATTAACCGATTGTCTCAAATAGTGAGCATGGAGCTCAACATGCTTGATCTTACTGTCAGAAACATGATTGTCAATGACCTATATAACACTCTGGTTATCATAGTAGATTGTAGTCAAGGTATGAATAGGAAGGCCAAGTTCTCTCAAAAGTTAGCAAATCCATACTACGTCAGTACATGCTTGGATGATGCCACAATATTCTTCTTTTGTAGTTGACAAGGAGACTACCTTAAGTTTCTTACATGATGCAATGATAAAAATGATTAACTTATCATAACATAATAGAAGTAAACACCATGTACAAAAATGTAATAATGGAGAAAAAATCCAAGATAGATAAGTTACACAATAACTCCTTAAAGTATAGGATAACATCCTCCAAATAACCAAATACATTTATATATCACAATTCACATGTCTTCAATAATGAATACATGATCTATATATATACCTATTCACACTTGCACATGAGGCCCCTTTAATATTAGTTCTATCCTATTACATATATATTTACTTATTACATGTACATTTAGGCCCATATATTCCCCCCCTTGGGGTCATATCATATACATTTTTCCCTATATATTTTCACCTTGGGTCATAACATAGTACCCTCCTTCAAAAAGCTTTCTCCTCAAAGATTTGCAATCAAAGGATTCACATGTGATAAAACCAAGTAATATAATTTTCTTATGTTCATGATTTCTTCCTTCCATTGATGATGATCCATCCATCCAAAATCAATTATTTTCGGTGGTAATCCTTGGTGTCTCGTTGTTGCATAATTTTCCTTCCCTTGATTCTATGTATCATTGTTGAAGCTTCTCCAATTTGTAGTAGATGTTAGCCCATGATGATATCTTGTTTAATAATGGTTCAGTAATTCCATATTCCACGAATATTAATTATTATTCCATCTTCTTCCTTGATAATGTCTATATTAATCTTCTTGTCTTCCTTGAAATATTTCCTGATAATGAGGGTGTCGATATGGCTTGACATTTGATGGTTTTTCTTCATTCTACAGACCCATTTCATCTATCTTCTTTTCATATACATGGAATCATCTATCCTCTTCGCTTGGTCCTTGATTACTCTATAATTGGAGATAATACCATCATATCTAACACATACATCCTCTATATGGAGTTCAACTTCTTCAAGTATCTTTTCTCGACCTTTTTGAATATTGTCTTGTTTCTCCTTTTGAAGCTGCAATGTGACCTCATCTATCAAATTCTGACATCCTTCTCCAATTCTAGCTTGCATTTCTGATTTTACTTCATCAATATTTAGGGATTCCTCAAATTTCTTGCAAATTTCCCTTTCCAGTATTTTGGTAGATTCTTCATCCAAGATCATTTTTTCTTCTTGATTTTGATAATTCTTCTTCTCTTCTTTCAATATTTTAACCGTATCCAATAGTTTTTTATTATGGTTTTGTAATATACATATCTCTTCATCTTTCTCTTTCAAATCTTCCCTTGAATCATCATTTTCCCATTTTTCTTTGCTACTCTTTTCTTTCTTTAAGTTCTTAACCTCGTTAATGAGTGATTCATTAAGGGATTGTATCATGGTGAACTCATGGTTTTTCTTTGTAATATATTTTATTAGCTCTTCATTGTCCTTTTGCAATTTGGAGACATTTTTTTTATTCCTTTAACTCCTCTTGAATTTTACACATCTCCTCCATTCTTTTATCCTTGATCCATTTATTTGAGAAGAGTTTTTCAAAGTTTTCCCATGTGGAGTGGAATATAGTATCTTCATCAAGGCTATTCCACCACTTAGAAAATCCCCCCAAAAAACCAAGAGATTCCCCAAAAGGACTAAAACCTTTATTGTTTACCATCCTCAACCATTCTTTAGGATTGATTTCATCTTTATCTTCATCTCCACTAAAGAGGGGTATTGGCATTGATTATCAATTGAGGTCTAACTCAAACATTCAACTTACAGCCTTAATATATTAGGAATGATGATATCAAATAGTTATTTTCCTTATTTGAATATAACATTCTATGTTTTATCTTTCCAATGGCTTTTGAATCATTTCAATCACACATTCCCATCACACATTATGATATTTTTAAGTGAACATACCTTTGAAACTGTAATTTGGAGTATGTCGTCTTGACCGACCTTCCTTCCGATGTATTTATGAAATTTCATCCCCTATGAGTTTGAAATTGTGACCTGTAGTACTATGAAATTCCTTCTCTACAATTCCACATCTCTGACCAAAACTGGGTGTGCCAAATGAAAGTTATGGTAACTTTCTCAAACCTTGCTAAATTTTGGCCTATTCTAGAGAATGAACTTGTACATAATTCTATGCTTCCAATATTTCATATGTGATTATGAAACTTGTACAAAAAATACTACAACTCTTCCTCTTTCCAATGCAACTGGTCGCATGGAATTTGGATCATCTATGAAGAATATATGATTGTTTTACCCAGAACACTTGTTTGAGACTAGTTACAGGACTACTTAGAGACCCTATCTTCCACAGGGTGTATCTACTAAATTACAATGACCTAGAAGGTTAAATTCATACCGCGAGTACTATGATATGTCTTCTAAATATCCCCCATGTTTATCCTTCTGGAGTGGCCTTGAAAACAATTTATAGAAAAAATTACAAGATGACTTTCTTGAGGAAGAAAAACCATAGGATGAATGCTCTGATACCAAATGTGATGATCCAAATGCTTAAATTATCCAAAAAAAATAGAGGTAAACACCATGTACAAAAAATTGAGCATGGATCATAACTCCAATACAGATAAGTTACAAAATAAATTCTTAAATAATAGGAGAACCTCCTCTAAACAACCAAATACATTTATACATCACAATTCACATGTCTCCAATAATGAATACATGACCTCTATATATACCTATTCACACTTATGCATGAGGCCCCTTTGTTGTTAGGCTGACCCTATTACATATATACTTACACATTACAAGTGCTGCCATGCTATATACTTACACATTACAAGGCGCATTTAGGTCGATATATCCCCCACCCCCTTGGGATCATATCATATACCTTTATCCCTATATATTCTCCCCTTGGGTCATAACACATGACCACACCAATGACTTAGTGCTAAAGTGAAACACATATCTAGAAAAGGACTTCCACTAATCACTGTCACCAACCCAGCTGGAGATGGTGAAGCTGACCAACGAATATGAACTTCAACAATACTTGATCCCAAAATCAGTGGTACCTTTGAGATAGCGGACAATTTGTTTGACTTATTTTCAGTGGATTTCTTCAGGGTCCTACATAAACCAAGAAACCACACTAATATAAAAATAAATTCTAGGTCAACTGTGAGTAATATAAAGTGTAGCATCGATTGCGGGTGTTTGACATGTTTTGGTAAGATTTACTCTAAATTTAACAAGAGTAGCACAAGGCTTCTAATTAGCCATCTTAAAAAATGTCAATAGATCCATCACATATTTAGACCAAGAAATGAAAAATCCATCACACAATGGTAATACTTGAAGACCCAAAGAATAATGCAGAGTACCAATAACTGTTATGTCAAAGGAGTCAACAAGTTTTTTCTTCAATCTAAGGATGAGATCATTATTATTTCCAATAATGAGGAGGTCATATACATATAAAACAACAATTGACATGTCTCCATTGGTATGGAGTACATACAATATGTGATCACATTCACAACATTTGAAACCAAGTTGAAGAAAGAAACTATCGATCTTAGCATACCAAGCTCAAGGAGCCTACTTCAAACCATAAAGTGACTTCTTAAGTTGACAAACCAAGTTAGAATATGTCACAAAACCGGGTGGTTATTCCATGAAAATTTCTTTAGATAGGTCTCCTTTTGAAATCCTTACTCCAACACCTAGGTGTCTTGTTATCTAGTGATTTCCTTACTGCAAATCAAGTTAGCAACTCACGAAACAAAAATACACTGCTGAAATATTCAACTCAAACAAATCTAGTGGAAGAAATACTAGAAACGAAATCATGCACACATAGACACCAATATTTCTAGGTAGATACCCCTAGAAAAACCCTGGAGGGAAAACCTATAATAAGATGATTTTATTATGATAAAATCATAGCTCCTATAATATAGATAGTGGCCCACTGAGAGAAATTCAACTACAAACAAACCTGACAAAGTTTGATCTATTGTATTACCCAGATCTAGCATGCTTTTCAAGGTGTACGTGAATTTCCTTAAATAAACCCGTGTATACATGCATGTCTCCACTAAAGACCGCATACATGACCTCAAGGACTATACAATTACAAACTCCATATGTCTCAACTCTTTCCCATAACTTCGCTTTGTTGAAACCCACTAGTGCTTGCTTCTCTTCTCTCTTCTCCTTGACTTGATCTCTAGATGGAATTCCTTCTCCACCTATCCAAGATCTATTTGAATTACAATGTTATCAAGTTTTTCAAGTGTCTTCTCCTTCACCCTGGCCTTTCTTTTATAATATTGATTTATGGCCTAACCCTAATCTCCAAAGTGATTGACGGTTGAGATTACTTATCACCCCACTTGATATTAATGGCTAATATTAAATGAAAATTACTTTTAGCATTTCATTAAATAAATCAAATAATTAAATTAATTAATTAATTAATTAAATCACTTTAATAATTATTTTACTTAAATTAAAATCTGAAGGTATAAGGCTTGGGATTAATTCCACATCTATACACACTACGACTTTTGTGGAAATACCTATTCAATGCTACCAACATCAACATCTTCATGAACAAAATCAGTCTTCACATCCATCCGATGGATTTTCCATCCAAAATGAACAACAAAGGAAATAATTAGTCGATATATTTCATCTTTGCGATAGGGGAAAATGTTTCAATGTAGTCGATGCATTCTTTTTGAGAAAATCCCTTCATAACTAGGGGTTGTGTTGGTTTTGCCACATGGGTGAGAAAAAACAAAACACTTACTTGCTTAGTTAAGTCAACTAAACAAGAAAAAGATTTGTGAGTTGATTATATAACCAAATACACATGAAACAAGGAAATAAAAATAAAAACAAAAAGAAACAAATCTTAGAAAAACTTGCAAGAACTAGAACCATGAAAATGAAAATCATATAGCTACCAATGGATCAATATATTGATAGGCTAGCACCATAGAGAAAGGCATGGACTTATGAATCCCCTCTTCCTCCTTGGGAGAGATCTTTAGTTCCCAAATAGAGAGCTCTTCTCTTCATACAATGGCAAGTAACAATGGTGAAGAAATACAATGACAATCCTCTCAAGAGGTGAGTGGAATGGCCCTTGCTATAGTGCTTGAATGATTCAAAGAGAAAAGAGGATTCTTGAAGAAGAATTCTTGCAACATAAAAATACTTTGAAGTTCTTATTTTCTTAGCACACCCATGGCATATATTTATAGTTTCCATTCATGGAAATATGTAACTGGTTCATAATGTGAACAAGGTACCTTTTAGGGCACTCTGTAGCCCTTTACTAGCCTCCAAGCTAGATTTCGTTCAAATCTGAGTGTCAAATCATGTTGGAAGTTGGAATGGAAGTGGTTGAGAAGTCAACAAGATTCATAAATGCTTCGTTCATGAGAAGTGTGTTGGTTTGTTCATAGACAGTCGTGTATCTTGCACATTCTGTGCACAGTGTGTGCTTACGGATGTTTTAGCCTGCACATTCTACACACAGTGTGCACAATTCCTTTGGTGAATTTGTGCACTTTGATTTATGAACCAATTATATATTTTTGTGCCTTTTTAATGGAATTTGATGTTGTAGGTGTACTAATTGTTGCTACAATTGATGTCCTTCTTCAACTGTTGTATGTAATGCTGTGGACGATTTTTCGGTGATAGAAGATGCCCCCTGATGTGTGAGGTTAGGAGGATATGTATAACCGAAATACATCAATTTTTATTTTGTTGAGAGTGCCATTGTAAGGAAGTGTGAAGAGAGGAACTGCAAGAGCGATCCGTCGAAGAGAGAGGGAAAATTGTGGGAACCAAACCTTTCTCTAGGAAGAAAAAATAAAATTTGTATACAAACGAGGTGGGTATGCCCCATGCTCGTGTCATGAAACCAAAATATGGGACTGTAACTGAAGATGTATGAGAATGTAGATAACTGCAATTCCCTCGGGGCGGTTTATAACAACAGATGATGATTTTGAAATGGTGAACTGGCTCTGAATCAAGCATTGGACAACGGTAAGAATTGTCGATGACTTGCAAGCATTGATGGCCTATCAAATTCAAAGGTCTTCGACTGGGATGGAAAATTGCAACGGTCGCATAGTAAGACCCACCTAAAAATGAGAGTTTGCTGAAGTTGAATATTATTGGGGTCAATGGAATTAGAAAGAAATGATGACTCTCTCTGTTTCGTCCGAGACTCCTCATTGAAAAGGTAATGAGAGTCAACATATTTCATCCCCTCTGGAAATTGTGCTGATGTCGACGGGAAGGGAGACGTGACATCAATAGCAAAGGGATTCTTGAAATCCATTGAGTAATAGGTGATATTAGGTACTGATGGGTAACATGGATGAAGTCAAGACACTATGGGACTCAGGACTTCCCTTGGTTGGGGTGTTGAAGGATGATTGGCAACAACCGAAAAATTGAATCTAGTGTTAGGGGGACAACTACACATGGGATTAAACTGTGTTGTAGGCCGAAAAAAGTGGGCAAACTTAGAGATCGTGGTTACATGGATTTGGGATACTCAGGGTTTGTCAATGATGGTGATACAAAACAAAAGGGTGGATGACCCAACCAAGGGCGACATGGGTTTCTTTTCCAAGTAAAAGAAGGCCATTGGGGATGATAGATTAAAAAAGCTATGTATATGCTGGAAACAAGGGATTTATACAGTTACCAAATGAAATAACGAATAATTTGGGTTGAGTATATAGATACAGAAACGGGTGCCCCAGTGAAATATGGCTTGGCCTGTTTAGGGCACAAGTTTTTGAAAGAGAAATGGTGAGGGTGGGGGCCCCATGGGTGGGTTTATGTATTGGGTAAATGGATGGAGGACAATCTGCAGATGGGAAAATTGATGGTGGATGAGATGGAGGGCTAATGGAACTGTGGGGGTGCAGTCAACAGAACCAAGTGTAGGATGATATGACCCAGGAGTCGATTCAGAAGGTTAGCAATATGATAAGAAGATGTATGAGGTTCATTCTAGGAAGTGCAAAAACTATCAGGACTCCCAATCCTAGGGGGTGAAAAACATCACGAGTGTCAAGTTTTCAAGGGGGACTATGAATGGGACAACTCATGTGGGGAAGAGTGCAATCGGTTTCTAGTACCAAAATGTAGCAGAGGTGAAGGTACTACAAAGCCGGATGTAGGGACCCTAAAGTAAACTGTCAAGAGGGTGTGACTGGGAAATGCAATCATTTACAGAGGGATTAATTACATGCCATTGTCGAAAATATACCTTAAGGGGATGTAAGCTAGATTAAAAAGTACCTGCACAAAAACCAAATAACCGACATGAACAATATCTGATGATAAAGAACATATAACAGTTATTTGATAAAATTGAAAGTAAGCATGCGTACCTAAACGTGGCGTGATAAAAATGCTCCTCGCAGGACAAGTGAAGATGATAACCTAGGGAATATGAATGTGTAGATGGATAGATCAGGATCTCATGGCCGAGAATGGTTCAGAAAATGGAGGCTCCGAGCTGTTGTACCAGAATGTGGAAGTTGGGAAAAAAGTTCCTATATATGGATGGTGGGCCCACAATGCCACCTCATTTGCACCAACACTATTGGTTATCTGGCGAGAGTGTTGTGAGGTGATTTAAGGATTGCAAGAGATTGGGGCTATAGATCTGGGAGTTGCGAGAGATAGGTTAGTGACCTTATCATCCTACATTGTCTGAATTTGATGAATGTTAGCTAGGGGCTATATGGAGGGCCGTACATGGGTTTTTAAGGGTAAGTGCACAATAGTGTGTGGGAAATTGGTGAATACTTGCGCATGGGTGAGTGGGTGACAACTGATTCCCGCACATTATGTGCAGGTTTGGCCCAAACAATCACACATTATTGAATGTGCGGCTGTGATGGGAAACCACGCACATAATGTGTGGCTATGTAGGTAATAGCCATGCATATGTGTGTGTGGGTTTGATAGATAGGCGTGCATTGGATGCACTCCTATATCAATGACAGTTGTGCATCCATGTGTGGCTGTGTGTCTAACAATTGTGCATTAGTGCGTAGTTGTTTGACAGAAAATCATGCATATATGCACAATTGTATGGGGAAAATCCGTGCACTGTGTGCAGGATGAGGGGTGTATGACTTTGTGATGTTTATGATTTTTTATGTATGATGTGGTTGATCAAGTGTTTTTGGGTGAATGAAGGTGATGAACAGAGTTGGGGACGATGTCACTCCATTGGAGAGAGTGAGACTGGGACTGACTGAGAGAGGCTGTGAGGGAGCAGCTAGTAGTGCATAGACATTTGGAAGCTTGTGGGTTGTTGAATCATTTTTAGTGTCCTTTGATACAGTCGCATGAGTTCTTATTCCAGATTTTTATCCGGATGTGGATCAGTGATCTACAGTGCTTTTTGGTATGGGGGGAGAAGCTGACATTCTCTGCAGCAAAGGAAATCTATTTTTTGATAGGACTCCCATTCTGGGGGAGGACATTGGTCGTGGTTCCCCATCTACCATGGGAGGATAGGGTAGAGACCATCGCAGCATGACATTGTTCCCGTTCGAACCCGATGTCGGGTTCGGTAGTGCGAATTGAGGACCTAGATGACCAACTAACAGAGTGCATCGAAGCTATGGTAGTGAGGATTTATGGATCCTTGGGAACTCATCTCATCACCGGTGGTCAGCTGAGGGTGGTTGAGGAGGTCTTTGATGGATACTTGTTCGCGTCGAGTGTGTTGATGCAGACCCGGATGGTGTCCCAGCTGAACCAGTGTTGGCGTGCCGATTCTGGTGAATTTTCCTTCGGGTTAGTTTTGGTGGCCTGGTTCTTGGAGAGGGTGCCTCTATTGCACCCTCAGATTCTATTGGCACTAGAATCACGGTGAGATCCACGATTCATGTGGTGGGCGCATGTTTTGGCACATCAGGGGAGGGTGGCCATTACTTTACGGCCATTGTTTCTCAAGTGTGGTGGAAGATGTCGTAGGTGACCTTATAGTTTCCAAATGCTGGTATAGACTACAGACATAACCTTGACATGGTACTACCTCCTGGGGAGGACTGGGACCATAGAGATATGTGTGTTGTCTATCTTTTTTATTTTGGTAGATAGCGTTGATTAGACATTTATATGGATGAAGACACTATATCTGTGTTGTTTTGCAGATGTTGGACCCAAGGTCGAGAGGTGGAGGTCTTCCGGGAGATGAATCGATGAGAGACTACTCGACAAGAACCCACAGAGGTGAGGGATAGGCAGAGGCACTGACAGGATGATGCTGGTGCAAGACCGTCGAGAGAGTCGCAGGGGAATGCTACGACAATTTTAGAGGACCTACGCTGACGGTTTGAGTAGGTCTTACACGAGGTTTTAGAGAGTGTATGGGCCCACATCCAGGATGACGAGGTCCTATAATAGTGTGTAGGAGTGCTGACAGAGTGTCACGCGTTGATATGTAGGGGAACGGTGGCGAGGGAAGCTAGGACGGGTCGAATGCCCCCTGGAGTTGGAGCGCCCCCAGCTAGTGGGGTACCTCCGACTAACAGAGGACCTAGGGGGGAGATCTAGGGGCACCTTGAGTGGTGTTTTTAGGGAATTCCTGAGGTAGTAGTTCTTTGACTAGTGGAACTTTGATGTGTGGGGGCTACGTGAGAGGAGCATTTGTCTATGATATCTATTCCGTTAGAGGAAAGTACACAAACTTGTTCTTAAATGATATCTATTCCGTTAGAGGAAAGTACACAAACTTGTTCTTAAATAGAATGGTTTAAGAGAGGTGGTGTGCCATGATAAGTTCCTAACAAGGATGGGTATTTGAATATTCCAAGGCCAATGTCGATGACTGGAAAAGCATCTAAGATAGCACGAAAAAGAGGGAGGATGTTATCAATATTGGCAGAATGATTAGGCTCATAATGTGTAAGTTGGTCAATGGTGAAGATTTTCCTGTTATGGGGGAACATCATCTTACGAAACATAGAAGAGGCTACTGCCTTCATATCATACATGTAGCTACATCCGAACAAGATATTGTAATCCAGTGGGTCATCAACAAATTTAATGTTGATGAGGATGGTTTTTCCCCCAAGTTCTATGGGGACATTTTGTAAGATACCTTCAAGGAATGATGGTCGACTGTCATAAGCTCTTAGGGTGATGGAAGATGGTACTAGCTTAGGTGAGTTGAGTTTCTACCATACTACTTTGGACATGATGCATGTGGATTCACCTTCATCTATGATGCACCGATGAACTCTGATGTTCCAGATATTAACTGGTATCTGAAAGGCTACCATAGCGGGGAGGCGTGGTTATCCATTATCCAAATCAAAGGTGATTAGCTAAGTATCAGCTGGGTCGACTGCCCCCAAGGCAGAAAGCAAGGATTTGTGCTAAGATGGACAGGTTTGGAGTACCTCCAATACAGACATGGTTGCAAGAGACTATCCTAAGTCACCAACCAGACCGTAATTGTGTGCTTCCTTAGCATGAGGGTTATATACATTTCATCCTAAAGGCATGTGGGGTATATGGGGATTTGGTTCCATGTTAGGGCATGGGATCATCAATGGTTGTCCTGTTGTAGCTGGAGTTGTTTCTGATGTGGTTGGTGTAGATTCAGGAGGCATGTCGTATGGGCGGTTGTGTGTTTATAGAAGTATCTCTTCTTTGCTGGTATGGATGATATTGCAATCGACTGGATTTTCAGGTTGAGTGGGACCTGGGTTTTGATATTTCCCCATTTGTGGTGGGGAAAATTTTATCTCTTGTTGGGTATTCATCACAACTTGGTGTGGAATGGGGTTTTGAAAAAAAATTGATGGTGGTGGTTGCAAATAATTTTGTAGGGCCTGTTGAGGGGCAGGTGGTGCTGGAAGGCATTATGTGTTCATGGATTCTTTCATCCATTTGTAATCAAAAATTTGGGGGAAATGGTGAGTATAATGTCCATACTCACCACATAGAGTGCAAGGGAAGTTAGTTATGAGATTGTTTTTCTTCCCTTGTCGTGGCTAATTGTTATTATTTCCCCCTTAGGGGTTCTGGTTGCTTTGATTCTGGTTTCCCTTAGCAGGATGGTTTTGTTGGGGGTTATTTTCTATTGGTCTCAGGTTGTTATTGTTTCAATTTTTTCCTTTCTTCTTGGCGTTATTCGACTGATGATCCAGATTTTTTGTATTCAACTATTCAAAATAATGAACCTGTTGAATGGGAGAGGGTTGAACAAAATTAACGCCGACATGTGGTTTTCCTAGTGGAGGAGAAATCGGCTGGGAAGGACCGGGAAATGGAAAATATAGATTTTTTTGTGGAGATGATCCATATGGTGTATAGGAAGTTTAATTAATTCCACCACTGTTGGGGTTATATATGGGGGTTGTGGGTGGACATGTACTTGATTGAGAGACTAGATGCATATGGGGTACTGGTGGGGGTCCTCCCACCGACTAAGGGGGAACAACAGGATATGACTATTGTTGATTGGGGAGAGGGTAGTAAGACATCCCTCCATGTGGTTGAGGATATCGATTGGCACCACAAGTAGGTGATGGGTGGCCATAAGGGTTGAGATGTGTCATAGAAACAATCAACCCATCCGCAGCATGAGAAACCCTTGGTTTGTCCTGGCCAAATGGTAGGGGTCTGGGTGCATCAGGAAATACCGTGTACAAGTAACTTGATTGGGAATATAGGAGGTCGAATTGTTGGAACTTGTTGATGGATTCCTCTTTTGATTGAGGAAAAGTGGATTCTATATCCTTGGAAATCACAGGGACGATCAATTCAAGAAACTAATCGAGACGTTGTTCTTTGTTAGTTGATTCTTTACATAAACTATGTCGTCAATGCCATTCATGGATTTAATTGGAAATATGGGTAGAAGTGGTTTGTTTGAACTCAGAGAGAAGTTGTAATCCAGTGTCATGATGATTTGGTAATTGGAAAAAGGATAAAAAGGCCTTGGCCAATGACTCAAAGGTCACGTGGGACCCTGATTTTTCGTCCACATACCATTTGGCTGATGAACCAGTGAGAGTTCGTTGAAATAACCTCAAGTGGATGGAATCATCCATGATGTTGTTTTAAGAGCACCATAAGTGGAAGGTCATAACATGGTTGGCAGGATCTTCCCCTGGTTTCCTTCAAACTTTGGAATATCTGAAGAAAATTTGGTAGGCATATTGGGCCAAGTGGCATCATGCAAACTAGGATCATTCGTGAGTTTGGTTAAATCAGGAATGTTGAGGGATGCCAACTATGGAATAGAGGGATTTGGCAGAGGATTAGTTCTAGCCATTGTGTGTGTAGGGAGTGGACCTGTCCCTTGAGAGGGATTTAGTGGGTTTGTACTTCTCCCTTGAGAAGAAGTTTATCCCCTGCCTCCTTGTGAAGGAGAACTAATAGATGTATTACCTTGGGTATTTGACCCCAGCAAAGTGGAACCAATTAAAGTCGATCCCAAGACAATATCACTCACTTGGGTGTGAGATGGTGGAGTCGGTGAGTTGGCGAGACTAGGGACTCCTCCTAGAATAGGAGGGAGATTATGCAAACGTCTAGAATGACAAGATTATGTGGTTCCCATATGGTTCTGACTAGCAAAGTGAATGTGTGCAAATGGTGACAAGAGAGAAATAAATAAACAAGAGATTTTTATATTTTTTACCTTTACAAAATAGTATAACTTACAATGGCATGTAATCAAATGAACATCATACATAAATAATCTGTAAAACAAACAAGCATGTGGATAGGTGGATTTTTTTCCACGTGGGGAAAAAAAATAAAAATTTCTCGTGTCCTAAAAAGACCTATTGTCCTTCCTCTCAATTTAGCACCAGGCCTTCCAATAGCACTCAACAGTGGGGTCTGAATCCACCGAAAGAGAAACTAGTGAAGGTTAAAGTAGTCATTTATAATGAGGGGTAGAGGGTGCATATCCCGAAAGAGCTAGCGATATTTCCCAATAGCCACACAAAATCTGACCAAGGTGCGATTGCAGCCCACAACTGCCACCTAGGTAGATATCCTATGTTTGTCCACTAAGTACCTCGATCAAAGTGTGACATTTATATTTTTGACCTAAAAAACGGGTCACGAGTTGGATACCCTTACAAGAGTTGGGTGACTCAAGGAGGGATGCGCAGAACAACTAGACCTTGGCCTTCAACCCTTCACAGGCATCTCCATGCCTTATGGTATCGGAACACTTGACTTGGAGGATTTGAAAGATCCCTATTCTTAACTTCTATTGTTTCAAAATGTGAGAACCTGATCACGAGGGGTTATTTTGATGCCTACCCCCAAGACCCTACCTAGACTAAAAAAATTATTTTGGGCACCTTCTGTGGAGGAAAATTTAGTGTTTTCTTAGAAATTTTTTATATGGATTGGGTTGAGAGATTGGGGTCATGGACCAACCTCGTTTGAATTTAATTGGTGTGGATAATTTCTAAAGAAGTAGTCATATCTTTCGAAGGTCATTTGAAGTACTCTGTGGGTGCTTAAAATGAAATCGTACTTCGACCTCCACTATTCTAATATAAATTATGAGTGTGATGAGTGGCTTTGTGTGCAATAAAGTGAAAAAGTTTGCAAAATATTTTAATAAGTTAAGTGTAAGATTGCAGCACGTGGACTTCTTGTAGTCCTTACAAATCTTCTTACCTAGCTTACTATGTTTCTTTGGTACAACCTTGCAGAATATTTAAAGCCCTAGAGAACTAGCAATGTGGACATATGGGTCCTTACTTGATCCTTTGCACTCCCTAGAATGTTGTCTATACTAGAAAATATTTTGAAAGTATCTTAGGATTGTAGACATGTGGGAATATATGGGACCTTACTTCATATTTTAAACTTTCCTAGAGTGTTGTCTAAACTAAGAAACATTTTAGAAACTATCCTAAGATTGTAAACATGTGGTCATGTATGGGCCCTTACAAATATTTAAGATAATTTTCAAAACTAATAGGTACCCTAGGGGGGTTTTGTCCTCTCCTAATGATTTTTTTTAAGGGAGATAAATTTCCTTTCAACCACCTTGTCTGATTCCCGAGATCACACTTGGTTGGGGGGGAACAACATACTTGAGGGTTAAAATTGATTTCTAGCCCCAAATTAGTTGATTTGTGTTTGAAAAAGAAATAACTTTAACTCAAAGTTTTAAATGCCAAATGATCCATCCATGTGACAACAAAGCAAAGAGAATAATTATGATTCTTTTTATCCATTTGTGCTTATTTTAGCTAACCTTCCTTGTAATAAAGGACTCTAAGTGAAGTGTGATTGGTTTACAAAGTGTAGGAAATTAAAATCTGAAGGCAAGGGGCCCTCAAACCACTCAAAAATCCTTACAATTTGCAAAAACCTGAACTTGTGTGTGGGTTGTAGTTCTGTTAGTTGCGCAAAGTGTGTAGAATGTGCATAATGAATGAGTTTATGGAATCTCTTATGTGCACATAGTGCAGAGTGCACAGAATGCATGTTTGTGTGCTTCGATAGCCACACACTTCCTGTCATGCATCGGGAAAGAAATTTCAAAACGAAATTCTCTTGCCTTGGCTCTGAATTGTGGATTTGGAAGACTGGACTAGGCAAGTTTTGATACCTACATATCCAAACAATTATAAACAAGTTCTCTCAAGACTTAAATAGGGAGGAATGTGATTCACATTCCCCAGTATGGTCGCCAATCCGTTGTGTTAGTTTTGCCACATGGGTGAGAAAAAACACAACAATTACTTGCCTAGTTAAATCAGCTAAACAAAACAAAGATTTGTGAGTTGATTAGATAAACAAATACACATAAAACAAGGAAATAAAAATAAAAACAAAAAGAAACAAATGTTAGAAAAACTTGCAAGAACTAGAACCATGAAAATGACAATCATATAGCTATCAATGGATCAATATATTGATAGGCTAACATCGTAGAGAAAGGAAAGGACTCATGAATCTCCTCTTCCTCCTTGGGAGGGATATTTAGTTCCCTAATAGAGATATCTTCTCTTCATACAATGGAAAGTAGCAACGATGAAGAAATAAAATTCCAATCCTCTGAAGAGGTGAGTGGAATGGCCCTTGGTATAGTTCTTGAATGATTCAAAGAGAAAATAGGATTCTCCAAGAAGAATTCTTACATCATAACAATACCTTGAAGTTCTTATTTTCTTAGCACACCCATGGAATATATTTATAGTTTCAATTCATGGAAAGATGTAACTGGTTCATAATTTGAGAAAGGGGCCTTTTAGGGCACTCCCTAACCCTTGACCAACCTCCAAGCTAGATTTATCTTTGATCGGTGTCAAATCGTGTTGGAAGTCGGACTGGAAGTGGTTGAAAAGCCGAAAAGATTCATAAATGCATCGTTCATGAGAAGTGCGCAAGTTTGTTCGTAGACAGTCGTTCATCTTGCGCATTTTGCACACAGTGCATGCTTAGGGCTATGTTGTCTCGTGCATTATGTGCACAGTGGATGTGCTTCCTTTGGTGAATTTGGGCACTTTGATTTATGAACCAAGTATATAGTTTTGTGCCTTTTGATGGATTTTGATGTTGTAGGTGTACTATTTGTGGTTGGAATTGATATCTTTCTTCAATTTTTTCTTATAATGTTGCAGACGATTTTTTGGTGATAACACTAGGCATGATTTATGTCGCTCAACAACCCCTTCAAAGGTAAATTTGGTCCTATAGACCAAAAAACACTTCACAATGTCCTTTACTTGCAATCGGGGAACTAAGTCCCAAGTGTGATTCTTCTTCAAAGAATAAATTTATTTTTTCATAGCATGTTCCCATTCTGGTGATCCTTCAATGTCTGAGTAGGAAACAAGATCAAAATTTTCAAGTACACAAGTCATGAAGGAAATCTTGGCATTTTTCTTCTGATTTCGAGTTTGTCATCTAGAAGAAAAATCCTTGGGATCAACTCTAGTGGATTCATTTATATTGAAATACCATCTAGGTAGACAAGAAATAGGTGACCTATAGTTCATTGCAGTAGGTTTATCAGAAGTTGAAGGGTATTCAGTTGACAAACTAGTGAAAAAAGAGGATGAGGGACTAGTTGACTCAGAGGTTGATTATCTAGTTGAAACATGAACAAAGTTCGACTATCCAGTCGAAGGAATGAAATATAGAAGATGAGAACTAGTCTCGGAGACAACATCAAAGTGATCATACTGCAACAATATAGAGGAGCCATTCAACAACTTAATTCCATAAGACTTCTCTTCAAAAAATACATTTTTTCTAATAATGATTTTCCTTTTGATAGGATCTAATAGTAGATAGGATTTTGAATATTCAAAGTATCCCATCATGATGCAACCATGACTCTTTGCATCCAACTTATTTCTGCAATCATTAGAAATATGAGCCCATGAAACACATCCAAACACATGGACGTGGCCAACTAAAGGATTCTTTCTAGACCATCGTTCAATTGGAGTCATGGAAGAAATAACTTGAGTCGATACTTAAAGAATACTTTCTCCATTGGAGAGTATTTTTTAAGAATAGACATGTTATACCTTAGATGTGTCTTTTGTATACTAACCTGATGATAATTTCACCTTCCAAGTTAGAACTTCGCAAGCCTTGTTATATCATTATGTGCAGAATGCATGGGCAGTTGACAACATGTGCACTCATCACATGGCTAAGGAAGCCTCCTTTTTCACGTGATTATATGAAGCTAAGGAGAGGAAAATCTATGTTGCTAATGATTTTTCTTTAGATATTGTTGGTTAGGATGATTTTTCCTATCGACATGGGAAATTTTTTTATTTCTATCATGTTCCAAACCTCAATTCCAATTTGTTATCTATTTCTCAATTAAAATAGATGGGTAATATTGTTGAGTTTTGGCCAAATCGGTTCTATGTTCGTGATTTGAAGAAAGGAAAGTTGATTGTCATTGGTGGGATTATCAACTCGACAGACAATTTATACAAATTTTGTTACATGAATCAACCTAACACTGAACTGATTGCACTTGTTGCTCACACTAATGAGAGAAGTCAAATTTGGCACGAGTGATTTCGACACTTGAATTTCCAAATTCTATAGGAACTTGAAACTTAGAACTTGGTTGTTGGTCTACCGAAGGTGTTTCCCCCTAAAGGAGTCTATAAGGGTTATGTTCTTGGGAAGCATCATCAGGAACCATTCGACTCTAGAAAAGCATAGTGAGAACAGAACCTATTGAAGTTGTTTCATAGTGATTTCTTATACATAAATCTACCTTCACTAGAAGTTGCAAGGTATATTTTTAATTCCATTGATGATTTCTCTCTCTTTACATGGATTTATTTTCTAACGAACAAGAACCTTGTCTTTGAAAAGTTCAAGGAGTTTAGATCCTTTGTTGAAAATAAATGTGTTCAACCCATCAAGTTCCTGATATCAGAAAATGGTGGTGAATATGTAAATTGATCCTTTGAAGAATACCTAGTTTAATATGGTATTGGCTGGTAGTGGTTGGTTCCTCACATGCCTCAGTAGAATGATGTCATAGAACACAATAATTGGAAGTTATTCAAAATGGATATATTTCTTTTGTATCATAAATATATGCCTCTTCACTTCTAGGATGAAGCGGTGTATTGTGAAAAATATATACTCGAGCTATGAAAAGAGGCTTCTTTCTACACCATAATTTGACTAGAGTCATGTGTACAACAGACACATATTAAAGAAGACTTTCTCCACATGTCTAGTCTTTCCACAGTAATAAATGTCTTCTTATTTTGATTTCATTAGGGGGCATTTGTGTTTCCCTTAGGTTTATGGTCACAGTATTAAGTTTATGTGCAAAGGAATCAAACCATACTATATCCTTGGGATCCATCTTACTCTTTCCATTGATCAAGTGGGATTGATGTTTACCAACAATATTACCTTTTTCAAGAACCTTGTGTTGATCAGTGATGAAAAGACCAAAAAAATATTCAAAGGTGTATTCCTTACCGTCTTCCTTGCATTCTTGCCAGTTGGTGTGGAAGGTCGACACGAACACATCGAATGGTATTATCAAGTTCATGAGGACCATTTCAACAAGTTTTCTATCCTTCTTCTTATAGTTTTTTCCACACTCACCCAATTTCAACTCGATTTCTTTGACATGCACCAAATAGTCCTCTATTCTATCAAAGGAATGAGGATCAAGAGAGATCAAGTCTTTCTCAAACTGCATAACATGGCTCTCATTGATTCAATAAAATAAAGACTTTAGATTCCTCAATAATTGATGAGGAAATTCGATTCCACTGAGGTGAAATCAAATCTCCCATGAGATATATCTCGTAATGACCCCCAGATCCTTGTCCTTCTTGCCATCAACAAAAAAAATTTCCTTATCGTCTATTGGATCTATAATTGCAATATTTGTAGACTACCACAATCCTTTTATCTTTAGTAGTTTTTCCATATTTGGTGCCCATACTACATAATTTGATCTATTCAAAACAACATGATAAATCTTTGAATCCATCTTCAATATATGGAAAGAAACTATTATATTTTAAAAGGTTCCAATAAACAAACCATTGGCCCAGATTCAATCATACAATAGATCTAAGTCGTCAAGGTTTGTAGATAATAGGTCAAGGTTTTAAACTATCGGCTTTGATATTGTGTTGGGGAATGAGGTACAACACGACATGAAACATAAAATACAGTACAATAGATAGTCGAAGGGGAACAAAAAAAAATTCAAAGACAGAGGTGGTTTATAAAGACATCGTTACAACACTTAAGAAAAGTGCATTGTGATAAGAGAATCACAATGCATATTGGATCTTGATACCTCCATATGATATCAACTCGATCAATTGATCACCATGATGATAATGAATCAATGGGTCTACTATTTATAGCCTCAAGATCTAACCAACTTCCATAGAGTCTCTTTATGGATCCTGAAGCATATTGCCATATATTTGGTGAATTCCTTATCATCTCTCTGTCCTACTTGCTGGAAATGATCCAATGCATATAAATATATCTTTATTTTTTTTTTTAATGGTCATTATAGATCAGGATGTGCCTATGGGTTTTCCTCTATCCACCTGTCTATGTCAGTTATGCCTTCATGAATGATGTTATACTGTGTCTTGTTTGTCTATATCCGGTTTTTTTATCAATGATTATTGGAGTTGCATCTTGGAAGAGGTGTAGGTGAGTGTAGATGTCAATGATGTCTGCTTCCAACTCATTCATGACTTTATTAGCACTGATTTTGAAGCTTTGAAGGCTTCTTTCATCAATCTTGATATGCTGAACTTTTCCTTCTAGCTCTTTGATCCTTTCCTTTTCTCTTCATTTTTCTAGCAAAATCTTTGTATGTTGTCTAACTCGGCATTTGTAAATGTAGAGACTATTGTAGTTGTTTCCACAATATATTCTCTAACATCTCTCATCACGGGAACATGGGTGACAATCAAGATAGGTGCTCCTTCTATTACCGAAACTTTCTTCACATGTTCTTGCACAATCCTACTTGTCTTGTTGTCGTAGGTGAATATCCTTAGGTATAGTACTTCGCTCAGCTGAAATGGTTCCCAAATCCCAAGTCATAAGTTGTTTCATTATATATATGTTTCTCAACCAGTGATAGGCATTTCCAGAATGCTCGTTTCCATTGGATGTGTGTCCCTCCTTCTGTCTTTTGTGTCTTTCTGCTTCCTTTCTTCTTTAGCAGCTTTGACGACTTCCTCTTTAGATTTCTTTTCTGCTTTCTCTGTTGCTACTTTTTCTACTATTTCCTTTTGTTTGGCCTCTTGCTATGCTGCAGCTTTTTCATCGACTTCAACTTTATCTCTACCCTTTTCAACCTCAATATTCTTCTTCTTCTTTCCGGCATCATTTTTATTTTTTAAGACCTTCTCTTTCTCTCTCATATTTTTATCAACTGGTACTTCTTCTTCTTCTTCTGCAGATCCTGAGTGTGTTGATATGGAAACAGGGGAAGATCGCTCAGTTTCTTCTTGCTATGCCTTCTTGTTGGCTTATTCTCTCACTTTTTCTTCATCTTCGATCCTTACTATCGGCTGGCCACACCTGTTGTAGATGACTTCATCATACGTCCAAGAATTCTAGTGTACTTATTCCTCGTCCAAAAGATCTATGGTATACTACCAAGGTAGTTCGATCTTGTTGAAATCATCTCTAATAGTATTTTTGGGATAGTGTCTCTTGTATCGCTCTTCCCCAAAGTTATAGGAAAACAGGGTATTTAACTCTTCTTGGGCCTGCTCAGTTTTTTCGAAGAAATAATTGCCCACATAAAATGGCATTGGAGGCCAAATTTCTTTCTTTAGCTGGTATAACACCCCCCCAACTTCGTGTATGATGGTATAATACACCACTTCCTGGAGCACCAGCTTGTTGGGAACGAACTGGGGAAGAAAATGGGGTGCTTTCATTGTTCCATATATTCTTAAATAAGTATCGTGATCCATGAGGTACCAGTAGTCGATTCTCCTTATAATTTCCATGGCTTTATTAGTCATGCAAGGAGGAGTGGTGCATAATATGAAATCGTATAATTGACCCAAAAAGTGTTGGCATATCCTTTGATACTCCATACGATATTTTTTTTCCTGGAGCACTTTACAATATATACAAATTGTAGGGTCGGATGGTAGCCAAATCCACCCCATATTAGGGTACTTGTGAGCTAAGTACATGATCTCCATGAGGTAGAAGGACATATGAAAGCTCGAGAAAGTTATGGGTTGGGCTTGCTTCAGCATAGAGTTAGCTGACATGAGATTCTCGGATAATATGTCTTCCAAATTGAACGATGCCCCTTCATCTATGCAGTAATATATTAAGGGAATATAGGATAGGGAGAATTGTGTCACATCAGATTCCCCATACAATATGCACAACCTAGATACCATGTATTGGTAGGGTCTTCTTAAGGCACTCGTGGGGTATCCACTTTTAGGCTTGTACTTAAATTACTTATCTTCCCT
The DNA here is from genome assembly GCA_010110895.2 of Picea sitchensis. Lineage (NCBI taxonomy): Eukaryota > Viridiplantae > Streptophyta > Pinopsida > Pinales > Pinaceae > Picea > Picea sitchensis. The sequence goes on along the minus strand of SNQJ01S0004944.1, from coordinate 67,646 downwards.
ATACCACTTGGGGAACATGTACTTAGGTTTGTACTCAAACTCACTAAGGAGTTTACTATCCATCCTTTTGATCCCCTTGTCAATATGATAGAACTTGTCCAAATACTTGGGACTAAATGAAGTTATGGGTTCCTTCCTTGTGTTGTAGACATGTTTGTTGTTTATGTCAGTGTTCTTCATAATCCATGTGATGTAATATGGATAGGGGAATACTCATGGGTGTGTTGTTGGTCTTAAGGTACCTGATTTTCTTATATTCTTCAACACTTGAATAACGTCTCGATCTTGAACTTCGGTAGAGAAATTAGATTTTTTGAAAATATGATATATTTATCCCCATTACAATATTTCTTTGTCCTTCTCCAGAATCCCTAGCATATCATTATGCATGGCTCTAAGGATTATGGATCGCCTTTTGCTTGTTTTCTACTACCAGAGGCCTCGACTCCAGATACCTTTCTTGCGGTTTTCTTTTGAGGTGACATGCTTGAACCTGCCTTGAAAAATGAGTTTAATGCACATATAAGGATATAACATACAATTCAATGCAACTAACAAGTTTAGAATACCAGAGGAACCATTGGGACCATTAATTTAAAGATAGATATCATATGATGATTTTAGAGCGATGGTAGACATGCTTGAGAAGCTTAGTGAAAATTTTGGGAGTAACGGGTGAAAAATGGGCTTAAAAAACAAAATCAAAGGTCTAGAGATTAACTCCTCCATTGCAAATCAGAGCAGTTCATGCTAAGTATTCTGAGGCATGTGAGAAGTTGTTCTAATTGGTTTCAATCGAACAAGTTAATAAAAACTCCTCTGATCATCAGAGGAGTTAATTCTAACTACTTCGATAATACATTAGAGGAGTTATTTTTTGTTCTCCCGAAGTCTTACAAAAATAAACGTAGTTATTTTAAACTCTTCCGATCATATTGGAGGATTTGAGAGGAACTCCTTCGATATGATTGGGAGAATTATGGTGAAGTGACTCGAATGAGAGATGTAAGGTCACAGGAGTTTTTTATAACTCCTCTGATCGCATGAGAGGAGTTACCAAGATCACTCCCAATGGAAACATTGCAAAGATGATGATGTTTTGATTGGAATTAGGGACTTGAACATGACTCTCGTGCCAAGGTTGGGGTTTTTTTTGGCATTTTATTATCATTAGGGATGGATATAAAGGGTGGATAAACATCTATGTAGGATGCAAGGGCACTTTTTGGTTAAAGAATGAGGGTAAACAATGTTTTTGTATACACTAATTGGAGAGCGAACTCATGATATGGTAGTGGGGAAACCAAGTGGGTCGATGCGAGAAAGGAAAAAAAATGAAGTATGAAAGGAAAGTAATCGATAAGGACATCCTAACTCTAGAAATAAAAATAAATATGCACGTACATGTCGACCTAATGCCACGTGGAAGGTTGTGATAAGTTTTCAGCTTGGATGCAACGATTTGGTGTGGTCTGGGTCTTAAGAAAACTCTTGTCACCTCAACTTCTTAGAAGAACAATGAAAAGTGAAGATTATTCATGTATAAATAGAAATCGGGGTTTGAGAATTAAATGCTGAGTTGGTGAGGTAATTAGGTTCATAGGACTTGAGAGCAAGTTCTCTGATGAACATCGAAGAACTTGACTCAAAGTCCTCCCATGACATCGACAAACTTGAAGGAAACTCCTTCAATGTGAATGAAAGGCGTTGGAACCAACTCAGCATCGGTGAATGAAAGGCGTTGGAAACTCCTTCGATGTGCATGAAAGGCATCGGAAGAGTTGGTATTAACTTGTGTGAATCAGATGAGTTAACTATAACTCCTTTGATTCACATCGGAGGAGTTAGAACTAACTTTGTTGATTTCTTCTAACTTGCGCAAAAATAAAATTTTTGAAGCACTTCCTTCTACACATGATTTTTTAAGGTGAATGTGATCTCTCTAATAAACTTGAGGTAAAGAGAGTCCAAAGAAAATTTCTTTCAAACTTAAAAAAGGAGGGGCTCCATTTTCTAAAGACTATGAAAATAGGAATAAGGGAAAATGGAGGGTTGTAGTGCTTGTCACAAAAAATGGTGAAACACTGGGTGAAGCCTTGAATATTTGTAAGATGATGTCCAAACATATTTTATGAAGGGGTGCACTCATTATGCAAAATCATAAGAGAGAAAGGATAGGTCTGATAGCTTGGATTCTGAAAGAACCAAGATGACACAAATATGGGAGAGACTCTTCCACTGACCATATTCCTATCAAATTGATTCTTATTCATATGATAAATGACTAGAGGAGGAGGTGCAGGAAGTATAATGGGAATGAAATGTCAATAATGTTGATAATACAAGTCATAGTTCATTTATCTGGTGTTTCACCGCTTCCAGTGAGATTCCATAGCCCTAATGAAGTCACCCTGGTGTAACAAGCCTTGCTCCACTTCCTATGAGCGTCCATAGCCCCAACAAAGATAATTTCATGCCCCATGTGATTTGGAAAGCATTTTCCCCAAGACTTTACCTTTTATAAAATTTGATTCTCTTTTTCTTAGAGAGAGATGTGGATGGGAGGGATTCTAGTTGTCATTTAAAGGCACTAGGGATGGAACCTGTGATATTGAGGTTTGGTGACTTGATTGTAGATGAGAAAAATTCATGAGTTACAAGTCCTGGCATACTTCAGACACCTCTTATAAAACATTTTCATTTTAGATCATATAACGTAGTAGTTTGTTATTAAGTTGAGTCTCTTGGTTCTATGTTTCTCTCCATTATCCTTGTGTATTGATGAGCTATGTTCCTCCACCAGATCTGACTTGAGATAGTAAACAATGGGGCTTACAAGTCTCGGGAGATATGTGGATTTAACACCATATCACACAAGCATTAGGCTATCTATACCAGATGTGCTACGATTTAAACATATGACCAAGGAAAAGTTATAGGGAACTCAAAATCGGGGTAACAACTCTTAAGAAGGATTAAAAAAAAACTAATCAAAACATACTGGGAAACAAACATGAAACAAAAGAAAAAAATAAAAAAAACGTGGCAAAACCAAAAATAGGAAAAAGTTCATTTATGTACAAGTGAAAGAAACCTCAACGGCTAGATGCTGTAATTTTTTAGGATTTCTCCATTAACAGGGAGGGAATCAACTTCCCCCTCAAGGTTTTGTAACCAAAAGGTACCTTGGCCAATTTTTTATTTGATGACATAAGGAACAAGGCAAAGTTGTTGGAAATTTGAATATTTCCCTTTATCTTCGTGTGGCTTGTCCCATTTGAGAACTAAGTCCCCAACTTGGAATTCTTTCTCACTAGAAGATTTTTTATCAAACCAGTGTTTCATGGTCTATTGGTGATATTCAAACTTGCTTTTGGATTTAGTGTGACTCTCTTCTAAACTTAGTAAGGTATTGATTCATCATTGAATGACGGGGACCTCTTTTCATCAGGATTGTTGAGTGAGTTGTAGGGAAGGAAGGTAAATATTTGAGGGTAATATGACTTATCTCCCGTAAACAAGGAAATATGGAGAATTTTGTATGGAAGACTTAGGAGTGATGAGATCATCCCATAGGGAATTCAATAAATATTTGTGCCAACCTCTCTAGTGATCAACCACGGTTCACTTGAGGATACATATTATGTTCTTATTTGAGGATTTTGCTAAGTCATTTCCCCGAGGGTAATAATTGGGAAAATACTTCAAAATAATCCCTTTCTCTAATGCAAACTTAGATAATTTTAAATATGAAAAATAATTTTCATTATCAAACACTAGAGAGTTAGGAACTCTGAACCTTGTAATGTTGTTTTGTTCAATAAAACTAAGCACTACCTCTTCATTTAATTTCACCAGTTGTACTGCTTCAATCCATCGTGTAAAATAATCGATAGAGGTAAGAATATACATGTTTTTTTGGAGGAATGTGGATTAATCTCACCAATGATGTCCAGACCCCATTGTTCGAAGGGTTCTTCAATAGTAATAGGTTGGAGTGGAGTAACATATTTTCCTTCTCTTCCTACAACTTTCTGACATGCTTCACAACTTCTTGAATATGCATTGGCATGTTTGAAAAATGTGGGCCAATAATACCCAACTCTCAACACTTCGTGAGAAAATGTGTCTCTCAAAAAATGGTCACCAACAAGTCCATCATGCATGTCCTCCAAGAGCTTATCAATATGTTGTTACTCAAGGAATCTAAGTAAAAATCCATCATAGTTCTTTCTAAATAGAACACCATGCAACAATTGATATTGCATAGAATTCAATCTGAGTTCTCTCTTTTGAATAGCATGAAGGTAATTGGGGGTTGTGCCATACTGCAAGTAATATTTGAGGTCATTATAGTGACCCTTCAATGGTTGGAACATATGGAACTTGTTGAGTATAAATCGTTGGTTCATCTTGCCACCTGTCCTCCTCTTGTTATTCATCACTGGTACCTTGTGTCACTAATTTGCATAATCCTTGACCTTTCACGATATTTGCTGGTCTAAATTCAAGGTCATATTCTTGCAATTTTTCATCCAATTTCCTCGTCACTCTCCAAGTTATCTTTGAACAAAAAGTGACCTGACCTCTAGGTGAGGGACGACGACTTTAGTATGATTTTTTAGGATATAAAGTATGAATTGTTTGATGACTTTATGGACAAAAAAATATTTCGTATCCAGTGGGGGATAGTTCAGTTCAACACCTTGTAATCTAGTTCTCATTAATGCGACATGATACTCATCTCCTTGCTCATCTTTTTGTGTGAGCACTGCTTCCAAGGAGTGATCAGATGCAAACATATATAGCAGGAAACCTTTGGTAAAATCCGGACTCCATAGAGATGGTGTCGTAACTATGACAACTTTGGTACTTTCAAATGCTTCTTTCTCCACTAGTGTCCATTTAAATTGAACGTCCTTTGTTATCATTATTTGAAGTGACTTCAAAATTTTGGCGAAATATTGAACAAATCTTCTCACAAAATTGATTACTCCAAAGAATGATTTCATTGAATGTTTTCTATGTGGTGAAGGAATTATAATGGCTTTTGTCCTTTCCAGATCCATCCCAATTTTGTCTTTTGAGATCACATGTCCCAACAATATTCCCTCTAAAATGGAAAAAATGGTTTTCTTGGTACTTAAATAGATCCAATATTTCCTACATCATTCAAATATATGTTTCAGATGCTTCAGATGATATTCCATTTTCTTTGAATAGATAGTAACATCATCAAGGTAAACCACCACACTTTGAATAATTAATCCTTTAAAAGATATATCCATTTCCATTTGAAACATAGATCCTACGTTCATCAAGCCAAGGGGAATTCTTCTATAATCATACATTCCCCACTTGGTTCAGAATGTGGTCTTTAATCAGTCAGGTTCTACTACGAGAACTCAATTATATCTTGAAAACTCATCTAATAAAGAAAATAGCTCAGATCTCAAAGTGGGTTGAAGGATTTGTTCCATCAGGGGAATGGGGTAGTTTTCCTTGTCGGAAGCACTATTTAGATTCCAGAAATCTATACAAATATTGATTTCTCCCGAATTTTTCCTTACAAGCAGCATATTAGAAACCCAGGTTGAATGTCGAACTTTAAAGATGACTCGGGCATCTAATAGCTTCTCTAATTCTTTCTATATAAGAGGTTAGAGAGTCAAATGTATCTTTATGAGATTATGTTGAAATGGATTGATACCTTCTTTAATAGGGTTCACATGTTGTATTATTCAGGTATCATATGTTTTCAAATCTTCATAACTACAAGAAAAAACATCTCGATACTTCTTAAATAGTTATGTGAATGCATGTTTTTACGTGTTTGAACAAAAGGTGCTCATATTAACATATTTGGTTTGTTTAGAGGTTCCAATATTGACCAAGAAGTGAATCATAGTAGAATTGTTGGTCTTTGGGTTGGTTGTCCTCCTAAACTTTGATTCTAAATCAAATAGTTTCTCAAGAGTTAAACATTCTTCGGGACACAATTGGTTTTTACCTTGTTTTACTCCTCCCGATAGGTTTGTAACTCTTGATGATGTGTCTCATCGTCTATCACTGCATCTTGGAAAGTGTCTGAACTAGTGAGAAAATTGATAATTTGTGCATCATTATCAAATACTCTCCAATTTGTGATGTTCTCTTGTATGGAAGGCCTGAACATAATTTCAACAGAAAAACCATCATCAGGAAGCATTAATCTAGATGTTGCATTGGCCAATATATGTGCATCTATATTATGATCACGAGGTAAAGAAGTAATGCATCAAATGAGTAAAGAAAATTCCATACCTCTTTTTTATATGCCTTTAGATGCAGAGAAAGGAAGTAGATAGTGGTTATTACCTGTCGTATGATGATTTTAGAGTCACCAAACACCTTAAGATATTTCACCTTGATATCGATGGCCTTTTTAATACCTTGAACTAAAGCTTCATATTTTGCGGTGTTGTTGGTGCATTCAAACTCTAGGCGACATGATATAAGCATTTTTCCTTGCCCAAGATCAATTAGGATGCATCCTGCTCCGGCTCCATCTTGTGTCTTGGAGCCATCAAAGAACATGGTCCACATATTATTAATTTTAGTTTTTTTAGTTGAACTAAATCATAAGTTCGTTTATATTGTACAAGCACTATTATGGATTCACAAGAGTAGTTAATATTGTAATTTTGATGGTACTTCAGATGTTTGTGTCTCGTAACATCCATATGTTACAAAAACAGGATCGTGGAGCAATAAAATAAAACAAATGTGGAAATAAAACACATAATATACACAATACAATAGCGACACATATATATATGGTTCACCTAGTGTGGGTTATGTCCACCAGAGAAATTTCCAGGTCCTTCCTTTTTATTATCCAGCAAAATGAAGGGATACAACCTACAACACACCCGTCATAACTTCCTCTTATTTCTATCACAGTCTCCTCTCTCAGAATACAATATTCACAATAATACACAGTCGTAATACAATTCTATCATAAGAGAGGGTTTCCTTCTAGGGGAAAAAACCCTAAAAATAACTTCTACCAAAGATCTACAACCTTATAATGAATGGTCCAGATTGACTATGAAATTACAATATTTTACAAGGAAATTTTTCCCAATATTTCACTTTGAGGGAACTTCCCCTGAATCCCCTGCCAAGGGGGGCCTACAAACATTGTTGCCTCCCCCCCCTGGACCCCCCTACTGAAAGTTGTGGGGGGGAAATCCCTCCACACCCCCCCATTAGGGAATCGGGTCCAAGCAAGGTTGAAACAAACCTCTGAATTAGGATGATAATCAGGCTCCACAATCAACAATCTCCCACTTGGAGACTGATCACACCAGCTCCACTATTGTTGTACCTGCTAGAATATACTCCACCTTGGGCCTGGAAAATTTCTGATCTTCACCTTCATTCTTGAAGACAAACTAAAACTGAGTAGGAACTCAGTTTCTCCTTATTTACTCCCTTGGTTAACATGTCTGCAGGATTCTAGTTAGTATGTATCTTTTCCAACTTCAAATGTCCATCTTCCAAGACATATCATATGAAGTGGTACCTGAGCTATATATTCTTAGTCTTTTACTAGAAGTCTGAGTTCTTTGAAAGATGAATGGCACTCTCACTGTCACAGTAAAACCTTTTATTCTCCTTCTTCTTTCCCAATTCCTCCATAAACCTCTATAACCAAATCATTTCTTTACTAGCCTCTATAGCAACAACATACTATGCTTTTGTTGTTGAAAGTGCAACAACCCTTTGTAGTTTTTAAATCCAACTTACTTTTGTTCCACCTACAGTAAAAACATACCTTGTTGTGCTCCTCCTACTATCTTTATCACCTTCCATATCTAAATCAACATATCCCTATAGAACAGTGCCTGAACCTCCAAAACATAATGCATGAGTAGAAGTACCTCTCAAATACCTGAGCATCCACTTTATTGCCTCCCAATGTTCTTTACCTGGATTGTTCATATACATGCTCACAACTCCCACTACATGTGCAATATCTGGTCTTATGGAAACCATCGCATACATCAAGTTGCCAACTTCTAATGAATAAGGGACCATGGAAATGTATTTTATCTCTTCATTTGTCTTGGGACACATTTCTTTAGTTAATTTGAAATGGCTGGCCGAAGGTGTACTAAATGGTTTTTCATTCTACATTCTAAACCTCTCCAACACCTTCTCTATGTACTCACCCTAAGACAATTTCAATTTGTGATTTTTCCTCTCTCTTGTTATTCTCATACGAAGGATTTCTTTGCAGCACCCAAATCCTTCACCACAAATGAATTAGCTAATTTCTTCTTGAGCACATTTATATCATACATATTAGACCATGCAACAAGCATGTCATCTACATACAATGGAAAGATAATATAGCTTCCATTTTCTATCCTTTTAAAACAAACAGAGTGATCAGAATGACATCTACTATAACCTTGTTCTGTGATAAACCTGTCAAACTTCAAATACCACTTCCTTGGATATTTATTTAGGCCATACAATCTCTTCTTCAAACTAAATACCAAAATTCCCTTCCCTTTGACCTCATACCCCTATGGTTGTTCCATATAAATCTCTTCCTCCAAATCCCCATGGAGAAAGGTTGTTTTTACATCTAACTATTCAAGATAAAAATATTATACTACCATAAGAATTAAAATAATCCTACTTGAAGTCATCTTAACAACAGGAGAAAATATTTCATCAAGATCTATACCTTTCTTTTGTGCTAACCCCTTTATGACAAGCTTAGCCTTGTACCATTTTTTTCCTCCATATTCTTCCTTCAACTTGTAAACCCATTTATTCTGTAATGTTATTTTTCCTGTAGGCAACTGAACCAAGTACCAAGTTTGGTTATTTACCAAGGAATCTATTTCTTCTTTCATGCCTTTCTCCCACTTCTTTTTAGTGTCTACCTGCATTGCCTCTTCATAACATTCTGGTTCACCAGAATCAATCAACAATTAATAATACACTCAAGGAGAGCATCGTTCAGGGGATCTACTTAACCTGGTAGATCTTCTATAACACTTGTAGGAGTTTGAGGTACCTGTTGTTCTTGTTGTTGTATATTTTGATTTTATGGTACCTTTGGAATTTCTTTTTCAATGATCTCATCAAGCACTCTGTATTCTGGTTTTTTCTATTTTCTATTTCTTTCCCTGCAATTGATTTTTGTACATGACCTTCTCATTGAATATGACAACTCTACTCCTAATTATTTTTTTATTTTCATAATCCCATAAGCAATAACTAGAATAATTAACATTGTATCCAATAAAGGTACACTTCTTGGATTTTGCCTCAAGATTTGTTCTATTTTCTTTATCAATATGGACATATGCTTCACAACCGAAAGTCTTCAAAAAATAATAGTTTACCTTTTTACCTGTCCATTCCTCCTCTAGAATTCCACCACCAAAAGAGATTGAAGGTCCTCTTTTTATTAAGTAAAAAATAGTATCTACATCATCTGCCTATAACTGTAAGGGAAACCTAGCATGCAATCTCATACTCCTTGCACACTCCATGATTTCCATGTTCATCATTTCTAACACACCATTTTCTTGTGGTTTTCCTAGAATTGTTTTCTCTCTACAAATCCCATGGTATGAATAGTAATCATCAAACTCCTTGTTACAATATTCATATCCATTATCTGATCTGAGACACTTCAACCTTTTTCCTGTCTCATTCTCAACCAAAGATTTCAATTTCTTAAAAGTATAAAAAACATCATATTTTTGTCGAATGCAATAAACCCATGTTTTTCTAGTTGTATGATCAATAAAAGTAACATAATAATGAGATCCACCAAGAGATGATACCTGAGCTAGTCCCCATACATCTATATGCACAAGATCTAACCTTTCACTCTTGTTTTCTTTTCCAACTCTAAGAATTCCAACTCTCTTTTGTTTTCCATAACGCAATGCTCACAGAAATCCAAATCAATTTGTTTAAGATATGGAAAAAAAAAATATTTTGTAAAGTATAAGAATCCCCTTCTCACTGATGTGTCCAAGCCTATGATGACACAGTGTTGTATATGATCCTATAGAAGCTAAACATATATAAGAGTCAATATTACTAGTACATAAATACAATGTACCTACCTTCTCTCCTTTTGCTATCATGAGTGATCCTTTTGTGACCTTCCAAACCTTATCTGTAAATATGGATATACAACCTTCACTTTCCAATTGCCCTATTGAAATTAGATTTTTGCTTAGATATGGAACATGTCTTACTTCCTTCAACAACCATTGGTTTCCATTCATTTTCTTTATTTTTACCTTTCCCATTCCAACAATTTTGCATGGTGTATCATCACCCAAATGAACCTGTCCAAAATCACCTTTAACATAATATAGAAAATGTTTCCTATGGGGTGTGGCATGAAATGAAGCCCCTGAATCTATTACCCAAGACTCAAAAATATTATCCACAGAAAGAATCAAAGCATCTTGTAACACATCACATGTTACATTTGCTTGTTGATTTTTCTCCTGTTGTCTGTCTCTATGCTTATTTGGAGCTCTACAATCTTTCTTCAGATGTCCTTTCTTCCTGCAATTCCAACATTCTATCTTTCCCAGTATGAATTTCGATCTTCCCTTCCTATAATTCCCATGGTTACCTGAGCTCTTTCCTCTATCCTTTTGTCTTCCCCTATTCTCCATGTTTAACGCATTGCTTGATGTCTCACATGTTCTTTTCCATTGCATTTCCTCGCTAAGGACAACACCAACAACATCATCAATTTTTAGAGTGTTTGAGCCAGAGAGAGCTACTTACAGCCATGACCAAGACATTCCATCTTTCTGGAAATGAGCACAAGACTATAAGAGCCCTGACCTCATCATCAAAGTCCACTTTTACAGAACTTAGTTGATTAGTAACCATATTAAATTCATTTAAATTATTTGCAACAAACCCACCTTCTGACATCTTCATATTAAATAATATCTTCATTAGAAATGCCTTATTGGACATTGAGGGTTTTTCATACAGTTTATCCAATGCATCCATCAGCTCCTTCATTGTATTTTCTTTTGAAATATTGAAAGCTATCGACGCTTCCAGGCTCAGTCATATTGTTCCTAGTTCCTTTCTGTCGAGAACCTCCCATTCTTCATCCTTCATGACCGTCGTCTTCTTTGTTATTCCACCCAATGGTAGGAATAGATCCTTCTAATATAAATAATATTCCATATGCATCTTCCATAAATGGTAGTTTTGGTCGTTAAATTTATCGGCCCTAAAATTTCCATCTTCCGCCATTGCTCCCACTCAAACCAAGAAACCTCTTTTCCTACGAGTTACCTTTCACTCTGATACCAGTTATTAGAAAAACAAGATCGTGGAGAAATAAAATAAAACAAATGCAGAAATAAAAAACATAAGATACACAATACAATATAGACACAAATATACGTGGTTCACCTAGTGTGGGCTATGTCCACCAGAGAAATTACCAGGTCCTTTCTTTTTATTATCTATTAAAATGAAGGGATACAACCTCAACCACACCCATTCTAACTTCCTCTTCTTTCTCTTAGAGTACAATATTCACAATAATACACAGCCTTAATACAATTCCCTCATAAGAGAGGGTTTCCTTATAGGGAAAAAAACCCTAAAAATAACTTCTACCTGCAGATCTGCGACCTTATAATGAACGGTCCAAATTGACTACAAAATTACAATATTTTACAAGGCATTTTTTCCCAATATTTCACTTTTGGGGCACTTCCCCCGAATCCCCTACCAGGGGGGGCTACAAAAATTGTCGCCCCCCCCCATGCCCCCCCCATTTTTTCCAATATTTCACTTTTGGGGCACTTCCCCCGAATCTCACTGGCCAAGCAAAAATTGTCGCTTCCCATGCCTCCCTGACCCCCTAGCTTACACCTAGGGAAACTCACACCCCCCTAGCGACACTTGTGGGGGGGAAAGCCCCGCCACACCCCCTAGTTAGGGAATGGGGTCCAAGAATGGCTGAAACAAACCTCTAAATCAAGAATATAATCCCGCTCCAAAACCAACACCATAATCAGTCTCAAAAAAGTAATTACCCAAGACATAATGGGAAAATATTATGGGTTTATTCTTTCCTTCCAATTCCATCATTGTGTGCTTCATGTGTGCTTCAATAATTTCACATATTTGATTTTATTTACCTTTGTAAGGAAGCCACAAATAAGAAAAATCGGTGGAAAAGTAACCTTGAATTTTTTCCGACCAATCTCTTCTTAACAACAACCCATAACTCTCTGGTATATTGATAACAATGATATTTATCATTTGGTGCACCCTTTGATCAAATGATACTCTGATTAATATATTCTTAAGTTCACCTTTTACCTTGATGTATGTCCTATCTAGCTGTATAATTCTGGCTATTGTTATGTTTGGAACAATGTTTTCTTTTTGGCATACAAAAAATGGAATTATGATAGACGATGCACCTGAATGTGCTAGACAATTATGCATGTTGAAATTAAAAATATTGTAAGTGAGCAGGAAAGGTGGTACCTGATATTTTGAGAAAGCACCTATACCAACTACATTTATGGATGTAGTTATTTCTACATTGTGTATCTCTTATGCATCATTTTCTGGAAGTATGTTTTTAGTAACAACAACCATCCTTTTATGAGTGTCATCGGGACTAAAAGCATCATGTAAGAACTCAGGTTCTTGTGGTAAAGAAAAAATATTGAACATGGAATTTTTTTTTTTTTTCTTTATGTCTTATATCACATTGTAGTCAAGGGAACGTGTATTTCAGTCATTCGTTGTTTGTTTAAATTTTGGCTCACATGTTTTTTTGTTGTTTGCTACCATGTTAATCTTGGTGTTATTCCCAGCTGAGGCAGATGTACTAGGTTTATCTACATTGGATGGAGTGGCTTTGCTTGTTTTTTTGTTGATTTTCACTTGAGTTGTGTCATTTGGTTTTGAAGGAGCAGGGGGAGGGCTGATTTTCCTGAGAGGAATTTGGTCCTCATTGGGAAAAGGAGTGTTAGGAATTGGACCTTTGCTGCATAAAATTTAATTTCTTTGTGCAACATCCTTGATAACTAATGTATCATCAATAAATACTTCTTCAATCTTCTCATCATCCAATTCTAGATACTAGTCCCAAAAAGGCATGGGAAATTCTATGGGAATCTCATCTGTAATGTTAGTGGGAGCTTGTGTAGGGATTCCATCGTTTAATATTTGTTGGTCTAACGATTGATTTATCACCAAGGTCATGGAGTTGAACCATTGAGGGAAAGTTCACTCTAGGTGGTTATGTTGGTGATAAGAGAAAAAAACTATCATTGTTGAAGCTATATAAGATCAAATCCATGCAAAGAGGTTTGGGTGGTTTTGGTGGACTATATTGTCTCTTAAAGAATGGTAAAAAATTTAGAGGTTTTGATGATCCTTCCTCAACATTCCTTTTAATATCTACCACTTGGTTAGCCAATTTCTTTACTAATTTAACCACATTATTGATATCCTTTGGTTCCTTTTCAGGTGGTTTAGTTAACAACAAGGGTATCTTTCCAATCGTTTTGGTTTCCTCGGTATGTGAGTGATGTTCATAGAAAGAAAGTTCTCTTTCTACTGTTTCAACTTCATCAAAGTTAAGTTCCAAAGTGTTTTTTTTAGCCATTTTGACAAAGATCCTTATGGAAGGAGTTGACACTGTCGTATAATATTCAATTTCCAAGAATTTAGCCAGAGCTACATCATGGGGAAATTTGATTAATACATTGAGATAACTTTGGTTAAAATCTTTTACCTTCTCTTTCTTTTCCATCTTGATGGTCCCTAACTCTTTGTGCAGATATACATTTGTTTTCCTTTCCCTGAATTTCCTAATAAACAACCTTTCAAAATCATCCCACTCAGTTATAGAACCAGGTGGTAGGATAAAATACCAAGTAGATACTTTTCTTGAAAAAGTAAAAGGGAAAATCCTACAAACCGCATATTCATGTTAGACATTTACTAAGTGAGTGGATATGAAGAATTTTTTTAAATGATCTTCTGGGGACCCAGATTTATCTAGATCAAATTTTGGAAGGACTTTATCAAATTACCTTGGCATTTCATGTAACGATCTAGCCAAATTCAAAGCACCTTGGGTTCTCCAACAAGTTATAACTTGACTATTGTCCCTGTTTTCCCCCATTATTTGTTCTAAACTGATTTCTGGGTACTCACCTTTAAGTTTGTTTTTAGGTTCGATAAGGAAATGTTCAGATCAACTTAAGGGTCATGGAAATTCTTATAGAGTAGTTTTGATGAGGTCATAGATGGAATCTACAGAAAAATCAGGGTTTATCTTAGGCCTTTCTACACAGGTTTCTTTCCTCCTAGGAAGCTTAGAGGATATTGGTAGCTTGCCAAGAATTTTTTCATAAGAACATGTTATCCAACGAGTTTTAGAGAGATCTTCTTGAGGTATGCGAAACCAAGTCTTAGAGCATGTTTCCAGGCTTCCCGAGGCACTTCCGAAATTAGGCCTTGAGTCTTCGTAGGTAACTTCTTGTTTAGAATCAATTCGAGGAAACATAGAAGGAGTGGGATTATTTCCTGAAGACTGATTTTGCTTGTGTAAATTGTTTATATAATCCATAAAAGATGGCACTCCTGTTAGCACCAATTCTATTGGCAGGTCTAAATTCACCCGAAAATAGCAAGGGGTACTCCTTGATACACTATCCCAACTATATTATGCACCATTTGGATTAGGATTCTCGTTTGGAATTTGTCTCGACTGCCATTGATATTGTTTTTAGGGTTTTTTCCAGTTACAGACCAATTTACCAATGAGGGTGGATGATGAGTGGATACACAATGCAAATATGTAGATCAAGACTATGTGTGAAATGAAAACTAATCTATTACTAATCTACTTTAACCTATACTGGCTAGGAGAAAACTAAAGTAACCAGTGAGTTGAAAATGAAACTGAATCATGTGTAAACTCTTACACATATAGGTTGAATAGAGAAGTAGAATCAGAAATAAGCGTTCACACATACATATAACCAGATTAGTCTAGATTGCAACAATGTTCACATTAACAACTTAGAAAACTCAAGGCACAAAGATATTTGAAGCAACACTTGAAATTATATAATATAATAGATTGCATAAGAATTAATCCATAAACAAACTAGCACTATTATAGTCCATATGAACAACATTCATCTTCACTTGAAATAATTCACCGCTTAGATTGCTACACACATAAATAATTATTTCTCCAAAATTTGGCCCTGAGGGCTTCTCCTTATTAGCATTTTCAACAATAATACATGAAAACTCTAAAACAACACTTCAATTTTAGTTGACACTGTGCTCCCAAAATAGTTCAGAAATAGACAATGTTTGAAGAGTCAAAAGTCGCTCTCAAATGGGATTCTACTCCCCTTTATACAAATTTTTGTAACTCCTTTATGACTCTTCATCTTCTTCCTGAAGAAGTGTTTATAAAAAATGGTTCAACGTCTTATTCCTAGTGACAAGTGTACACATAAGACGAAATTGAGGTTGGTTAAGAAAAAGACAAAAAAAAAGGTAGGTATTTTTCCTATCTTCATGGATTTCCATCCCTAAGATATGTTGTCCAAACTTCAATTTGGTCATATAGGGATTCAATCCTTTTGTAATTCAGTTTCTCCAAAGTTGCGTAATTTAGAGAAACACTATCTTCTAGAGTACTCGTGTCCTTAACTAGTGTTTTCATGAAGGCATGTATCATAGTATGCAACTTAAGTAGTTCTAAAAAGGGTTTATCTATGAGGTCTGTGGAGACTGTGGTGGCAGCTTCGACTACTTCCCTTCTTTGATTTTTGTTGTTCTGTACCTTTTCTACCAGTTCTTTTCACACCAGTTTATTCCTGAGTTCATCTAGATTTGTCATTCGACTTCTTTTGATCAATTCTTGTGTCAATTTATGGATCCTTGAGCATACTTCGATAGATTTTGTGACTTCCTTATCATCTCTTTGTCCTACTTGCCGAAAATAATCTAGTGCATAAAAATTCGTCTTTCTTTCCATTTTTACAGTCATAATAGCTTAGGCGGTGCGTTTGGATTTTCCTTTATCCATCTTTCTATGTTGATTATGCCTCCGCAAATGTTGTTATATTGTGTTTTTTTCGCCTCTATCTGGTTTCTTTGATCAATGATTATTTCATATGCATCCTAGAAGAGGTGCAAGTGAGTGTACATGTCAATGATGGATCCTTCCAACTCATTCCTAAATTTCTCAACGATGATTTTGAAGCTTTGAAGGCTTCTTTCATCAATCTTGACCTGCTGAATTTTTTCTTCCAGATCTTTGATCCTTTCCTCTTTCTCTTCATTTTACTGGCACAATATTCATATGTTGTCTACATTGGCATTCATAAATGTGAATCTAGTCGTAATTTCTGCCACGAGATATTCTCTAACATAATCCCATTATGGGAACATGGATGACAAACGAGATAGGTGCTCCTTCAGTTACCGACACTTTCTTCACCTACTCCTACACAATCCTCCATGTATTGTTGTCATAGGTGAAGCTCCTTAGGTCTAGTACTTCGCTCGGATGAAATGGTTCCCAAATCCCAAGTCCTAATTCCTTTCCCGATAGATTTGTTTCTACACCAACGGTAGACGTTTCTGGAATATCTATTTCCATGGGATGTGTGTCCCCCCCTCTGTCTTTTGTTTCTTTCTACTACCTTTCTTCTTCAACAAATTTGTTAGATTCCTCTTTAGATTTATTTTCCTCTTGTTCTACTTCTTCTTTTGCTGCTATTTCCTTTTCTACTTGTTCCTTTTGTTTGGCCTCTTTCTCTACTACAAATTTTTCCTCCACTTCAGCTTTAGCTCTGGCCTTATCAGCCTCAATCTTCTTCTTCTTCTTTCCCTCATCGTTTTTATTTTTTAATACTTTATCTTTGTCTCTCCTCTTTTTATCAACTAGTACTTCTTCTTCTTCTATAGATCCTGAGTGTTTTGAGATCGAAATGGGGGAATATCACTTAGTTTCTTATTGCTCTTCCTTCTTCTTGGCTTCTTCTCTCTCTTTTTTTTTGTCTGTGATCATTTATCTTGAATTCCCATGCTTATTGAAGATAACTTCATCATACATCTAGGAGTTATGGTGTACTTCTTCCTCTTCCCAAAGATTTGTGGTATTCTCCCAAGGTAGATCAATCTTGTTGAAATTCCCTCTAACAATATTTTTGGGATCATGTCTCTTATATCTCTCTTCCACAAAGTGATAGAACAACATGGTATTTACCTCTTCTTGGGCCTACTCAGTGTTTCCGAAAAAATAATTTCCTACATACAATGGAAATGGAGGACAAATTTCTTTCTTTAGCCAGTATAATATCCCCCAAACTCCATGTATGATGGTTTGATACGCCACTTCTTGGAGCACAAGATTGTTGGGAAAGAACCCGGGAAGCAAATGGGGTGGTACTAATCCCTGATTCCCCTTATAAATGCCATGGATTTATCAATCATGCATGGAGGAGTGGTGCATAATATGAACTCGTATAATGGAGCAATAAAATGCTCACATATCCTTTGATACTCCATACGATATTTTGTTCCCTAACAACTTTACAATATATATGAATTGCAGGGTCAAGTGGTAGCCAACGCCACCCCATATCATGGTACTTGTGAGTTATGAACATGATGTCCAGGAGGTACAAGGACATATGAAAGCTCAATAACTTTCTAGGTTGGGCTTGATTCACTGCGGAGATAGCTTCTGTGAGATTCTTAGATAGGATGTCTTCCTAATTGAAGGACATGCCTTCATCTGCACAATAATATTTTATGGGAATATATGATAGGGAGAATCATGTTGCATCAAATTCCCCATACAATCTACACAATATGGCTACCAAGTACTGGTAGGGTCTTCTTAAGGAACTCGTGGGGTATCCACTTTTATGTCTGTACTTAAATTGCTTATTTTCCCTATACCACTTAGGGAATAAGTCCTTAGGTGTGCACTCAAACTCGTCAAGGATTTTACTGTCCATCCTTTTGATCCCCTTTTCAATATGATAAAACTTGAACAAATACTCGGGTCTAAATGAAGCTATGGATTCCTTCATTGCGTTGWAGATGTATTTGTTGCTTATGTTAGTGTTCTTCATAATCCATGTGATGTAATCTGCATAGGGGGATACTATTGGGTGTGATTCTACTCTTAATATACCCTATTTCATTATATTCTTGAACACCTGAAGTTCGTTTGGATCTTCAACTTCGGCGGAGAAATTAGCTTTGTTTAACATATGATATAATTGATCTCCCCATTTCAATGTTTCTTCATCCTTGTCCAACAACCCCAATGTATCATCATACATGGTTATGAGGATTTATGTCTCACCTTATTCTTGGTGTCCACTACCATAGGCCTCAACTCCAGATAGCTTTCTTGCAGTTAACTTTTGAGGTGACATGCTTGAACCTACCATAAAAAATGAGTTCAATGCACATATCAGGATATAACATACAATTCAATGCAAGTCACAAGTTTGAAATACTATAGGAAACATTGGGACCATTAATGGAAATATATATATCATCTCATGATGTCAAAGTGATTGTATACATTCTTTAGAAGCTTAGTGAAAATTTGGGGAGTAACAGATGAAATATGAGCTTAAAAATAAAAATCGGATGTCCAGAGATTAACTCCTTCAATGCAAATCAGAGGAGTTTGTGCTAAGTATTCTAAGGCATGTGAGAAGTTGTTTGAATTGGTTTCGATTAGAAAAGTTAAGAACAACTCCTCCGATGTAAATAACAAAAGTTAATTCTAACTACTCTGAGAATACATCGGAGGATTTGTTTTTTGTGCTCCCAAAGTCTTATGAAAATCGGTGTAGTTAATTGAAACTCTTACGATTATATTGGATGATTTCACAAGAACTCCTATGATATGATTGGGGATTTATGGTTAAGTTACTCGAATGAGATATGTAAGGTTAGATAATTTTCTTATAACTCCTTCGATCACATCGTAGGAGTTGCCAAGATCACTCTCGATGGAGACCCTGTGGAGATGATGAGGTTTTGATTGGTCTTAGGGATTCGAACATGACTCTTGTGCTAGGGTTGGGGTTTTGTTTGGTGTTTTCTCATCATTAGGGCTGGCTAGAAAGGGTGGCTCAACATCTGTGTAGGCCTCAAAGGCACTGTTATGGTGAAAGAATGAGGGTGAATAGAGTTTTGGTATACACTTCTTGGAGAGCAAACTCATGAAATGGAAGTTGGGAGACCAAGTGGATTGGTGTGAGAAAGGAAATAAAAAAATGTATGAAAGGAAAGTAATCAAGAAGGACACCTTAACCCTAGCAATACAAAGAAATATGCTCGTCCATGTCGACCTAATGCCACATGGAAGGTGGTGATAAGTCCTGATCTTGGACACAACGATTTGGCACTCTCTGGGTCTTAAGAAAACTCTTCTCACCTCAACTTATTAGTAGAACAATGGAAATCATAGACTATTCATGTATAAATATAAATCAGGGTTTAATCATTAAATGTTGAGTAAGTGAGGTAATTAAGGTCGGAGGACTTGAGAGAAATTTCTTCAATGAACATCATACAACTCGCCTCAAAGTATTCTGATGACATCGACAAACTTGGAGGAAACTCCTTCGATGTGAATTAGAGGAGTTGGAGCCAACTCCTACAATTCACATTGGAAGAGTTAGTATTAACTCATGAAATAGGTAAGGGAATTGACGATAAATACAGAAACTCCTCTGATGTGAATCAAAGGAGTTAAATGTAACTACTCTGATTCACATCGGAGGATTTAGAACTACCTTTCTGATTTCTTCTAACTTTCTCAAAAATGAAAATTTTTCAAGTAGTTCCTTCTATAGATGATTTCTTAATGTGAATAGGATCTCTCTAATAAACTTGAGGTAAAGAGAGGCCAAAGAAAAGTTATTTAAAACTTAAAAAATGAGGGGCTCCATTTTCTAAAGACTATGTAAATGAAAATAAAGGAAAATGGAGGTTTGTAGTGCTTGTCAGAACACTAACTTTGTGTTGATTCCATTCATGTCTATTGGACAGTCTTTAACCAATTCATTGATATTTCTCTTAGCCCTTATGGCTAACAGAAGTAACCAATATTTCTTATGATTACTCCTTTTCAAGTGAAATGTTTCGATAATGTTAGATTTTATGTAACTATGTCTAGCTCCATAATCAATTAAAATTTCTATAGGCACATTATTAATCTTATGTTCCACCTCAATAATGGGGGACTAATATTCTTCTAGCTTGTTGTCCAAGGCTTCATATATTATTGACATCTTTGCTCCCATGTATTCAATTGTTTCATCCTCCTGTATGTTGTGTAATGTCTTCATTCTTTCTTCTTTATGAGGGTAGTCCCTATATAAGTGATTCCCATCACATCCCCAACATTGTACRTGTTGCTTCCTTGGCCTTTTCCCAAAAGAATATGTTGTCATATGATAATTTTAGGATGAATTTCCTTATTGATTTTCTTCGGATTTTTTCTCGAAAAAAGGTGGCTTAAAACCATTCTACCTTTTCTCCCTCTTATCCTTCATCTTGTCATTCCAATTATTTTGGAAAATTGGCCTCCCTCTACTTTGATCGTAGAGATGTCTTTCTCTCCTTATGGTTTACTCCAAAGTCTTGGGATTATCATATTCTATCTTGTCAATGTAGAAGGAAGGTAACCCACTAATAGACCTTCCAATTTTTACTTTCTCATATTTTATGAAGTCCACGTACTTCAAAAACTCAAAGAACCTTTTCTCATATCCATCCATTTCCATGCTTCCCATCTTGAGTTTAAAAAACTGTTTCATCTTTCTCTCATATTAATGCTCATAAAAATATTTCTCTTGGAAATATCCTTTGAACTTCCTCCATGAGACCCTCTTCTCATCAATATTCTTGTCTTTCTTGAGTTGATCCCACTGTATGGTTGCCTTTCCTTGCAAGTGGTAGGTTTCAATTCTTGTCTCTACCCTTAAGGGGTAGTCATGTAGTTGGAAATATTTCTTCCTTTCCAATAGCCATACCTCTACCTATTCTCCCTTCTTTTGCTCACCATTGAAAGTTGGTGGCTTGATCTTCCTGATTTTACCTTGCAATATGTCTCCCTCATGCCTTCTCCTCTATCTTCTAATAGGGGATACACTTGGGCTTCTCTCTGGCCCTGAACTTGCATGAGATCTCATAGTGTATTTCTCTGGAGAAGGATAGTTCAGAATCCTACTCATTGAATGCCTATCATTCCCATGCTCATCCTTTCTATTATGGTATTTGGATGTTTCCACTTGTCTAGCACTAGCTTTTAGCATGGTCCCAGATTCCTTCTTGGCTTGATTCTATAGCATGTTCAAAATTTGAAGTATCTCTTCCTGATACTTCATAATATTTTCATTATCATCTCTATAGCTCTGCACTTCCCTATGAAAACTTCTCATAGTTACAGTCGCATGCATGGTTCTTCTTCCACTAGACTCTATCTTAGTGTTTCCCATGCTGACATGCAGACCTATGAATTCCTCTTCATGGTTGTAGGAACCTTGAGAATATTCCATTTTTGTTGTCCTCATATAGGAACCGAATTTCTTTTTTGAACCTCTAATTCTATAAAAAAAATGTGCATGCAAAAAAATAATATGTTAGACAAAGATGATATACACACACAATTTTGGAAAAGAATGCATAATTGTTTCTACCCTTTTGTGCCACTGTTCATCTTCTTTCGAGTTAACTGAAAACATTTCTTATCAAATTAATTTCCTGGTTTAAAATATGGAATATACTCCTCAAGACCTTTCCAATGATTGTTCTCTTGTTCAATTCTAAGTTTTGAGTACAAATTTATTGATAACATAGGCAAGCAAAGGAATATCCATTAGCTCGAATTCATAGATTCAACGCTCAGTGATCGTTCGATCATTTCGTCGGATTAGATCTTAGCCATCAATTTTTTTTTTTCATACTTATAACTTTTATTAACATTTTTTTTCTTGTTACTTATTTGTGGCCTACGAAACGCACTGTCGTGCTTCGACGTATCCATTTTACACCCAAGATTAGTCATTTTCTTTGATATCTCACCCTAGGTCTGCAGTCATTTCATTATGCTTCATCACCTCCATAATACCTTTCACACCCACAAAATATTGATACTTATCCAAACTTCAAAATTTCACCATGGGTCTGTGGGTCCGCGGGTTTGTTTTGTTTCTCCTCTACACACCTGATCCTCTCCACACTCTGTGTTGTCTTGGTACATGGACAATTTTCAAGATATCATTGTGGGTTTGCAGAAAAATCAAGTGCCCCACCACATGGCTCAACACCACATTCCATATGACATATTGACTACCATGTACCTACCACCATGGAATTACACATCATTCTTCTACCATGTCAGCTGAAATGTGGCCTCCATGTCATGTTGACATCACTGTATGGAAAAGTACCCAAATGTTTCCAATTTTACCCAATGTCCAATCTTCAAAAACACCCAGTTCCAAATTTCTTTCTTGGACTACCATGGAAGAATCAATAGTTAGTTTCGTTGCGTCCCAATTGGCCCTGTAGAGAGCCCATTTCATTGTCAAATTCCCCACGAATCCTTTCCCAATTTCAAAGGAATATTTTTGTCAATCATATTAGTGACATTCTATGAAATTTAAATTTCTACAATTTATATCTCTGACGTTCTTCTAGCTAGCCCATGCAGGGTCAATATTTAACCTTGAGCTCTGATACCATAATGTAACCTCCCCCATCCTAGTCGAGGAACATCAAGGTGTGGAATACTCTTACAATTTAAGATTTCTGTGATCTAACTAAATTCTTGTAGCTTCCAACTAGGAATTACAACCAGATTTAGATACTTTTCACTACCATTAAATTTATGCATCTAAAAGTACTAAAATAGACATGAATGGAGCTTAATGATTCAATGCAACCGCATAGAAATCATTATTTAATACACAGAGTTCATGCATAGTGGTTTAGCTCATAAACACACCACATAGAGAGATAAAACACTTATCTTTTATAATCAGTTGTGCAACAATATTCTTGGGATGAATGTTCTACCCAACCATAGAATGACTTTTCCAAATATCAAAATTCATTCACCCCCGAGTTGAGGCCAGAAATCCACAAAATAGGGTGATCTCTCATTGTCCACTCAAAAATCAGAAAGCTCACAACCCACTGATACTCTCCTACAACTATCCCGATTTTCCACCATCTCTCTTCCTCTCGACCTGCACAACCCAAGGAATTTACCCATTCACTGGTATCCATCCCTTGAGTGTTCCATTTATTCATCAAAGTATCTCTGGCATAGGTAACCGAGAATCTCTCACTTGAGAACTCATGGAAATCATTGCGAGGAAAACTACCAACAACCAACAAAAAACACGTGTTGTTACAATGCAACTCACACAGGAGTTCACTCTTCAATCCTAAAAAACCTTTCTCTTTAGTATTCAGCTCCAAATACGCTCTAGAAACACCCTAGAATGCTCTATAATTCTCCCTCCATGGTTGTTCCAACTCTAAGGTCTCTTTTTTTTCTCTCTCTACTTGTTTCTCGTGCACAAAATCTGAATTGTCTAAAATTGTTGTAGCTACTCATACAAATTTCTTCTCTTTTGGCTTGCTTGCTTGACTCACACTTTTCCATGAGTTGATTTTCCTCA
>SNQJ01S0004944.1:32499-43844 GCA_010110895.2 Picea sitchensis | reverse complement strand
CATGCTCCCAATAACTATGGGATGTGACTACTCACACCCACTGTCTTACATGTATTCAATGATTGGCTTTGGGAACAGTCAATCATGAATTATAAGGTTCATATACCAATAACAAATTTAGGAAAATGGTTTGATTTAATATACATGGGTAATTCCCCCTTGGACCCCTCTTAGGATTTCTTTTAGGCTCTCCCCTCTCTTATGGATTAATTCATCCCCAATCTTTGTCCATGTCCTCTTAGTAGTTGACATTACATTTTATTATTAACGTTCAAAAATAAATTTGCATATTACATCGTTTGGTCATAGCCACATATTATATCTACATTAAGCAATAATTAAATTAGGGATTATAGTGGGGATGTTACATATTTATGACATATATATAAATACATGTAAATGAGAAGATTATTTGAAATGAATCTTGGTAGGATATGATGATATTTAAAGGTTGCATCAACTTTGTTATAGGTGTATCCCTCCATTACATACCAATAACGCAGGGTGATTGCTATTTCCATAGCTTTCTCAATCATGGAACTAGATATTTTGTAGAAAATTAAAGTATAGAGAGGAGAAATGAAATTATCACAAATTATTGTGTACTCACTCATGTACTTCTCCTCCCATAATATTGGGAAATACACATGGATTGGTTTGTTCTTAGGTTTCCATTTCCATCTTAATCCTATGAAATGATTTGCTACATAGAAAACTCCCATTAAGAAAGATAGAATGATGAATTTTGGGTGAATGGTCAAAGTATGATCAATTTATTTGTAAATGCAATCATTCATTATGATATACGATATACTTGACCAATTTAATATCTTCCCAACTTTTGCTACTTGAAAAATTAGTGGAATCCAAGATTCCTTGAATTGCATAACATCTTTATGATCATACAACCCACTCAGTTGTTCCACGGCATACGAGGTGGGATAAACACCCTTTTGTTATGATTTCAATTCCTTGTCCTAATCCACCACGTTTTCAATAGTCATGATAATCCTTATCTTTTGTGATCTATTTCACCCAATTGTCTATCATGCTAACCTATCACTTAGGAAATTTAGAATATATGTCCAAACTTGAAGGATGAAATGAAGCTATAGCCTTTTTCATTCTCATATTTGGTCATCATATTATCAGAAATAGATTGATTGGTCAACCATGAAACTACCTCTTCAATCATCATAAAAATTGGTATGGTAGTTGTTGGGTATGTGTTATATTCTTTGCATGTGGGTGTGTGGGCACGTCAGATTCGACAACTGTGTCTGATGATCCCTTTGTAGCAGTGCACTCTATGTCATGTGCGTCGGGTGCTTTCCTATGGGGATCCCAAGGGGGGGTAGGTATGCCCCCCCTGGTTACGTGCAGTGTTCGGGGCAGCTCCCCGATTTTTTTTTTTGGGGCGGTTTTTGCTATTTTTAGTGGATTTTGCTATTTTTAGCGGTTTACTAAATTAATACCGGATTAAGGGATTAGGGTTTTGGTATCTATGAAATACCTAAAAACATTGTATATATTGTATGGTGAATGGTTAAATTCGATATAATGAATATAAGAAAGGTTTTTTCCGATTGAGGGTTTCCGGTATAAAATCTTTGTGTACTCTGTGTATGAGCCATTGATTAAATTTTGTTTTTCTTAAGAATCTATATGCATTGCTTTACTTCACAGGTTTAAAAATTACAATAGCAACTATGGAAGTGAGATATCCTAATATCATAATAGACTATGAGGTTAGGATCTATTCCACCTGTCTATGGGGATGACTTTGGATAATTACCATCCTTGAACACTTGATATAACTCTCATCACAATAATTTCTATCTTGAGGAAATCTAGCATTCCACATCTCCATAAAATGGTCTCAATAATTTTGGAGCTATTGGTTCTACACCAATTTATGTTTCCTACACTTGTGGCACTTTTCCTTTATCCTTGGATTTCCTCTTAGGAGGCATACTAATAATTTGAGCTTCATCAAGGAAACCATAATTATTTCCTTGAAATTTAACATGTATGATGATCGTAGTGAGATTCTAAAGAATATTGTTTTACTCAAAAAATTTACACCCATAAAATATCCCATGTTCCAAGAATATTTAGCATAAATGTTTGGAAGGATTTGACACACAATTGGGCATGGTAATATTCTCATATATGCATTACTAATATCAATACCTACAAATTAAAGGAGGATTTTCTAATATTTTGATGTAATATTAAATCCTTGAAGAGCTTAGGTGATCCAAAAAATCCTTAGATGTTGATTATTTTAAATACATATAAACATCTAATTGATATTCAAAATAATAATGATCGCTTGATTGTTTACAATTCACATGTGAGATACTTATCTAACCATATACACTTTAATTATTATTAACTTGCAAATAATTGAGCTCAAAATGAACAATAATGATGAAATTACATACACAAGTTTGATAAAAGAGTTCACCCAATTTGGGCTACGTCTCCATGTCCACTTCTAATAGAGACCTCTTTATTAATGGTCAAATGCTTGTGTTTTACAATGACCTTTTTACATGTTCTTCAAATGTAGAAATGAAATGCACCATTCGATTCCTTGGGATAAATCATGAAAAATGAGTATAAAGTTCTTAAAATTCCATCAAGGGACCTCTTGACATGCTTTACGGTATAGCTTCAAAGTTCGTGTATTGTCGGAAACATGCTTTGAGACATAACTCTGCAATTATGATTCCATGTACAATTATCGATCTGCACGTTCATTAAATAGGGCATGCCCCTCAACTTTCATCTGCAATTGTTGGATGTCATTAAATGTTGGTTAGCGGGAGGTTGGAACAATACCCGCAAATTTGGCGGATTGGTTAAGTCGTTGGCATACTGAATGGCAGGTCACGGGTTCGAGCCCCACCGACCGACGGACTATTCGTTATTTATTGGTATATGGTTATATTATTATAACCATATGGAATATATAATTTTAAAAACCTCATGAGTTTAGGACCCACAATTATATGGAATATTACATGATCACAAGCTAGGGGTCGAGGGCTTAGGCCCTCGACCCTTTTTTCCGCCCCATAAACCTTTCATCAAATTTAAATATTTACAACATGTATGGTTAAGTGACAAGTGTGTGTCGTATTGGTATGGATATTGGTGTAACGCTTTGGGAGGTCGTAGGTTCAACCCCCATTGACTCCCAAAATTTAATAAACCATGACCATAAAATCCAATGGGAGGCTTCCATGTGGTAGCCTTTGATTGGCTTATCTCTACCACTTGTCAACCTGTGATTGGACCACTTGATTTGTACGATATGCCTAGTCACCTACCAATCGATCATGCCACATCACCTACCCAGTATACTACATGGTTGTGCCACATGTCACCCTTGCAGTGGTGACACGTGTCACCCTTTTGACCCTGTTGACTTTGACCTTTGACTTTTTCCCTTGTTTGACTCAAACTTTTACTGACCATAAATTTTTCATACAAAATCTGTTTAACTTACCATTTTCACCATTAGAAAGCTAACGATGAGCTATATGCATTGATGTTGTTTTTGAGAGAATTTGGGACTCTCGAATTTTAATCATTTTTAAACCATTCTTAACCTCTATGGGCATTATGGATCCTCCTGGACCTCTTTGAGCATTCCTGGATCCTCTTGAATCATTCCTCCTCATTGAAAGCCTTTTGGACCACCAAAAGTTTTGATTACTCACCAACTAGGTGTGGGTAGAGTTCCCTCACCCTTCCGATATCCATACATTTTTCCTTACTTGGTTTTACTCCTTTAAGACCAACTCAAAGATATTCCACATTGCCTCACTATGAAGTCTTGATTCTTCTATCAAGAACAACATATTCCTATAGCTCGTCCAAATATTTTGGAGAAAATTCATCAATTGTTGGAACTTTAATACTTTCATCTTCATCCATAATCATAGGAGGCTCATAAAGCTTCAAATTCTGAACATTTACCACTAAATACATTTGCATGTAGAATGGTATATCTAAACAAAAGAAATTAGTACCAATATTTTCCAAGATATTGAATGGAACTTATTAGATTGGCCTTAGATTTTTACCTACACCTTTCATTTTTTCTTTGTTGATATGTAACCATACTTGATCACTGACTTCAAATTGATGATCGACCTGATGTTTATCATGTCTCAGCTTATATTTGGCTTGGATTTTCTCCAATTTTTCCTATATTTCTTGATGTACCTAATGAATCCTTTGAATGAACCTATGAGCTTTATCTATATCATCATGTCCATCTTCTTTACCCACTTCTCCAAAAGAAAATTCCATAGGTGATTGAGGCAAGTACCCAAAACATACTTCAAAAGGATTTTTTTTAGTAGAAGAATGCATGGCATGATTATAGGCATTTTGTACATAAGGTAGTTGTTCATCCCATAAATTAGGATGCTTGCTACAATATCCTCGAAGCAGATGTACCACTGTTTTTTGTACCACCTTTGTCTATCCATTTGTCTGTGGATGAAAATTTGTGCTCTTATTCAAATTAGTGTCCATAAGCTCCCATAAATGAGACCAAAACTTTCCCAAAAAGAGAGAGTCTCAATATGATATAATATATGTAGGAAGTCCAAAATTAACCCAAACATTAGCAAAGAACATCTGTGTTGTTTGTTCAACTGTGACTTGTTTCTTGCATGGCATCAAAATACACATCTTGTTGAATTTATCCATGACAAGATATATATAATCATGACCTATCCTAGACATTGACAAACCTTCTACAAAATACATGGAGATACTTTCCCTAATCATGGCATCAAAATACACATCTTGTTGAATCTATCCATGACAACATATAGATAATCATGACCTGTCCAAGGAATCGACAAACCTCGACAAAATGAGGGTGTGTTATAACTGAGAAGGTACTGGAAGTGGTGTATATAACCCCAAATTTGTGTTTATAGGCTTACTTGTGGCACACATAACACACCCTTTGATATACTTGGAAATTGTTTCATTCATTCGAGGCTAATAACAATACCTCTGTAACTATGCTACTATCTTACCAACCCCGAAATGATAAAAAAAGAGACGTGTGAGCTTCTCTTATTACATTTACTCTTTCATCTCTAGGTATACAAAGCTTTCCAAGATGATATAACAAATTGTCATGTATATAATAATATTAATGTTTATTTCCATGAGTTAATGCATCATATAACTCCAAAAAATCATCATCCCGAGTATATTGTTCTGCATAACTTTCATGCGCTAAAGGATTATACATGAGTATTTCCGATGTAGTAATAATTGTTCCTTAAAACATATCTGCAACCTTTTTATGAATACCTTTCTTATATTTGATTACCAAATGAAATTGTTGTAGAAAACCCATCCACCTGAAGTGTCATGACTATTTTATCTTGGTCTGTGACTGCAAATATTGTAATGGATGATGATCTGTACGAATTATAGTCTCCTTTTCCATTAATTAATGCTTCCATTTCTTTACACTTTGTACCAACACATACAATTCCTTATAATATGTTGGATAGTTAATAGCATCTTGTGTAAAAGTATCAGAATGATAAGATATATGTTTACCTCGTTGCAACAAGATTGCTCCCATGGAATATCTTCTTGCATTGGTTTGAATCTCAAATGACTGTTATAGATCCGACAAATCCAAAGCTGGTGTGGTGCTTATGTTTTACTTCAATGTATTGAAGCCTTTATACTTCTTTCCTCCCCATTGAAAGACTTGTTTAACACTTGTTAATGCATGTAGAGGAGCTTCTATGTATGATAAATTAGCAATGAATTTCCTCCAGTACTATTTTTCTCCTAAGAAGCTCCTGAATTCTGTGGTAGTAGTCGGCTTGGTCCATTTAACAATGACTTCTACTTTCGCAGGGTCTATTTTTAGCTGACCATTCTCTACAATGTAACCCAAATATACCAGAGAAGTTTTTCCAAAATCACATTTAGATAACTTGATATACAACTTCTCCTTATTCAAGAGTTCAAACATTGTATTGACATGCTTTATATGATATTCCCATCTTTGATTAAAGATAAATATATCATCTAAATAGATGATAACAAAATAATCTATGTAGGGTTTGAACACATCATTCATTACCCTCATAAATATTGTTGGTGCATTGAATAACCCAAATGGCATAACTAACCATTCGAACAATTATTTCTTGGTCTTGAAAGAATTTTTCTATATGTCACCTTCTACAGTTCTGATATGATGGTAACCACTTCTCAAATCCAAATTAGTGAAATAAACAACATTATTTAATTGATCCAATAAGTCATCAATTCTAGGAAGAGGATAACGGTTCTTTACTGTAATCTTATTCAGGGCTCAGAAGTCAATATACATCCTCCGTGTGCCATATTTCTTTGGAACTAATACAATATGAGAACCAAATGGAGAGGATCTTGGAATGATGATTCCATTATTGAGCAACTCCTAAACCCGTTTCTTTATTTGTGTATTCTCTACCACTGATGACCTATACATTCCAATATTCGAAAGAGGAGCATCCTGCTGCAAATATATTTCATGTTCAACCTCCCTCTTAGGAGGAAACCCTATAGGTTCCTAGAATAACTCATCATAGTTAGATATGATTTTGATCAATTCCTTCTTATGACCTGGATCACAACCTAATAAACCATCTATTATATATTCTCGTTTTTTTTCACTATCATGAGAACAAAATATATACTTTCTCTCATGAGTCTCTTAGTTTCCATATGCTCACTAAAGAAACATAATTTTTGATACGATGAGCTATGACAATATACTCAACCCCATCCTTGCATAGATGATATTTATGCTCTTTGTAGTAAAATATGTCCTTCCTATCAAATAAATATGGACTAGCCAAGACAATGCCGGAAATGTCAAGAGGTACAACATCTAACTCAACCTCAAAAAATAACTTAGTTGTTATTGCAAATCTAATCTTGCATTGTTTTGTTACCTACAACTTAGCATCTTCACATACACAACCTAATGGATAAGGCTTTTTATGAGGTGTTTTATTCAAACCCAACTGATTAACAATTGCTTCAGATATTAGGTTAACTTGATATCCATTTTAAAATAAAGTATCCACCTTCATATGCTTGACTATAAATCTGACATGGAAAAGTTCGCTTCTCTTCTTTTGATCAATATAACTTTCCAATTTAGAGGATTGAATTGAAGAATTATAATTGATAGTTGATATACCTTTCATTCCTATTTCCATGATCTTAGATTCATCCCCAGAATATGACCTTAGATCCTGATTATATGATGCAATAGTCTTATGCTTCCCTTTATCCTTGAACTTCTTTGATCGTAATTTTGGATGCAACTTCAAACATTGTGATTCCTCATGTCCATTTTTCTTACAGTGGGAACATGTAGGTCTTTCCTCAACTTGCATTACTATAGTTTATTTGTTATTGTTCCATTTACCTTTCAGTTTATTTTCAAACTTGAATTCCTTCTTATATTCGATTGCATGCTTACCCTTACTAGCCTCCAGATGTGTATCTTGTACTCATACTTTATCAATGTTAGTAGGGATAAACTTTGAACTAGTGTGAAGAAGATAGGAGTGCATGCCACCAATATACTTTAGAAGAGTTTCATGGGTATACAACGGAATTCCTAAGGATAATTCCTTATTTTTGAATTCCTGAGTATATGCTTGAATGTCGTTTACACTTCCTTAGATGTTTCCATTCTATAATTGTTGTTTGCATATAAACCAATGGATATAATTGTTTTCTTATAGCCCTAGAAAATTTATCCGAAGAAGAGATTACTTTACCCTTTTGAACAAGATCAACTTGCATCTTACTCTCCCACCATATTAAGGCTATGCCACTTAGTCGAAGAGAATCTAATTGTATCTTTGTAGCCTCATCCACAATATTTTGAACCTTGTAATATACCTCTAATTTCTTTATCTAGTTGTCTAATTTCTCGACATTCAATTCTCCATCATAGGTCGATAATTCAATCTTGACATCCAACTTTAATAAAGGCAAATTATGCTGAGACTTCTTAGAGGACTTCTTTCGACGAGAAGAATGTTCACTTGCTTTAGAAGAAGATGATGATAGGGATGGTGAAGGGGGCTCTAAAGGTCCACCACCTTCACCTCCTCCTTCTTCTTTTACCGAAGATTGTCCACTTATAGGATTTTGAATTCTTCATTACAAATCATCTATTATCTCTCCCATTGAGTGAATTGTATCCATAATTTATTCTAGAATCGTGGGAGGATATTACCCTCCTTTCCTTCAAAATCCATCTTATGATCACAAAGTCTTCTTTCAATATCACACTTATAACTTGCAAGCTCTCCTTTACCAAGTTTGAGTTTGGCTCTTGTAAGCATTCACTTGCAAGCACTTGTCAAACATGCTTTGATACTAACTTGATCCAAAAAATCCTTAGATGCTAATTATTTTAAATACATATAAACATCTACTTGATCTTCAAAATAATAATGATCGCTTGATTGATTACAATTCACATGTGAAACACTTATCTAACAATATAAGTGCATAACTTTATGTCCAAAATTATTACATGCATAACATAAACCAAAACGTATAGTTTGATACATGGGAGTTGAAGATGTTATGAAAGGATGTGCTCTTATGAATCCTTCTTATTTTTGAGTCCTATCTGTCTGTTGTTGATTCTGAAATCTGAATCTTCTTGGTGGAGGAGTGTCCCTGTAATCTTCCTTGTATATCTTCCTATCCCCTTTGATTGTTTCTGCATAACTTTTTGGACATGTTCCTTGCTCTGTTGTTTTGGAGCTTGATCCCTTTTCTGTCTAATTGTATCCAAGTCCGGACTTGTCAATATGAGATTTTTGACTATTGATAATGTCATCCAGAACTTTTGATCTATTCTTCATATTTTTCTTTTGAATATACTTTCTTAGTGCGACAATCTCTGCTTCCAAGTTTCCCATGATCCTGTCCTTTTCTTCTAGATTTTCTTTGAGTGCTTCATCAATTTTTTTATCTTCTTCTATTTGAACCTTCAATTTTGTGATCATTTGTTCTAGTTCTTGAGTATCCTTTTTCTTGTCTAGTTCTTCTTGTAGTTTCTTGTTTTTCTTCTTTTCCCTTCTGATAACTTCTATGGCACACATTAATTCTTCTCGATGGTCAAATTCTGATTCTTCAGTTTCTTCTTCGACTTCTTCATATTCTTCTTTGGAGTCTTCTTTGTCAGAGTCTTTTACTGCCATGAATAGAACTCTTCATTTCTCACTGTCACTGACTTCATCTTCATCTGATGATGAGATGTCTTCTTTGGTGCATAAGCTTTTCTTGAAAACTTTTTTTGTATTTCTTTTGCCTTTGTATGTGTATTTTCCTTTTGAGTAACCTTTAGCATTTCTCTTTTTCTTATGAGGACATTTGTTAGCAAAATGACCAATACCATCACAATTAAAATAAATTAAAGGAAGCTTACCTCTATACCTACCATCGGTTCCCTTGTTCAGTCTTTTGATGAAGTTGGCCACTTATTCATCATTTTCTGAGACGTCACTTCTGCTGCTATATTCTTCTTGTTCCTTTTTCTTTTTCTTTGATCTTTTGGATGCTTTGAAGGCTTCTTCTTTTACATCTGGATTTTCCTATTCAGTTCTCATTTCATATGTTGTGAAGATTCCATGCAATTCGTCCATGCTTATTGAGTTTAGATCCGATATTTCTTCTAGTGCTGATATCTTAGGGTTAAATCTCATAGGAAGAGATCTTAGTACCTTTTGAACAATTATAGATTCTTCGATTTCTTCTCCCAATCCTATTATTGCATTCACTGTTTCATCGACTCGTAAGAAGTAGGCTGCAATATTCTCATCTTCCTTCATTTTTAGTTGTCCGAACTGACCTCTGTAAGTTTGAATCTTTACTTCTTTGACTTTTGTATCTTCTTCATACATATTTCGAAGCTTTTCCCAAATATCTTTAGCGGATTTGCAATGTGCAACTTTGGTGAATACCATATCACTAAGACCATTCAAAAGTGCATTTTTGGCTTTGGAATTATTCTCATTGAGTTTCACTGCTTTGTCATTTGTTGGTGGAACTGCTGGTGCTGTGTGTCCATCTACAATTGATTGCCAAACTTGAAATCCATGTGCCTGTATATATGTCTTCATCCTTATGCTCCAAAAAGCATACTTTTGTCCATCAAACTGTGGTATTCCATTTTTATACAAGTTGGTACTCTCCATGAT
This sequence comes from Picea sitchensis, assembly GCA_010110895.2. Taxonomy (NCBI): domain Eukaryota; kingdom Viridiplantae; phylum Streptophyta; class Pinopsida; order Pinales; family Pinaceae; genus Picea; species Picea sitchensis. The sequence continues at coordinate 33,558 of SNQJ01S0004944.1, read as the reverse complement.
CTACCTTTNTTAGTTGGTGTAGAAGTTCCCTTTTTGGGTGGCATGTTGGCCAAGTATCACTTTTGAACCTTGATTTTGAGGTGGTTCTGCTAGACAATATTTATTTTGTTGTATCTCCTAAGTTTCGGACCTTCTGGGTATGAAACTTTATTTTATGTAGTTCTTTGATATTTCTTCTCTGCAATGCCACAGGTCTGATCAAAGTTGGATGTGCCAAGTGGAATTTACGGTAACTTCCCCACAACTTGTCGATTTTTGGCCTTTCCAGGAGATCTCACTTGTATAGTGTGCCCCACACAAAATAATTGATATAAAATTATGAAACTTGCACCCGAAATACTACAGACTGTCCACGATCCAATGAAACAAGTACCACTTAATTTGGATACTCTAGGAATAAGTTATGATTGTTTTACCTAGAACACCTTCTTGAGACTAGTCAATAGGACTAGTCAGATACCCTATCTTACACAAGGTGCATCTACAAATTTAAGATGACCCAGAAGCTGAAAGTTTTACCACATATACCTTACTAAGTTTTGTAAATATCCTCCAGAGTGTAGGGTCTGAAACGATACAAAAACGTTTTTATAGCGAAAATTCCGCAATGAATCAGTTCAGGATGATTCTAGAACCCTATCTTGTACAGGTTGTATCTCCAAAATTATAATACCTCAGGAGCTGAAGTTTGAACCCAACGTACCTTGATCTGTCTACTAACTATTCTCCAAGCCGTTCCTTCTGAAACATTGTAGAAAAAAAGTTATAGTGAAAATTCCAAGGTGTCTCATATGTATCAGCAAAACCCCAAGACCTTGAGCTCTGATACCATTAGTTAAGAACCAAACATCAATATAGCATAGAAAAACCTCAGGAAAAGTACTCAACGCCTTGAAAAGGAGATAATTTTAGATAATAAGCCTCTTCGAGGAGGCAACCTCCTTTTACCCCACTTAAATGTTCAAGTACAAGATGATTCAAAATGAAAATGTCTCCTTGGTATATAGAGGAGACTAGGAGGTATAATTACAACTAATGGCCTAAAGCCGACATAAATAA
>SNQJ01S0004944.1:20799-32449 GCA_010110895.2 Picea sitchensis | reverse complement strand
CCACTTAAATGTTCAAGTACAAGATGATTCAAAATGAAAATGTCTCCTTGGTATATAGAGGAGACTAGGAGGTATAATTACAACTAATGGCCTAAAGCCGACATAAATAAAATAACATTACTAATATAATATGCCCCAATTAATGGGTAATGAGCCAATATTAGGGCTTAACACCTTAGAAAGCATCATCAAAAGAATTTATCCTTCCTTGAATTCCAACCTTCTTTTCTTCACCTTCCCTCAAAGATTCGGCTTATATATCCTTTGGTTACCTCATAAACCTATAGGTATTCAATCTTCTCGAGTGTGTCTTAAATGAGAGAGCCTTGCCTCTTATTTATACTCTCCAAGTAGCTTCCTTAAAAGCATCTTCGAGGTCACTTTCCCCACTTTCCTTATTTTAGGGTTAACCCACTTCTAATTTCTCCATTAAATTTATTATTTAAATAATTTATTTTGTATTCACTTTGAATTATAGTACAATAATCACTTCACTTTATTATTTACCTTCTAAAATCTCTTAAACCACTTTGACTACTTTGACCTTTTGGGGCTTCTAGATGACATACGATGGTCCTCCAACTTCGTAAGGCCATAACTCTCAAACCATGAGAAGTTATGTGAAGTTCCACATACCACCATAAATGGAATGACATGTACCATCCATATAGAATAGTATTACCTGAAAATATATCAAAACTCATACCATTATCCATCAAACAAACTTGGGTCCATTACCCAAACCTGGGTTCTCCAACTTCTCATGGCCATAACTCCTAACCGTGAAGAATTATGTGAAATTCCACATACCACTGAAAATGGCATGAAAATAACTATCCATATAGGTTAGTTTCAATGAAAAATTCATTGACCTTCATCTCATTATTCCATAAATAAGCATGAGTTCTCTAACCATACTTCTAGGATAACTCAATCCGCAAAGCGTCTTCCCATGAAGGCTTTCACCATAAGGGGACCAATTTGGATTTCATCCATTTCTACTTATTATTAACCATGAAAAGACAATAACGAGTCATATTTACATCAAAAAATCTTGTGTCCATTACCCAACCTTTGTGCTACGGGGCTTTCTTCAAGGGTTGACATCAATGACAACCAACCTTAATCAACAAAGACATTCCTATCAAGGATGAAGATGAAGACTCAACCATCAATAAAGTTAAGGACTCTCCACAATATTTTGATTGCAATAACAATGATATTGAATCTTCCTCTGCAAGTAAAGAAGAAGACTCAGATACAATAACAGAATGTTTTGTTAGCATTTATCCCATGGAAGAAGAAGAAGAAGAACTATCAAAGGCCAAACAAAAGGTTGATTGGAGTCTCTCTGAATACCTCTATCACCATAATGAATCAGACTATAGCTATCTTCATGAATACACTCAATAATTTCTTGAAAAGATTCAAAATCATGTCTTGGAAATAAAGAAAATGCTCAAGGACAGTTAAAAGATAATATATGAGCAGAACAATCAGTTAGAAGAGAAAGAAGAGAAGATCAAGAAGCTGAAGAAAGAAATTAATCAAGTAAAGGAAAAGGAGAAGGAAGATGATGAGCTTAGCAATCAGACGCATATCATGGAAATAAAAGAAAAGCTCAAAGACAATAAATAAATCATATCTGAGCGAAAGTTTCAGTTAGAAAACAAAGAAGAAGAGATCAAAAAATTGAAAACAAAAGTTGATGATCTAACAAAAGAAAAGGAAGATAAAATCAAGAGACTGAAAAATAAAATCAGTCAAGCAAAAGAAGAAAAGAAGGAAGATGATGTCTCAAGAAAAAACCTTGCATATCTAAAAGAACTAAGGGAAAGCTATGTCAATCTTAAAGTCCAACTTGAAGAAGCCAAAATCAGAGAAGAGGTAGTAAGGAACTAGTTGGACAAAAAGGAAGAATCTTGTCATGAGATGGAAGCATAAGTTGTGAATCTTAGAAAGAAGGTTGAGAATTCAAACACCCAAATCAAGTTCTTGAACAACTCCATGACCTTGGATGAGATCTTGGATATTCATAGATCACCAAATGACAAATCTGGCCTTGGATACAATAAGGAAGAGATCAGTACTCCTAAGAAATATGATGTAGGTCCTTCATTTGTAAAAGGTGAAAACAAGTCTGACACAAGTCCTTCACTTCTAAAGGATGGAAACATGTCTGACACAAGTCCTTCACTTATAAAGGATGGAAACATGTCTGACACAAGTCCTTCATTTTCAAAAGATGAAGACAGGTCTAACATAGCTCCTTCATTTGCAAAAAGTGAAAGTAGGTATGACTCAGGTTCTTCACGTTCAAGAAATAAAAGCAACAATACAAAATTTAGAAGATCAAATCATGGAAGACATCTAGAAGCTATTCATATACCTCAAAGCAAGTTCAGAAGAGAGACACCTTCATGGATGAATCAAAGAAGGTATAAGAGTGTCTTTAACGGTTACTATTTTTCTTGTAATGAATATGGTCATAAAGCCTTGGATTGTAGGCATAATGGAAGAAAACAAGTTGGGAGGTTCAACAACAATATAAGGTGTTGGAACTGCAATCATGTTGGACATATTTCTACACATTGTTACACTATGAGATGCTATAGTTGTGCCACAAAGCCTATAACTGTTGGAACTCAAGAACACAATCAAAGAGAAATGTGTCATACAAGACGACAAAAGGAGTAAATGAAGCATGGAAGAAAAAATAAGTTGTGGTAATAGAAGATTAGAAAACAAAGTTCAAGAAATCAGGACACTCACAGAAGTGGATAGAAAAGACTGAACAAGTGAACATGAGAGAAGTTATTTGCTGCAAAAATAATTGCAGTCATGTGACAAGCGTAGTATAAAGTTGTCTTAGACAACTTTAAAGCAATGTACAGAAAAGAAGCATCTTGGTTAGAGACCAATGAGAATCAATGGGCAGATCCAAAAGTTGTTTGAATAAGATGAACTACAATTGTGTAGTGTTCCAGTAGGACAACGACATACGTAGAAACAACATTCTGATGTACAAAATGAGGTACATGACATCCTACAAAAATAACAAGAGGAGAAACCCTAGCAGAAAAAGATACACCTTTAGAAACAAAGGGGGAGAACAATCAGTAAAAATTCAGGGGAAGTATTAAATAAGAAAGTAATTAGATTAAGTCTTGAAAAGACTCGATCACTACAAAAATTTGTATCAAGAAGACTACTCATTTGAAACACAAAAATCCCAATCAAATGAGATAAAAAGTTAGTAAATCAACAGGGGAAGAAACCCTATGAGGAAGAGCTACCCTTTCAGAAACAAAGGTGGATAGTAGTCAAAAGCAGAGAGAAACCATATTGACAGGGGGAGTCATTCAGCTATGATAGGTAGAACATGTTTGTAGGAAGAGTTAACAAAGTTACCAGTGGTTAGAGAAGTAATTATACTGACAGATCATAGAAGAAGAAACCCTTTGCAATTGATGTCAAAGGGGGAGAGAAAATTCATAAAAGGAAAACTTCATAAGAAGAAAGCATCATCACAGGGGGAGTTTTTGTATATGAAATTAGTAGGTTGCCCTCAATGACAAAGGGGGATACTGTTGGATATATTGTCATTGATGTCATCAGTCGATGTGATGATCTGTTTTAATGATGAATTAACACATATGAGATTGTCATTGATGTCAACAAGTATCTCAGTTCGCAGAAGATGTCAAACAGTGAGTAGAGATCGATAGCACAAGCTCAGAAGGAAGAGCGCATTGCATAGTATATCAAGTAGTAGAAGAAATTCATGATTATTGTTGATCACGACAGGATCAACAATGTTACTATGATAAAATATCAAGAGGGTTAGAAAACGTAGAGATCAAAACTCGAAAGGAAAAACGTAAGCTCAACAACCATCCGATCAGAGTGATAAGACTCAGAAGTCGTTCAATCAAGAGGTTGAACGTGTTGATCGTCTAATATAACGTGCATCAGTCATGTGAGTGACCGTGGGATTGAAGACCATTGGAAGAACGTGACCGTCGGATCTGCAATCCATCAATCACAGGAATGAATTGCGGGGAGAGAAAGCAGAATTAAACCACTCACTAGTTACAAACCCATAATCCATCCAGACCGTCAGATCACACAGCTCCAAATATCTACGACTGCATTTGATCCAACTAATGACCGGTTTAAGTCAGACTAAATTATGACCGTCAGATGCGCAAACGCCAAATCTACGACAGGGATAGATTGCGGAGATTGAAAGGAAAATTAAATCACTCCCAAGTTGTAGTTCCACAATCATCGTCGACCATTGATCTTCCTTGAGAATATCCACAACCGTCGGATCGTATTAAAGTGTAAGCACAGGATAAATCTACAAGAGTTTCATTGCAGAATAGATCAAACCATTGATCTAAAGAACCTGATCAACGAACAAAATTTACTTCATGTATAAAGAAGAGAGGAACTTACACCCCATCAACTTGAGATTTGAAATACTCGGAGCACTGAAATCCGAAGTGAATAAGGATCATTGGATTTGGAGGACAAACGAGGATCATTGGATTAGGATTGTTGGTCAGTAGACCATGTGATCAAGAACATGTGGGAAATCCACGTCAGTGAACCTCATCAGCAAGGACATGTGGAAGATCCACGACAACGAACCTTGTCAGCAAGGATCCGTGGAAGACCACGTCAGCAATGACACGTGGTGAAATTAGACACTGACAAGTGTCAAGTTGATTTGGCATTTTAGGTATGTGAAAATCACAAATCCAAGTGACACATGGCAGCTACTCGGCTCATGATACATCATCAAGTGACGTAAGTAGTTACGTTACTTTGGGAGTTTTGGTTCGGGAGTTTTACCACCAACAGTTTCCCAAAGTCCTGAAGCCCCAAATGTTGGAGACCCAAAGTGGACATGAGACGTCCGATCTAAAAGATCACTTCGGGAGCATTCCTGATTGTTGATCTACTATAGTGGAAGGATCGTGTAAGCGGATACGTTAACCGAAAACAAGCGATGTCCACCATTGATGACTTACACAACAGGAGGGTACGTGTCAATGGATCATGGACTCCGGGTGAAATACTCCGGGAGAAAACAAGAGTTGAGAATTGAAAGTCCCGAACACCAAATTCCTGAAGCGAACATAAGTCATCCGATATGAAAGATCACTTTAGGAGTGTTCTCATCCGTTGATCATACTATAGTGAGTTTGAGGCTTGAGAACTCTGAAGCTAGGAGATGTGAAAAGATCTCAACCGTTGATCAAGAAAGGGACATGCGTCAGTGGATTGTCAACTCCGAAAGATTGACGTACGAAGGACATAATGAGTTGAGATTTGAAATATCCAAAGTCTGGAGACCCAAAGAATATCTCAACCATTGATCCTAAAGGGACACGCATCAATATATTTACAGGTTCGGGAGATTGACGTTCTGAGGAAAGAAGGTGTTGAGATCTAAAATCTCTGAAGTCCGAAGACCCGGAGTAAATGGTGGCCATCCATCTCAATGCATAATTAAGTCATAGTCGTCAGATTTAGTAGTGAAAGTATGAGTGTAATGTTTAAAGTTGACCATTTTGATCTATCTTTGCGAAATAAATGTGAACCGTCCGATCGTTTCAGCGATATCATAATCGGGAGTTTTGAAATGTTGGAAGTCACAAAGACTCGAAGGTCAAAGTGCCGAAATTCCATCAGTCGTCCATCTCATCAGAAGATCGAATCACAATCGTTGGATTGATAAACGCTCAAGCACTCGTCTTGCCTAACATGAGGTCATTTCCGATGGTCATTTGCTATAAAAGTTTTAAAAGGAAATTATAATATGTCGCTATAGTTGGTAAATCCCATGGTTCTGAAATGCACATTCATATGTGATGGTTTGAAGGAAGCACCTCCACATAATCTTGTCTCTGTGAACATAACAGATTCATGAATGAATTTAATGGATGAGATTGATCCTTAGGTGATCAATTTACGAAAAATCATCAAAGTGTAAATAATTATAGAGATTATTGTTAAGTTTAATTAAAGAGGTGCGTTGGTCCAAACGAAGGGACACAGTGTTTCACACTCATGTTGTTTTGAAGAATATATAAACATGAAAGAGTGGGAGAACAAAGTGTCTTTGCACTTTAGAACAAAAGATCAAAAGTTGAAGCAGATTCCAAGAAGATATCAGAGGAAAGAAAATGTGAATTACATAGAGAAGATGAAATGCAGTGATGAGTGTCTTATGATATACCTCTGATCATAAGATCGAATTGATTCTATAATGGATCACTACTACTGGAGTTGAATAAACTCTAGTTGTATAGAATGGGTTCTATCAGCAAGTTGGGTCTTGCACCAAGCTAGGTCTTGGCTGAGAGTTGGTGCTCTCCGAGGGGTTGGTGTTCCTTACTTCAGTTGGTGCTGAAACAATAGTTGGTGCTAAAGAAAATCCTCTTTCACATATATTCATATTACTATGTTCATATCAATTATACAAAAGATTATACAAACATCTAGTGTCTGTGTGTCCATTGTGATTATGATTTGAGTGTTATTATTTTGTTCAATTATGTTTTAACTAGTAACTTGAAAGTAGAAAAAGTTAGAATAGTTCACACATTAATTCACCCCCCCCCTCTTAGTGTGGGTTGTGTGTTCTTCACAAAAGAATGCTAGTGTCCAATGTTAACATGTTTTTTGTCTTGGTATAGAGGTCTAGAATCCAAGAGGATATTCACCTATCCACATGGGGATTTTCCTACAACAGAAATTGGTGACTCCACTGTGGAGGTTTCCACCTTAAACATGATTTCAACTCAAGCACAAAAATCCTTCGATTCCTCTCTTCCGTTGGTATTTCCTAGTTTCAACGAGAACAGTTCATTGTCTCTATCAAGCTCATTAAAAAATGAAACAGACCCCCCTCTGTTACAATCGATTCTCAATCTGGATCAAGGACTTGAACCTTATTTTCCTCTGCATAGTGAAAATGTTTCCATCAGTCACCAGAAGCCTAAACGATGAAAGAAGAAGAGTCGTCGGAGGAAACGACACTTGGGGGGCAGATCTCCAGCCTTTGGACATCATGTTAAAGCAAAATCGCCCACTTTTGCCAAAGAAGTTGGGGGAAAACTACCTCCAGAGAGACACATTTCTAGGAGTGATCCTCGTTCGAAGGTCATTCCCATCGTAATGCAGTAGTCTTTTTCTTGAACGATCTTAGTCTTTGTTCTTTCTCATGCTCGTAAATACATGAGAATAAGTTACCGAGCTTAGTATTTGTTCTTTCCCATGCTTGTAAATACATGAGAATGTGACCAAGTATACTTTTATCACTTTTTTGGACTCGTAAAGGATATACAAAAAATGAACCTCCTAGAGTCTCCTTTAAGCTCTTTTCAGACTCTCTAAACATGAAAAGATTGTCGAGTGATCTTGCTTCCTTTCACACTCATTTAAAAGGTTTTGAAAGGGTGTCTCCCAAGTGGTAGTTTATCACTTTCCGGCCTCGCGAGAGTAAAATTACGAAAAAGGACAACCTTTGAGTCACCTTTAAGTTCTTTTCAGACTCTCTAAACATGAAAAACCACTGATTTTTCCTTCTCTAGACTCACTAAAATACACATTGAAGGACCCATATTGGAACTATCCCGTCTTCCAGTTCATTAAAAAAAGGAAGAGGAACTTACCGAAGGTGAGTCATATCGAGCATGTGTTACCCTCCTTGAGCTCGTTAAATTAAAAAGAGGTACTCATCTATCTAGGTGGGGGAAAGATTGAAGGAAGTGGGTCAAGTTTTTTGAGAATTCTTTATGGAATCTTTTGTCACCCTTGAACATGGCACCTATTTGTGTCTCGTCTTACAATTGGGTAATCTTATTGTCTCTGAGTCATACCAATTTCATGTGTCGTCATACTTTTTCGTCCAGTCAAAGACTTCTCTTATTGTCATCACATTACATTTTGGTAGTCGTCAACTCAATGCTGCCAAGTCAATTTTCATGCCTCATCATGTTCAAGGGAAGTTTCACTTCAAACCATCTATCTGCAGTAGTACCAGTTTCAATTTCCTATGTCAGTCCATACTCATTTGTTTCACCATATTACATCACTTTACTATGTCAGTTTCACGTCGATGATGGGGGATACATCAAGGCCCTCCTTCGACGAGTCTTTTCCTATCGACTTCAACACATCATTCGAGAATTAGACTTAGAAACCAGTTAGTAACTTCGGCCCTGCATGCCTCAATGGTAGGCCTCCTCTCCTTAGAAAGTAGGTTTTCATCATTGACCTTTGATCGAATGATTCCACAAATGTTCGACTTCAGCTCATTTCTTCCCATTCGCTGGAATGTACTAGGGTACCTTGGGAGTCATTGACATCATTGATGATTTATGTTGCACTTGTTAACAGTTTACCTCAATGATCGGTAATCAAGTGGTTTCTACCATGTTCGACATCAAAACATCGATTCACATGGCTATATTCGTACAACATCAGGATTGGGATGAAGACCCTAGGTTGAGCATTCACCCCGTTAAATTGCTTTTCCCAGGCTATGAAGAAGATCATTTGAGCATGTTGATGTATAGACTATCACATAGATCCACATTGTATTGGTCTGTGGTTATGTTTTATCATCTCGTAGCTCCACTATGTATTTTTCATGGCTACGATCAGTTCATGTCATGGAGGTATGGATCCACATTGTATATTTGGTGGCCATATCCTTAGTCAATATTTTTCATGGATCTGTAATGTATTGGTCAACGGTCGTGCTTTGAGTCATCCTATATTCCAAGCATAGGTATGCCTGCCTCGGAAATGGAACATTTTTTTAATACTGTTTGATGGGGTTTGCAACTTCTTCCAGGTTCTCCAACTCCACACCCTTGCATTAAATATTTGTAAAGTGTTTCGGCCATCACTCTCTCTTCTAACCTCACATGTTATGGGGAATTCTATTACACATGAAATTTCCACACCTAAGTACCTCGCCCTAAGTGTCGTAAGTGTCAAATAAGTGTCTCATACACCTTGAAACCATGGAATAACCTATGTCACAATCCCTAGTCAATGTGGAGGAGGGATATATTACATGAAGGCCAGAATACCAAGTGCACATGAATTATTATTAATATTCATGAAAAATAAATTAATTAAGTGTGAGAATCCACCTCACATTTGGTTTCCTATTTTTTAGGGAAGGTGTAGGATCTCATGGATGGTTGAAATATTTCCTCCTTAAAATCCTTGAGATATATGTCCTCCCTAAAATCCTTAAGAAATATTTTCTCCCTTAATATTTTTCAGATCCCTTTTTAGTGGATCTGATGAGTGATCCTCTAAATGGTGGTTAAGCCTCCAAATCCTATATAATGAGGGCTTTCCATGGAGAAGAAAGAGGAATGTGGATATTAGAGTTATCAAACCTATGGTCTTGGGAGAAAGATTTAGGATATCAAACCTATGATTTTGAGAGCTTTGTTTAATGGATGGATGAGGATGACTTGGGGAAGCTGCTACAACTGCATCTATAGTCTGTAAGTAATCTTCTTGATTTCTCATATTAATATATTGCTTGGCCTATTTCCTTATAATGTATGTCTCTTTATATATGTTTGTCTTATAGATGGATTTGATTGGACTAATATTATAGAGTAGAGTAGGAGTTCTTTGTATCACTATCCATTGTATTATAGGTGTCAAACAATGCTAAGGAGCTCGGAGATCAAGGTCAAGTTGGAGCAGCGAGGAAAAACATTAGAATAAGGTGCATCACATTTTCTTCCTTCTCCTTCTCTTTCTAATTAGTTAGTTAGATTCAAAGGAATGTTAGTGTCCAATGTTAGCATGTTTTTTGTCTTGGTATAGGGGTCTAGAATCCAAGAGGATATTCACCTGTCTGTAGGGGGATCTTCCAATAACACTAACAAACAGCCTCCTAAAAACCAACCCAATCCATAGGAATGGAAGGGTAATGGAAAGACGAAGAAGGATACTGGAAAGTGGTGTGATTTCCACAAAAGCCCCTAGAAAAACACTGATTAATGTCTCTCAAAACATTCATTGGTGGCGGAGATCAAAGACAAGGATCTGAACCTTGATTCAGAATCTGATTCAAAAAATAATGGGAAAATACAGATCATCAACACAGACCCCACTGCTACTGTCGTGACCGCAACAATTCAACTAGAAGAACCAACAGATCCTAAAGAGGGGGAGCACCTTTTTCATTCACAAATGTGGGTGAAGGGGACCCCGCTGATTTTATTGTTGATAACAGAAGCCAAAAGAAACTCATCTCAACAGAGGTCATCAAACAGTTGGGATTGTCGACAACACCACACCTGCAACCATACAACAAAAAGTGGCTTCTCCAGGGACAAGATATTCGTGTCAGCCAACAGTGTCTATTTCCATACAACATCCAACCCTTCAAGGATGAGGTGTTATGTGATGTTTCCCCATTGGATGTCTATGATGTTCTTTTGGGCCAACAATATATGTGGAAGTGTTGTGTTATTTATGAGTCTCGACCCTGTAGTGTCATTGTTACTCTAGGGGGTCATCTCTACAGGATACTAGAGGTTGTTCCAACTACTGTTCCACCTAAACAGTTCTGCAAGGTAGTATCTCATACTACAAAATTTAGTTTCTTCACAGTCTGTTCAAAAGGTGAACAGAAGAACACAACAACCACTGCAACCTCAATCCAAGAACCTTTTGTCCAACAAAAGCAGGTCGACAAAATTGAAGTAAAGCGTAAGGATTCCTTCTTCACAAAGTCATCTCATGTATCCATACTGGTTAAAAAGGTCCAACTCTTCCAACCACATGTTTGTGACAACCTTCAACAAGCTAAGTAGCGCAACTTCTCCAGCAAGGCAAGCAATTCATAAAGATACAAATTCAAAAAACACTTTTCCCTGTCCCCCGGGCACTCAACGTAATGGATAACATTGATTCCTAAGGAGGTAGTATTTATCTAGGTGTATATTTGTGGCCACCTACCAAGTCCAATTGGCTCAAAATAATCTTTTGGAAATTTACTATTTTTAGCAGTTTTTGGTTCCTAAACTTCCGGGGCCATTTTAAGGGCCTAAATAAAGTTTTTATGGTATAGAGAACCTCAATGATAAATAATAGCTTTGATTTATCCCCCAAAATTAATCTCCTCGACTATACCTTTCCAACGAGCTATCATTCACCCCAAACAGAGATCGTATGCTAAAATTACACCCATGGGACGTTGATACACCAAACTACCCAAAACAGGGCCCACACAACTGTTGGCTTTTCATCTTCCGACGTTAGGTTTTTGGATTTTATTTATGTTAAAAAGGCCTTTAGAGCCTCATTTTAATCATCTTATTTTGAATGCGAGTATTCATCACATCTCTTCTCAGAGATAAGTTGTCACCATTCTAGCGAGTCTTTCACTCTGTATTTCTACAGTTTTGTACATTTCGGTCATTAATAGAAATTGTGTATTACAGTATCTTTGTGTTTATGGTTATATATCTGATAAATAGATGATATATTATTGGATATATGATATATCTCTGTACATTTCTTTATTATATCTTCGCTCTCATTTTGTGTCGAAAATAATCTGGATCACTAATGGATTGAGTTGAGAGATTTA
>SNQJ01S0004944.1:0-13382 GCA_010110895.2 Picea sitchensis | reverse complement strand
AATGCTATCAATGACATATTTTCATCCACATGACTTAGCCATCCCACTCTTACATTACTACTCTTAGTAGCATTATCACCTTTTCTTGCTTGTCTTTCATTTTCATTGCATGAATCTAAAGGACAACCCCATAGACATTTATTGTTTTGAAATGAAGATACATTGAAAGTGGAAAATTGTGTCCCTGTATGGATTCGCCCACAGAGATTGTTTGATGAAACGTCCAAAACAACCAACTCATGTAATTTAGAGAGCTCTTCAGGGATCGGTCCACTCAAATTATTTTTTGCCAAGTCCAATTGTTCCAAAGTAGATATCCCACTGAGAGATGTAGGAATTCTCCCTTCCAGTTGATTTTGAGATAAATTCAATAGTCGTAAGTGACTCATACGACCTATGCTTGCAGGTATCTCTCCTGTAAGATTATTGGAAGACAAATCAAGTATAATGTTTGTAGGCAACAAGTATGATAAAGTATACTCATTTCTTTTCATGTTGATTTCTATTTTCTCATAAATTTCTTTATTCTTTGACACATTTGCAAAGCCAGAGAGTCTCTCAAGATATATTGGTATTCTTCCATTGAATTTGTTGTTGGATAAATCCAACACCTGCAAATTGGTGAGATTTGTGATGTGTTGAGAAATACAACCATGTAGATTATTATAACCCAGACTCAAAGCTCTCAAATGATGAAAAAATGTGAAGTACCAAGGAAGGTCTCCTGTCAATCCATTTTTTCTTAAATCCAGAAGTTGAAGTTGGGTACAATTGGCCAAAGATGCAGGCAATGTCTCTTGGAAGTTATTAGAATAACCAGAGAAAATTTTCATAGAAGTACAATTGCCAATGCCATTAGGAATTGGTCCCTCCAAGTCATTTTTTGAGAGGAAAAGATATTGAAGGTTCTGTAAATTGGCAAAGGCTATAGGGATGCTACCGGTGAGTTTGTTTTCAGAAAGATATAGGTAAGTTAAGTTAGTCAAATTGGCAAGGGATATAGGGATGTTGCCAGTGAGATTGTTTTGAGAAAGATCTAGGGAGATCAAGTGAGTCAAATTGGCAAGGGTTACATGGATGTTACCAGTGAGATTGTTTTGAGAAAGATCTAGGGAGATCAACTGAGTCAAATTGGCAAGGGTTACAGGGATGCTACCAGTGAGATTGTTTTGAAAAAGATGTAGGGAGGTCAACTGAGTCAAATTGGCAAGGGTTACAGGGATGGAACCGGTGAGATTGTTTTGAGAAAGATCTAGGGAAGTCAACTGAGTCAAATTGGCAAGGGTTACAGGGATGGAACCGGTGAGATTGTTTTGAGAAAGATCTAGGAAAGTCAACTGAGTCAAATTGCCAAGGATTACAGGGATCCCGGTGAAATTGTTTTGAGAAAGCTTTAGGAAGGTCAACTGAGTCAAATTAGCAAAAGATATAGAAATACCAGTGCACTTGTTTTCAACAAAATAAATCGACTGCAATTGAGCCAAATTGACAAAGGATATAGAAATGCTATCAATAAACTTGTTTCCATCAAATCCTAGTTCCTTCAACTTGATAAAATCAGCAACTACATGACCGCCACTGATGAACATGTTTGAATTAAAGACAAATTCTTCCACTTTGGTCAAATTGGCAATGACCTTAAATACTTGGGTAGTGAGCTTATTTTCGAAAAGATATAAACTCGTCAACTTAGTCAAATTGGCTATCTCTTCGGGTATGTTGGTGAAACTATTTTCGTATATGTCTAAGTAGGTCAAAGAGGTCAAATTACCAATGGCTTTAGGTATCTTAAAGCTAAGACCAAGAGAAAGAGTTTCGAGGGGAAGACGGAATATATCACAAGGAATCGAATCCGTCATAATATCACGAGAAATCCATAGCCATTTAAGCCGTGTCAAATTACCCAGCTGTCGTGGTATACTGCCTGACAATAAATTGTTACCTATGTAAAGGTACTTTAGTTTCTCCAGCAGGCCCAACTGCACTGGAATAGAACCCGAGAGCATATTCTCGCTTATGTCAAGTTCTCGCAACGCTTTAAGTTGCCCAAATTCGGGTGGAATTCTTCCTGTGAAATAATTATCATCAATATACAAATAGTGCAATAATGAAAGGTTTCCAAGAGACGGTGAAATGGTACCTCTCAAATCATGTCCCCAAATGTTTATGACGACCACTCTTTTGGTGTTTCTTCTGCAGCTAATACCAAACCATGAGGAGCATATGTTGTCGGAGTTCTCCGCCGTCCAGTTGGAGAGTACGCCATGTGGATCCGACGTGATGAACTTTCTGAACGACAAGAGAGCATGGAGGTCCCTTTGATCGTGGGCGTCCATTGATGACAGTATGAATTCACCTTCCTCCACCATGCGTTCAGAATCAAAATGACGTGGAAGCAAAGTTGATCCACGTGGCATGTGGTCATATAAGCCATCTCCATGGGGATTGAAAGCCACAGAGGAAGGCATGCAGAGAAACAATAATATCACAAGAAGATCCATTTCTGCCTCTGAGTTGTGTGTTCTTGGCTGTGTACAACGGTTCACATATAAAGGACTCTTCGTTTGTTTCGACGAAATTCCCACAGTCAAGTCAATAACGACGACGGTAGAATCTTTGAATACTGTGATTAGAAAAATCCCCCGATGTCTCTTCCGCTGGCTTATTCGCCCCTCTGCCCCAATACGCTCAGAGCTCTTTCTTGGCCCTTATTCTCCACTCAAGTCAAGTCAATACGCTCAGAGCTCTGTAACTGCCTTCCCATTTCCGAAATCGACCTCTCCGCTTTCGTTTTGTTTCTTTTCTCCAACTCAATTTACTTAATATAAAAAAATATTAAAATATTCACTCAATTTACGCACCATGTAATAATCATAATCATATGTATGAGCGATATTTTTTTAGGAAATAAAATAATATATAAAATATGTATATATTATAAAGGACTCTTCGTTTGTTTGGACGAAATTCCCACTTCTCAGCCCGAGTCAAATCAATAAGGACTCTTCGTTTGTTTGGTAGAATCTTTGAATACTGTGATTAGAATAATCCCCTATTTTTTTGGGCGAGCAATATCCAGCCTGCTGCAGAGTCTTTAAGACTCTGCAGAGACCGGATGACCGTGCAACACTTTCGTGCGCTTCATATCTCCATCCATCGGCATACATGCTCGGCATACCATCGGCATACACGCTCGCCCATCAACGCCGCGTTGCCATGGCTACACATCAAGGATCAACTCCACGTCAGCAGTCGATCCAGCCTGCCCTTTCCCAGAGCGTCGTTTCCGTTTTCCGTTTGCGAGCAGCGTTTTCGATGTGATCCGCATTCCGCGTCTGAATGTACTCTGAGATTTCGTATGCCGATCGAGGCGCGGCTCGCCATATCCATCTTTTATAACCGGTTTTAATTATCCAGCTACCCATCGGATTGCCACTGTATGCTCAATTTCAAGGGTTTCCTAGCCTGCCAGTCGCAGTGAGTGGCGCACAGGCTGTGGTCTCAGGGTCGAATCCCGTTGGCCCTAGCGATCCAGAGCAGGATCTCAGAGGTGTTCGCCATGGACATCCATCCCGCGGCCAAAATAGGGAAGGGGGTCCTCTTTGACCACAGTACCGAGGTTGTCATCGGTGAGACGGCAAGCATCGGCGACAACGTTTCGATCCTTCACCACGTTACTCTTGGAGGCACAGGGAAGATTCAGATGGACTTGGAAGATTCCCCCGAATCACGGTCACCTATGCTTTGAACTAAATCCGTGTAGCGGTCACCTAGAATCAGTCGGGATTGATTAAAATTTCCATTCAACAGTGCATGACGCGTCGCAGAAGTCTGAATCACTGAAGTCATAAAATTTCAGTATCAAGAAGGAACCTTAATATACCTTGTTTGCTGGAATATATATGTCCAGGAGGAAATGACTCAAAACATTCACAATCTCCGACGCAAACCAAACAGATCCTGCAAGGAAAATGGCCGAAGCACAGATAACAACAACTTGCTTAAAAAATGGTTGAAGCACAGATAACAACAACTCGCTTAAAGTAGATTTCATATTATTTCGCCAGCTAAATAATCAAAGAATAATGCAATGATAGATGAAAACTGGCGTGTGCATGAATAGACCATCAAGCCCCCACCCGATGTAGAGGGGAGTGATTCCAAAAGCATTTCCAGAGACCAGTGGTCGTTGCAGAGACCAGTGAAGAATCCGCCGTGAAGAATCAACCAATTTGATTAAAATTTCGATTCAACAGTGCATCTAGAAGGCACTCTGATGGGTAGCTGGATAATTAAAACCGGTTATAAAAGCTGGATATGGTGAGCCGTGCCTCGATCAGCATACGAAATCTCAGAGTACATTCAGACGCGGAATGCAGATCACATCGAAAACGCTGCTCGCAAACGGAAAACGGAAACGGCGCTCCGGGAAAGGGCAGGCTGGATCGACTGCTGACGTGGAGTTGATCGTTGATGTGTAGCCATGGCAGGATGGCGTTGATGGGTGAGCGTGTATGCCGATGGTATGTCGAGCATGTATGGCGATGGATGGAGGTATGAAGCACACGAACGTGTTGCACGGTCATCCGATCTCTGTAGAGTCTTAAAGGAAGCGATGAAGGTGAAAGCATTAGAATATCAAGAGAGTTTGTAATGTATATTAATTTTTATTAGGCCAAGTTTAATATGTTTCTTTCTTAAAAATATTTAAAATGTATGGTTTAAATTAAGAGTAATTTATTTATTTCTATTTTTAAAATTAGAAATGGATTCACAATGTTTGTTTGTTTGTTTGTTTGTGTGTTTGGTTTAGAATTGCTGATCTATTTGTAGGGGAACATTTGGCGAGGCGATGTGATGATTGTTTTACAACTGGATCTTTAGTACGTAATATAACATTTGGAAGTCGGAAATTGGAAGTCTCCGGCTACAAGTAGTGGAGGAACTTGTTCCTTAGATACCCCAATCGTCCTAGCCAGATTAGGCGTATATCTGAGGTTTTTAAATTTACCTAAAGAGGGTCACCCCCTTCAAATTGTTAATAGATTTATCATGGATATGTGGTTGGTATTTTATTTTTTTTTATCATGTCTGTGTGGTTGGTATTGTTTTGTTTTTTTCTTTATTTAATGTGTTGTATTGTAATGTGCAATGCAATTCTTTTTATATTTTATTATCTTTATACATTTCAACCCATGGTTGTAAGAATATTTTATTATTATTTTATTTTATTGGTATTATTTCTTATAATTTATTTGTATCAACAAGTTAGTATTTAATTTCTTTACTTTTATGAAATACTTGTTGCTAAAGCTTCTAATCAACATTGATTTCTTATGATTTCATAGAAAGAGGAATCAATGGGTGACTCAAGAAGACAACCAACCTTCCTTACCAGGAAACTCATAAACAATTATAGCTTTGGCATAAAGCAATTTGTGATAGACATTCTTCGTCATGGAATGCCTTGTATTTGAAATCCAATACAGTTGAAGAGGGATATATGGTGTGAAGGGACCTACAAACGGTTTTTGTCCCACATGGTTTCGTTACTGCAGGGGTTACACTCTATCGGGATTAAGCCCTCATATACTGACACTTTAGCACTTAGCAGAAAAATAGATCTAACCATAGACTTGCTTTCGGAGATGATTCAAACCACATTGGAAAAACAAAGAGAATGCAAATGAAAATGAGAAAATCGATGGATTGAAGAAATTTGAAAACAAAACAAGTTGATAGTTAATCATGACCATAGAACTATATAATGACTTTCAATTGTTGGAAAAATAATAACACAGAAGTGTGAAAAGAAATACAATATTTTTAAAATATATGAGTATTTTAATTGTGAGTTAATGTGTTAAATTTATTTTACTTATTCAAAATCATGATGGTTATGGTGAAATTATACAAAATTATGATGTTTATTGTGAAATCATGGTTATAGTATTTAAAATTAAAATAACATAAAAAAAAAAAAATTCTTTATTAAAATTTTATTTTATTTATGATTTTAATATAAAATATATAAAAAAAAAAAAAAAAAAAAAAAAAAAAAAAAAAATTCAATTTTTTATTTCAAATTTTAAATTTATTATTAAATTTTGTAGCCATTGTATATTGTTAGCTTGTAATATTTTTATTTTACATCTTATATCATTTAGTATTATGTTTAATTTTTATATTGAATATTATTAATTTGTAATATTTTTTTTTTTTTTTTTTTTTTTTTTTTTTTTTTTACATTTCATATTATTTAGTTTTACTTTTAATTTTTAATGGAGATATACTAAAATATCATTATTTAATTCATATTATTATATATAATTTTATAGATGTATGTATAAAATGATTCATCATTTTGATTTATTAAAAAATATAATAATGTTTTTTAAAATTGTTAAAAATACGAACTTTTTAAATGCTCTGAATATTTTAAATATGAATTATTAATATATTAAATTTATTTTATTTGTTCAAAATTATAGTGATTATGGTGAAATTTGACTTTTAGCAGTATTTAAATTTAAAAGGTGGGAATTTATATATATTTTTAGAAAAAGTTAATTTATTTTATTTATAAATTTATTTAAAGATATTAAATTTTATTTGTTTTGTAATTAAAAATATAGATAGTTTGGTGATGTTAATTTTTATTTTTTATCTTAGTTTGTTAATGAAACCATTCCCTATTATTAATTTATTAATAAACCCATGCACTATTATTGTATTGTTAATTTGTAATATTTTCTTTTTACATTTCATATTATTTAGTATTACTTTTTATTTTTATATAAGATATTTTAATTTGTATTATTTTATTTTACATCTAATATCATTTAATATACATTTAATTTAAACTAAAAGTACCTTCATTTTGTTTTATTTATACATGATTTTATGGATGCATTAGTATTACTTTTAATTTATTTATGTAAACTTTAGTGTATAATATTTATTATACATGATTATTATTATAGTTTTTGTAATGTATTTTTTTTCTGATTGTTATTGATTTTATTATTTTACAACATTATAATATTTATTGAAATCAAATTTATTTTATGATATTTATGTTATTTAGAATGAAAGTGGGAGAAATTATTAGATTGGATGTTCAAGACCAGGAAGATATAGTGGGTTTTCATCAGTTTGACATGAATGAGGTTTGGGGGACCAAGTAGCAATAATTCCTTATTATAGACTTGAAGATTTCATAGATGGGGAGCAATCAAGAGAAAGTGCACCTACTCAATTTGTTGTTTGAACTAGACGAAGTAAAAAAATGGGGATATCAAAGAGACTAATTTTGGAACATATATAGAATATGCTATGTGAGTCTTCATATTATTCTTCATTAATTTATAAATTTTGATTTCTAGTTTACTATGTCAAGCATGCATAAATGTTTTATCTATCTTGACATAATTTTAGGTTATAGTATTGGTGCATATGGTCCGAAACAGCCCATCACGACAAATTACCATGAATCACGGTAGATGTTGGGAAAAAAAAACGGAATCCACGTCAAAGCATTAAAGTTGGTTATCAATGTCATTTTATCGTACGACGACTTCAACTCAGACAAGATGATGTTGTTATAACATACATTGCATGTAGTCATCTTGATAAATATAATGTTGTCTTCAATGGGACTGATGCAATTGGTAGGCCTCGGTCATTCAATTATGCACCACATTTGACCATGGATATATGAGATAGTGTCACACATTTGATTGAAAATGGTTTTATTGTTACGATGATATGGGACAAGTTCATGTCAGACGTACAACATGAATCTGGTGAATTGTTCACAGGGATAAATCGAGATGCCTTAATGACAAGACAAGATGTCTTAAACATTTACAATGATATTAAAGGTTAGAATATGTGAAGGATGAAAGTGATCCAAAGAGTGTGGAATGTTGGTACAACGATTCTCCCGAGATCTTTTTTTTCTACCAAAAACAAGATGTTATTCAAAACATTCCCTTTATAATAGACATACAAACGAAGTGGATGTGTTCAATGATGATCAAACACTCACACAACAATGTTATATCAATGGATTCAACATTTGTCACAAATAAGTATGGGGTGAGTACATATTTATAATTAATCATATTCATTTATTCAACATCATTTTGAATGACGATTTAAATATAAATATAATTATGTCTTCTTTTGAATGTAGTATCAACTTTACACATTGATGATATTTGATAAACACCGCAATGGGGTTCCAATAGCTTGGGTAATTTCATCACGCATATTCTGCTGAAGGATATATGTAAATGGATGTCAGCACTTTTAGAGTTGGAAGCAATGAACGTCCAGATTAGCATGTTCGATCTTTCATCACAGATGATGCTGCGGTTGAAGTTGAGGCATTAAGGTGACACATTTATTTCTTTAGAAAAAATTTAAATAATAAATGTTTATATATATTCTCTTCTAATGTTATATCATTTCGGGATTTTGACCAACTCCACGATATTATTATGTGTATGGCATGTCGGTCGAGCATGGTTGAAGAACATTGGTAATAAAGTCAAAGGAAGGGGAAAACAGAATTTGTATTTTTCGTTCTTTAGGACACATCATGCACTCATGTCAAGACGATGCATCTATACAAAATGAAGTTGCAAGGATATTTGAAGATTTTAGCTAAGAAACAAACTTCTTGAAGTATTTTAAAACCACTTGGCTAGACAACAATAAAATATGTAAGTTTTTAAGCGAGATTCGTTGCGGTATTCTACAATATATTTATGATTATTATTTTCAAACTAATATCTATGTTTGTTTTACAATCCAGATATGTGGGCAAAAAGCTTACGTAAATTTTCCTCACTCTAATCAAGATACAAATAACGCCATTGAATCTTATCACGGGGACATAAACAAAAGGTACTTGAATGAGAAAAACAATGCAAATCATAGGCGGGTTGATTGGTTGATTCATGTGCTATTAACAAATGTTCAATTGTATTACATTCATATGCAACATTTAAAAGAAGCTGGTGTTATACGACCTAGAAATCCCTAGAACAATTGAATGCACCAAAGTGTAGAGCAAACCAAATACCTGATGAAGATTGTGTTGTTAATCCAAAAAAATAACAAGGAATATCGAGTTCGTATCCATATTTTGGCTACGAACTCGATATGGATACTCGTGATACTTGGTATAGTGTCATATATAAAGGGTCAGATCTACACTTTTGTGATTGCACATGGGCATTAAACGGAAATGTTTGTAAGCATGTACTAAAAGTTGGTATGCTACTAAACAACAATGTTTTAGGTGATAATATAATGTCAAATATCACTACTTCTAGTATAGAAAGGCCTAGATTTTTAGTTGATTTAAATGAAACAATTGTATTCAGTCCATAAATCGAAACAGAGCTTCTACCACCCTTCAATCCTCCTCATAATCTCAATTGTCATAATGAAACAAACATTAATGATGTGTATAATAGTGCCCCCCTTGAGGTCGATGAAATGATGTCTGTGATTTCATCGATTCGTCAAGAGTTGAAGGAAATGTTAGCCATAGTACCTCAAACTTTGGAGAGGGCACATGCACTTAATAATTTGGTTAGCAATGCACATCAACAGTATAATCATCAGGACAATCAAATGTTTTTAAGTGCAACTCCATCCAAGATCGTTAAGAAGAGACGACATAGTGTTTTGAGTCCGCTCAATAAAAAATTACAATCTCGTCATTAGTTACATTTAGGTAAGGATAAACCACAATTTCAAAGAGTTGGACGAGTTCGTGAAAAGAAGAAAAGCATGGTTGAGCAATTGAAGTTATCTTTTCAAAAAAGAATCGGAGCATACCTCCGATTTAGTGCAACATTCAATTCCACATGATATTGGTATGAGAATTTGAAATTATGTTTTGTTTTACTTGAAATTCAATATATGTAACTTTGATCAATAGTAATTTTTTTTTTTCCCTTTTTTTATTGTTACGGTGAGGGATCCACACTTGGAAATTTTCAAAGTTGTCGGGTTCGGTTATTTGTCGATGATGCAAACATAATTACAAGTTCAGAGATATCAACAACGCAGTTAATTCCATATTTAAACTTATGATATTTCCTCTCGGGTGAAATTTTTTAAAGTACTTGGGAAACAACGAGAATAAATGTTATATATTGATATACTTTTTTTATTTACTATCATTATCAAATTAATTTTGTCAATGTTTCTTGACAGGAAGATACACATTTATGGAATAGGGAAAAGTCGAAGTGATGCATTGATACTATTTTCAACTTCTCACATTATATAGGAGATAATTTTAGAATAATATACATTGATATTATTAGATGCCACTCTTATTTTTATTTAAGACAATTATATCAAATACTTTATATTGTTTTTGAAAAAAGTGTAATAGTTGTGGAACTCAATCATAAATTAGAGTATGATTCTATATTGATTTTGGATATCTATATGTGGCATTGTCAACAGTGAAATTTGGAGTGAAATGAAATATTAAAATTGAGAATTTTGATATTTTACTTACATGTCAACAATGCATTTATGTCTCCATAATACTATGTTGTTGCTCTCTATATTTTGCAATGTCTCATGTTATTCATATGTCTCATGTTATTGAAAACCCTCATGTACTTGGCGTGAATCAATATGTATGAATAAAGTGTGGTCTATAGATCTCATTTCATCAGATTATATATATTTAACATGTTTCATTTCTTCTTGAATTATATCAATTGCTTGACCATGCAAAGGCTTTAAACCTTTAATAGGAATCCGTATGGTGGAGTGAATTGTTCAAAAACATATGTTGAAAGAACTAATGGTAGTATGTGCAACTATGACCTTTGACATTTCATAGTGGTGTATGGAACTTTGACATTTAGAACTATGACCTTTGGAATGACCGCTGTCATGATGACATGACATGCCGATGGCGACACGAAGACTGCCACATGTCCTTTCGAATTTGAGCTTTTAGGGGCCGCCATGTGGACGGTGAAGTATTATTGGCACTAATTGATACCAAGTGGCTTCCTGAAAGATTACCACATGTCTAGAGGGTGTGCCACATGGCACCACCCAAAGAGTGCCACAAAAGAATAGCAAGATCCAATGTATTTAGGTAGGCTGCATCTGCCTTGCAGCTTCTTATGTAGGCGCAATTGTGTGTGTGTCTTCAAATGAGCAAGATGTCACTATATTTATATTGGTTTGTCAATGTACTAGGGATGACTTCTCATTTGGAATACTAGGGTTGAGAAACTTCTTATCTGGAATAATTCATTTTCCACTTTATTAATTCTTGTGGGTCGACTTCTTATCTGGAGGATTTTATTTTCACTTTAATATTTTCCTTGTGGGATGACTTCTCTTTTTGGGGTTTTCCATACATTTCAATGGTTCTCTTTCTTTTAGAATCTTCTTCTCATCTAAGAAAGGTCTTCTAGGAGGAAAATACTTCCCACAAAGGTAGCTACCAAAGAGCTTAAAATGAGAAATAATTGAGTCTTCTTAATGGTTTGTACTTCTAGATCCTCACTCAAGATATTCTACAAGGATTTTGTCATTCTGAAGTTGTGATTCATTTACTAAGTTTGTCACTATATAGAACTTTATTTTCACAGTTCAAAAAAGCTAATTTTATTTCAAAGAGAAACAAAATTACATTTTTCAAACAACGTCTGACATTCAATATACCACATATAGCAATAGTAACATCTCAAAACATTTGCATACTCCTCATCCAAAAACATAGAATTCCACCACCCTTCATGTATCCCTATGTTTATCATTTAAAATATACAATAAACCCTCATCCTTGATACAACATTCCAATAGCCTACATATAGCAGCAAGTAACATCTCAAAACATTGCATACTCCTCATCCAAAAAGCATAAATTCCTACCCTTCATGTATCCCTATATTTAACATCAATCCCAAATATACAATAAACCCCATCACTTCATAGAGTCATTTGTTCATGACATCATTACCATATAGTTTCATCCTTTTACAAAAAATAAAACAGAACTAGGAAATCCCAATCAAAAAATAAACCAAAGATAGCTCCTCAAGTAGAGACAACAGCTTTAAACAATGAATTAACTCAATCATAAAAAGAAGGGTGGTAATAATTGGAGCTCTACCCTTACATTTCTTCTGGAATATACCATTATCCTCAAGCCATGTGAATCCCAGTTTTTGAAAGAAAATTAGTAATATAATTTCTCTCTATTAAAACATGATTAAAAGAGATTAGTAAACGCAGAATAGTCACCTCAAACCTCCTGCAACAAAGGAAACATTCCCAATGCCCTATCCTTTTTCCAACAAGAAAATAGCTCTATGAATGTAAACCAATTTTTTTTTTTTTTTTTCCTTCTTAGATGCTTATCTTCAAATAAAGTGTGTCTCACTTTAATTAAAGCTAGTTAATTCTTGATGCTCTAATTAAAGCTAGTTAATTCTTGATGCTCATTGAATTTCACTACCACTTTCCACTTCCTTAGCCCCTTATTTACCATTACCACTTACCACTTCATTTCCTCCCAACTCATTCATTGATTTATTGAAAGGCCTTGCCTACTTTTTTTCTTCAAACAAGCTTTCCACTTCCACTACTCACTTATCTCCTTAGAACAAACTCACCACTTTCACTACGACCACTTACCAATTGCCATTTACCATGAATCTACTTATTCTAAAAAAAAAAAAAACTTCACTCCAATCAACTTTAATAATTCGCACTTGTAAAACCACTAAACAACATTTTTTTATGCACATAAATTCACAACTAGTCAATTATACCAAACTCACATTTACTAAAACAAAAATATAAAAATATGTAAATTGAATTATCATAATATATATATATATATATATAAATTGAATATACATGAAAAATGTTACCTTTAATTTTGTATCCATAAAAATATATAAATTGAATATTCATAAAATATATATATATATATTTTGAATATGCATGAAAAATGTTACCTTTAATTTTGTATCCATAAAACTTATTTGCTATTGCCATATATACTTAGAACACTTCTCTCATAAGATAATTTAATTTTGTATCCATAAAACTTCTTTGCTATTACCATATATCCTTCCAACACTTCTCTCATAGGATAATTTTGTTAATTATATATCTATAAAGCTTATTTACCATTGTCATAAATCTATCTAACTATTCTCTTTCATAAACAACCAATCAATTATACCAAACTCACCTTTACTAAAACAAAAATATAAAAATATGTAAATTGAATATGCATGAAAAAAGTTACCTTTAATTTTGTATCCATAAAACTTCTTTGCTATTGCCATATATCCTTCCAACACTTCTTTCAT
>SNQJ01S0004943.1:85892-114680 GCA_010110895.2 Picea sitchensis | reverse complement strand
CAATGATGTAAACCGTTAACAAGCGTGAGGGAGATCACCATTAATGTCAATGATTCCCAAGGTACTCTAGTACATTCCAACGAATGTGAATGGATGAGCTGAAGTCGAACATTCGTGGAATCATTCGATCAGAGGTCAATGATGTAAACCCACTATCAAATGTGAGGAGGCCTGCCATTGAGGCATGCAGGTCCCAAAGTACTAATTGGTTTCTAGGTCTAGTCCCTAGATAATGTGTTGAAGTCAACAAGAATAGACTCGTTGAAGGAGGGCCTTGATGCATCCCCTATCAATGACACGAAGCGGACACAGAGATGTAATTGGTAGATCAAATGAACATGGACTGACACAGGTATTGAGAAAAGATATTTGTGATGGCTGACTCTCGAGGTGGATACTTCCCTTGAACACTGAGGCACAATAACAAAAAACATGACATGGACCAAAAAATGATGATGCAATGGATACTGTGACTTTGGTCGGGTGACCCAAAGGAGTAAGAAAAAATTAGAGGATTGGTTCAGTGCAGAGGTTTAGTGGATTAAGATGTGCACAAAGACAAAGTGTCATGTTCAAGGGTGACTCTAAGAGTTACTTGGTAATGTTCTCAAAAACTGCTTGGCCTGCATCTTTCAATTTTTTCCCCCATCCAGATAGATGAGTACCTCCTTTTAATTTAATGAGCTCGAGGAGGATAACACATGCTCGATAAAACTCACCTTCGGTAAGTTCCTCTTCCTTTATTTAACGAACTAGAAGAAGTAAGGGTTCGGTCCCATATGGGCCTATCGATGTTTTGTTTAGCAAGTCTAAAGACAGAAAACTCGAAGGTTTTTCATGATTATAGAGTCTGGAAAAACACTTAAAAGAGAACTCTCTCAGTTCCTTTTTCGTAAAGTAGTCTGACGAGACCAAAAAAGAGATAAACTATCACTCAAGAGACGTTTTCTTCAAATACTTTAATGAGCGTGAAGAGAACAAAGTCACTCGGTAATCTTTTCATGTTTAGAGAGTCTGAAAAGGACTTAAAGATGACTCCAATGCTGTCCTTTTTCGTAATGTTAGTCTCGTGAGGCCGAAAAAGAGATAAATTATCACTCGAAATATGCCCTTTCAAACCGTTTAATGAGTGGAAAAGGAAGCAATATCACTCAACAATCTTTTCATGTTTAGAGAGTTTGAAAAGAGCTTAAAGGAGACTTCAGGGGGTTCCTTTTTCGTGTATCCATACATGTCCAAAAAAGAGATAAAAGTCTACCCGGATGCATTCTCATGTATTTACGAGCACGAGAAAGAACAAATACTAAGCTCGGTATTCCCCCTGCTTGAAAGTTGGTGGCTTAACAACAGAAAGATCATCAAAGGCTGGAGACATGCCCTCCAAGCTTCGATTCATTCACTGAAGGAGAAGGGTGGATGACAAGAAGGTTCAAGAGAGGTGACTGTTTCATTTTTTAACGAGATTGACACAGGAAAAGAACTATGCTCATGGCCTCTGTTTCATTTTTTAACGAGCTTGCCACAGAGAAGAGAAACTATGCTCGTGGTTGCTTCTTGATCATGGCTTTCAAGAGGATAATGCTCTGGAAGGATGCCATGGCAAGGGATAAAACGTGGTCATGGCCTCCAGGAGATCTTCACTGGATGGAAGATAATCACTCGAGAAGGAACACATGTCGAGGGTTGCGATAGGAGGAAGGATATCAGGCTCCAATAATCCTACCAAAGAAATCACCATGGCCACTACCGGATCCAAATTGACAGAAGTTGAAATCATGGGAGATGATGAAAAATCAACACCAGGAGGGGAGATAGACGATATATCTGCCTGAATTTCTTCACAAGGGGGAAGAAAAGAGGATAGGTGATAGTTATTATCCCTAGGTAACTTGTCAATACAAAACATTTCCGGAATAGATTCATCCGAAGGAAAATTTGGGGAAATGTAGTCGATTGCAGACGACAAGGAACTCAACCGTGATTGCATCGAGGAACTGTCAAATGCCAATAAATGTTGGGCATCCGATGAGGGAGAAGCAGATGGGATAGAAACGTATCATGTTTCGGCTGGACTAAGTGGCACAGTGTCACTTTGTGCATCGAATTCCAACGGACAAGGTACAATCCGAGGGTCAGATGATTCCAAAGATTGATAAGCCACGGTCGAAATCATATCGACGGTGGCAATATGATGTGTAGTCAGTGGAAGTGGTGTAGGGAAGGTACCCATTAGGCTAGAATCTTTCAGTAATCCAACACCAACGCTTTCATATGTGATCTTGTGGTCTCCCAAGAAAGGAATATTGTTGGTAGCGAGAGTGCGAGCATCGATCGTGCAGAAATCCAACTGATCAACAGTGACAATTTTGCCCTGGTGAGGAAATTGTACACATCAAAATACTAACGAGGAAACAACAATGATAGCATAAAACCAACTTCTTCCAAGTAACAAGTTGTAATTGAGGGGGGCATCAACCACCTCGACATCAACAGTAACAATTTTGCCACCCAATTGGATGGGCAGGGACTGTAAAAGCCCATGGGGATGAAAACCTCACCCATTGAAGGCGTGTAACATCGTTGGGGATTTGTTGAGTGCTGGTGATTTTAAACCTTTCCAACATGCTAAAGACATGACACAAGTTGAGGCTCCCTCATCCAGAATAGTTCGATGGATTTGTTGATTGTGAACAACAACATCAACTTGGAAAGCAAGTTGGTGGGGGAGTCGAGATGAATAATTATCCAGGTTAAACATGATCTGATTGGATGACTCAGGATCAACAGCACCAAGAGTGGTCAAGAGCATTCTACGTGGACTGGGACAGTGTTGTAGAACTTCTAACGTAGACATAGCACACGGTGCTTGAGCCAAATCTTCAACAATGTTGTAGTTTTGGGCAGCACGTGAACTAGGATTAAAGGTAGCTTTGTTGATAGTGCTCTTAGGAGGGCGTAATATAGAGTCGAACATGGGTTTCTCAATATGAAGTGGTCCAGACGGAGGATTAACCGATGGAAGACTAACAGAGGATGATGATGGATCCAGTAAAGTGTCGGCGCCGTTAGTGTCTTTTTCCTTGTCAGGGTTACCTAGTGTGTCGTAGGTCTTAGAGAGAGTGGTCAAATTTATCCCATTAAACATATAAATATGTGCACTCGACGAGGCCTCATCATTAGGATCGCTATAACTGCCCCCAGAAGAGGGGGTTTTAGCAACCATGGATTGTTGCTGTTGAAAAGGTTGAGTAAGCACAACGGGTTGTGAATTCCCTTGGAAAATTTTGGCCACTTCATTGCAAAGCGGACAATCTCGAGTGTGGTGATCGTCACCACAAATGATACATGGGAATTTCAGTTTCCATTGTGGTTTCTTTTCGGTAGTAGGTGTTTGATTTTTGGGTTGTTCATTATTATTTTTTTATTTATTTTTTGTCTTCTTCTTACCTCCGAATTGTTGTGAAGGAGCAGATTGAACTGCATTCACCTCAGAGATATGAGTTTGGGGGGAGGTAGAGGAGGGTGTAGTTGATTTGGAAAAAGATTGATCTTTGACGGAACCGATAACACCATCTGCATGAGATGAGGATGATGGCTTAGAAGGGTCGGTATTATCTCGAGCAACATTCGGAAGTAAATCATACAAAGTACCAGATTGGGAATAAACCAAGTCTAAGTACTGAGCCCGAGAAATGTCTTGTTCCTCTGTGACCGCACCATCCATAGCAACATCGCGAGAAATCGGGGGTAACAGTGATTTAGTGAACCATTCTGCCAATGGTATGTCAGGAATGACTGCCTTGATCATCCTTCGTTGTCACCTCCACTCATGAATATGGTCAGAGATATGCACAGAGTTAGTTTGACGAAGGGAGGTCAAAAGTTTAGTAGCCATCTCGTAGCGGATAGGTAGTTGAAAGTGCATGAGGAAAGACATGGCAAGGGAATTGAAATCATGAAAAGAAGCACGTGGTAGTTCAATATACCACTTTGTTGCCGAACCGGTAAGTGTTCGCTGGAAAAGATGTAAACGTATAGAATCATCCATGAGGGAGTTTGATGAACACCACAAATGGAAAGTCATCACATGGTTGTTCGGATTTTCGCCAGGGTTTTCGTCAAATTTGGGAATATCAGAAGGAAGTTTAGCTAGAATGACTGGCCAAACCGGTGAATGAGAAATAGGATCATTAGTTAACCAAGACAAGTCTGGGAGATCCAGAGTCGCAAGGAAAGGTAGTTGTCGGTTAATGTACGAATGATACTGGTGCGACATAGGAACACCAGTAGGACCATATATTGGGTTAGGTGGATAGTTGTAACCAATAGGTCCTCCTACATACGGTTGTTGTTGTCCAGGATAAGAAGGATTCGATGGTGCATGAGAAACATGGGCATAACCTGGTGGGTTCTGGACATTATAGGCTGGGTGATGTATTTGCCCATGAGGAGGATAAGAATTTTGGCCTTGAGAATGGTAAGGAGTAGATCCCGGAGGTGGATACACGTGAGGCCCATGAGGAGGATAAGACTGTGGTCCCAGAGAACTCCAGGTGGTATTTTGGATGTCGCCCGGATAAGATTGTCTGTAAGATGTTCCGGAAGGGATAGGATTGGATAATCCTCCTAGTGGGTTATTATACAAGTGCCCCCCAATGCGGGGTTGAGTAAAAGTGCCTCCTGAGGATGCTCCCCAAGATTTTGAAGGATTTCCAGCAAACGGGGGTTGCCCCCTGCCAGCGGTGGATTTACAACCGGGGTATAACTGGCAAACGGAGGTTTCCCTCGAGGACGAGCATGAAAAGGGTATTGTTCCTCGGGAGGGGTAGGCCCGCCATGGAAAGGTAGTCCTCCAAGAGGAAACGGTTTGTTGGATGGTGGTTTCCCTCCAGTTGGTTGTGTTTGGCCAGCAGGGGTCTGCATTCTCGGGTGAGAAGATGTCCCAGCAGGATCGTGTGGAACATGCAGAGTTGTAGAGTAAAAACTTGTAGAAACAGGGGTAGAGATTAAAGTGATTTGGGGATGAGTAGAGGTGATGAGTCCAGCATTAGGATGGACTTGTGTTGGTGTAGCAGTAGGGTGAATAACTTGATCGACTGGGTGATTCATGGTTTGACCGAATGGTCCTGTTTCACTAGGAGGGTCATGAGGATGAAAGGGTTGTCGAATATATTATAAATATTCATAGAGATCACATCCGATTGAATTCCTCCATACATAATGAGAAGGTGTGGGATTGGTTTCTACTGCGGTGCTAGGAAAAACAGGAGTCCTATACTCGTCACCAACGATTGGTTCCGTGGATCCCATATATGTTTCGGTAAAGATCCTCTCTGGTAATCATGGGACTTCTTCGTCTATGACGTTCCCAAGGGAGTCTAAATGAAGAAAAAGTGGTTCAAGAGGAGTTACCGACAGAGGTGTGGTGGGATTTTCAACCGTGACCAAAGTGTCTTCTAAGTTATCTAAAGGAGGAGCAATATCACTTCGAGCGTCAGATTGATTTTCTACCTCTCTACGGTAGTTGTCTTCTGGAGGATTAGGAGGTAAGGGTTCATAGCCTTCAGGAGGCATCCCTTGCATCCTATGTGATTAGTGAAGACCTTTATCGTCTACGGGCTCAATTGTGTAGAATAACAGAACACACTAAAAATCTAGGGCCAACTAAGAAAAAGAAACAACATGCACTAATAAAATCTAGAAATCAACCAAGCAGACGGAACTTCTCTCGATGACCATACTAGTTGGTGATGAAATCCAACGTCGCGTGATCAAGTCGAGAAGGGGCTGGGATATGGTGGAACAGTTACAATGGTGACCTACTTAACGGACTTATGCCTTGGTGCAAGCTTCCACGCAGTAATTGTGAATTTACCCTCCAAGGAGCCCGAGTGAGTTTGACCAATGTTTGTTCCAAGTACAGCAAGACTTCCCTTCACCATCACCTTGTGTAAGTACCTAAAGATTATGGCAACTAAAGACAACAATTCACAGTGATTCCCTGGGCAGGTACAGTCGACAGTCCGATCTGAAACGTATGGGCAGGTTAACAAGTCTGAAATCAACCCGAAAGGCTCCCACACATAATCATGGGTATACCTTCCAGTGACCCCCAATATATGATCCGACCACTACAAACAGTTGAACCACAGAGGGATAATCTCCATAATTCACCCGAATGCGACCTCGTGCATAACCCCTGTGTGAGAGGGGGATCCCAGAAAAATAATACGACAATTGGATTTGACTCTCCCTAGCTCAGGATGCTAATGTTTGTTTTGAAAACTTTGGAGAGTTCTACTCATAGCCTAATCCAAAGTGCTAACCCTAGTCTACTATTGGTGGAAGATCCTAAAAAAAAAAATGTTCTAGATAATTTTTAATTAGCGTTTGTTTTATAGTTGTTCTTTACTCAAAGGGTGTACGAAAGTGAAACTAATGGAATGATGACTCAATGCCCAAAAAGATGCATAGAATATGATAATCAATCCTTTCTTTTCAATGAACGCCTATTTAAGGGAAAGAGAAGGAGTCGTTTTCACTTTCAAACACTAATATGAAATGTCTTCAATCAAACGGTTCTCAATCGAATCCAATGCAATGCTAAAAAAAATTCAAAAACGCCTTCTAATATGCAAATCAAGCACTAAAATGTATATTTTTCATGTGTATGTGAATGATGACTAATTCAATACAAAAACTTCTCCTCTCAACTACCATTTCAGATCAAGGAGATTCAGACAAGTATGATCAGATTTTGCACACACAATACACACCCTCTTGTTGTGATTGAAACGGGAAGCAAACAGAAAAAAAAAATAACAAAGAAAAATCAAACAATTCACACAAAAGAGAGATGTTTGAGAATGATGACCTTGAAAAACCAAGTGAGAAGAGTCACAGACTTCAAATGTCCTTCACCAAAGTTCTCGCTCAGTCGGATAGGAGAGAAGAAAACAGTGGATTGATTTCAAGCTCTCAACAACAAAAACTCAAAAATAATGAAGACGGGCATAAAATATGAAAAAAAAGGTGTTTACTTCTCAGGAGGAAGCATGTCAAAGGTCAAAGTTAGAATCATTAAATCACAAAGCAGCTCATCAAGTGAAGAAACAGGGTCTGGACCTCCAAAAAATGCAATTTTTGAAAAGGTTTTGTGTAAAAAGTGGTTGGCGCTCTGGTGTAAGGGACCCCAGGGTGTTATAACACTCTGTCCAACACCTTTAGGGAGTGTTGGCACTCTACTAACATGGGCATAGGGGCGCCAGGCTCAAAAAACTGATAAAAATGTCCAAAAACCCAAAATTTCAGTCAAATTTTGACAGTCAAGATGAATGTGATGGGGTAAAGAGTCAATCAGCAAGTGCAATCAGATATGAAGGGCTGAACAAGGTCGGAAAACACAAAAGGGTAAGACAAGGTCTTATGAGGAAAAATCAAAACTAAAAGTTTTGATTCCCCAGCGGAGTCGCCAGTTTCCGTTGAAGGAAAATCTCCCTACGGACAGGTAGATCTCCTCAAAGAGCTAGACTCTTAACTCTAAGACAGAAAGTGCTTATCATGGTCACTGACTTCCTTTTAGATCTAGGTGTACTAGTGTATGAGAAGGAAGGATAAAATAAGTACCTTTTACTGGTGTTTTTTCCTGCACGCTCTGAGTTGAGCTCTGATCTTTCGCTCCTCGATGGATCCTGTAGACAAACAAAGTACGACCACTTCCTACTCTATCAAGATTAGTCTGAAATATATCTATCTACTAAAGAGACCAATTCATGTGATATTGACCATGAATTAGAAAGAAACAGGCCAAGCAAATTATATTAATGAGGAAAAAACATTACTTACAGCCGTAGATGGATTGCAGCAATTTCGTCAAGTCCTCCTTGTCTACCCCTTGCTCAAAAGATCCATGATCTGAATGATGATAGCTTCACTAATTTATCCCTATGATATCATAGGTTTCTTGCTTCCAAATAATCTTTGTTCCAGCACCACTTATAAGATCATAAGTTTGGTTTGATTCTCCCTTTCCAGTCACCTTTCACCATGAGAAAGCTTTATTATATAGCCTTGGAGAGGCTCAACAAATTGAGATATCTTTGGGGTGAGTTGAGGATTTTCCTCCTTCAGTTAGGGATCTGCCCTAATATCATGGCTTGATTGAGGATTCAAATCCAACTGCCTTCTAAGAATGAAAATATCCTTCCCCCATTCTTCTCAACAAATCAACTACTTCCTAGAATAGGTAGCGCTCCCTCAAAAGGGCACTCAGAGCGTTATAACGCTCCCTAGTAGTGTATAGGGGAGCACCAACACTCCTAAGGGTAGGAGTGCTCCTGCAAAAGGGCTGATGCAGTGCTATAACTCTCCTTGATTGCTTATGGGGGGGTGCCAGCACTCCTGAGATAGTTATAGGGGAGCACTCCCCTCCAAAAACTTAGTTTTTTGGGTTCTTTCAGATGGCAAGAGGTTTATAAGCCTGTTGACTCATTTCTCCTCTTCCAAATCAAATGTTTGAGGTGTTTCAAGTGTCCTTCTCATGTCGTTATAGGCATGACATAGGCATCATGGCAGTATGCTTTCTTTGACACTTGCGACACTTGTGAGCAAAATGCAACACTTGCGACACTTGTAATGACGACACTTGCGACACTATCGAAGTGAGTATTTTTTATGTGTAACAGACATGACTAATATTTTCATTCGAAGTAGCGGAATGGGTTAGACCCATATCCATACAGAGAAAAAAGGGTTCTGAGGACATTTAGGTTTGTGTTGACTATATAATTTTTAATGTTGCATGCGTACACGATCCATTTCCAACACCCTTCAGTTGATGATGTATTAGATCAAGTTGTGGGGAAAGAAGCATATTCATTTACATATGGATTCTTGAGGTATCACAAGGTCAAATTTCCATAGGATGAAAATAATAAGACCAATTTTATAATTGAGTGGGGTTCATTCAAATATGATGTAATTCCCTTTGGCCTAAAGAATCCCCCTGTGGTCTTCTCTAGGATTTTTATTGCAACATTTCGCGATTATATACACAAGTTCCTAGAAGTCTACATGGATGAATCGATAATATACAATTTGTTGAAGGAGAACATAGGGATACTCTGGTTGATGTTTGATAGATGTCGTGAGTTACAAATATCTCTAAAACTGAGGAAGTGTATTTTTTTCATACCACACGGAAACCTGCTAGGCCACATTGTTTGTCAGGAATGATTCTTGGTAGACCCAACTAAAGTCCTATTTATCCTGAACATGTTGCCACCTACAAGTGTGAAACAGTTTCACAGGACACTTAGGCATACAAGATACTACCATAGGTTCATCAGAAGATATGCTAGTATTACAACATCATTGGAGAAAACACTGAAGAAGTTTGAAGCATTTCAGTGCACGACTGAGTGTGACAAGGCATTTGATACACTCAAGGAAAATCTTAGTACTGCACCAATCCTTATATACCCCAATTAGAAAATTGAATTCCATGTACATGAGGATGCATCGGGTGTCACGCTAGGAGCCATATTAGTGCAACCAAGGGAAGGGAATATTGATCACCCTATATACTTTTCCAGCAAAAAAGTGTCTCAATTTTAACAAAACTACACAACAACTAAAAGGGAAGGTTTGGCTATGATTTATGCATTGCAAAAATACATTGTAAATAAGCATGTTCTTGAGGGAAGAATTTGCAAGTGGATATTACTCTTTTAGAAGTTTTCCTTTGAGTTAATTGTCAATCCTGGAAGATGTAACATAGAAGCCGATCACCTCTCAAGACTAGAATCAGGGAAAGTGGAGGATTAGTGGACGAACAAATCCCCGATGCAGACCTATTCCGGATTGAATATATTCAAGAATATCTCGAAGAGATTGTTGCTTTACTTGGTATAGGGACTTTCCCATAGAATTATTATACAACCTAGAGGAGGCACCTGGTATTCTACGCAAAAAATTACCAAATTATTGCCGGCCAACTCTATAAGATGGGACTTGATAGAATTATCAGACGGTGTGTCCTAAACCATGAAAGGAAAGATATCCTTCGGGAATTCCACAGTGGATTTATGGGAGGGCACATTGGAGGGAAAGCTACAACACAAAATATTCTCCAAGATGGATTATGGTCGGAAACATTATTCAAAGATTCTAAATTCTATGCTAGGTCTTGCGATGTTTGTCAATGAGTAGGGAAACCATCACGTAGAGACGAATTACCTCTTCAGCCAGTTAGGGAACTGCAATCATTTCAGAAGTGAGTTGTTGATTTTATTGGAACAATTAACCCACCCACAAGACATTTGAAGTCCATATATATCATTACCGTAAAATACTATCTTATGTGGTCGAATGAAGTAGAAGCGGTCCAGGATTTTTAACCAGATACAATAACTGTATTTATATTTGAAAATATTATTGCTTGGTTTGGATTCCCTAGGAGCTTGACTAGTGATCAAGGGAGCCACTTCATTAGCATCACAATCGTAACCTTAATGAAACAATTTATTATTTAGCAACATAATAACAGTCTTTATCACCCACAAGCTAATGGAGTCATTCAACAAAATTCTAGAGAGGGGACTGACAAAGGTGTGTTGCACAAACAGGGAAGACTGGGATGAGAAAGTTCCAACAGTTTTATGGGCTTATAGGACTACCAAAAAGAAGTTTCACAAGTACACCCCATTTCAGTTTGCTTATGGGAATGAAGTTGTTGTACCTATAGATTTTATTACCCCTGGTCTCTATATATCTCAGGCTACACAAATAACAGATGACGCATCCATTACGCAGGAAATGGAAGAAGCAAGGTTCCTCATTGATTTTCATCAGTCAGTGGAGAAATATAGGTAGAAGTATTGGCATGATCAATACATTAATATTAAGAGGTTTTCGTAAGGTGATAAGGTACTCCTCTATGACAGTCACTATTAGAAGCCTCCAATGAAATTGTGCATGCATTGGTTAGGTCCATTCCCAGTGGCTGAGATCCAACAGTCTGGTGTAGTCAAGCTAACGCAACTGCATCGTGTCCTTCGACCAAGGTGGGTCAATGGAACATGCCTGAAACCCTACATTACACACACTTAACAAGAACCATGGTTTCTTAAATCCAAGGGATCATGTACAATAGGTAGACTTTGATTTTATGTTGAATTTTGTAGCAATGTTGAATTTTGTTTTACGTAGTAACGTCAGATTGTGCTTAGGCGCACCACAACATATCCATCTCATTTTAATTGTTGGGTGTTTTTTCTAAAATTCCCACATAGAAATGTGTTATCCGATGCATCTTCAATCTACTAAGCCATGAAAGTACAACCACTAAAGAATCTTTGTTCCATTTGTAGCTTTTAGGGTAATTGTCAAAGAACTATCAACATGTTCTATCAAGTATTAAAATTGCATGTTCACGTAGATATTGTTGAGGATCCTTCCACGATTCTTAATTATTAAAATAGTAAGACCCTCACTCCAACCACGTGTTGAGTAAGAAACCCAAAAAAGTCAAAATATGGCTCGAAGATTTTACCCTGTTACCAGTCTCGTCGCACATCCGCACCATAGATTGTGTTTTTGGCCCAATTACTCATTCATTGATGATCCATTAATTTTATATCCCATTACCTTAGATACAATACTCCATAATATTGTTCATAATTCCATTATATTCATACACTTGTCTTCTTTTGTAGAGTCTGTGCATCCTAGTGCATTCTGAGAAGTTGGTCACCACCCAGTTCTTGAGTCAGTGTCACTACTAGCACTCCAACATGAAAATACCAAAAATATCGAGAGGATGAAGCTCTGTATCAAAGGAATAAGTTCCATATGAGCCTTATGATACCAGGATTGATGTCCTGGGTGATGTCAAAGGAAAATCCGAGCAGACAAAAGTCCTCGAAATGGATCTCACGGACATGGTGTTGTTTCCCCAAATGAGCATCGAAGTTTTCTGGGAAATGGAATCTGGGCCGACAGGAGAGGTGTAGTTCCTCCCAAAGGATGATTTTATGAATCTGTTCCACTCGAAAATCATGAATCTCCAGGAACTCCTAGTTTTTGGAACCACTAGCGAAGTTGCGCGATGCACTAAGTTCTCGATTAGCAGGGTGCACGATTGAATTTTATGGCTCGGAAGACTATACCCCATTCATGAAGAAGATATTCACCATTTGACAGGATTTTCTTTGGAGGGCGAAGATGTCTCGAAAGGATTTCAAGGACCAAACAAGCATGGAAAGTGGAAGGGATATATTAGCCTATATGAGCGCTTCCATAGATAAATGGGAGGTCGCATAGCAAATATTGAACCAATATTCCTTGAGAAAATACGAATGGCATGCTACATGATCTCTAACAAGGTCATGCACTCTTACTATAAGAGTGAATGTACATTGGATGCCTTGTCATTGGCTAACTTCTGCACAAATGGTGCAGTGTCCAATTGGTGTAGTTACTTGTTGGAAGAACCCCTTGTATCTTGCGAGGAAGTCCAAGAGAAGGGAGCCACCTTCACATACGGGTATTTTCTTTTATATTTTGTAATGCTAAAGTGAAGGCCACCCACATGAAGACAATTAGCACTTACCGACAAAGGTCACCTCGCAAACATTTTTTAGACCTCGAATGCAAGGGAAGACTTAGAAAACATGGAGTTCAACAACGTTTCATTCCTAAACTAGTACAATTAGTTGATTGATTCTACCCAAAGGATTTGCATACCATAGGTGCTTCTGAATTTGTATACAAGGAACATCTTATTTTCTCTGAATCGTCAGTATACATTCATCTAGCCAAGGCATGCAACGCCTTCATACTTTCATACATGACCCCTACCATTCTATTTGGATGAGGAGATATTGGACAAGGAAATCCTTTCTTAGCCAGGAGTTAAATGCACCCTACATAAGTTGGGTGTCCACTATTCATTGCCAACAAAATTGTTAAAGAAGAAGAATCCAAAAGAAGAAGCAGGGTTGATATCTGAAAAGGTATAACAACCCCGGAACTCATCAACGACCTCAGAATCAGAGGAGGAGGTAGAACACTAGTTGCAAAGGAAAAATAGGTCTTTCTAGAGATGTCCCGAGATTCCAAACAAGGCCCTCTTCTTAGGTAAACACATTAATGAAATTTTATCTGATACATTCATATAGGAGGTTTCGACCAAGAATCCCAGAACTAGTGTGTCCCCAACAGTAAGCCCAGTTAAAATCATCAACCCCCAACCTATATCGACTGTGATGTGTCTCACCCAAGAAACCACTCGATCAACTTAGAATATTATCCATATTATCGATGACCCTAAGTCTAACCCTATTATATCTTCCACCATAGTCACTGAGAAACAACCATCATCACTAATTGTGGATACAACATTCTCGTTATTGCCCAATTCCCTAGAACCTATGCAACTTGATATTCCATAAATGGTTCCCTTTCAGGAGAGACATACATCCATAGTACCAGTACTCACATAACTCCCACATGTCCCCCTCCCAAATACACAATCTCTGAGAAATGAGAGCGACACAAAAGTCCTGAAGTATCAAAGCAAAACCCCTGAAGTTCCACACACAATGCTGGAAATGACACAAAAAGAGGAAGAGTATCAAATAAAATATTCGCTAAAAGATCAACTGGAACCCATCCTGCAAGATCCACAAAAATCTTTAGAATTGTTACAGCTCTTCCTAGCAGAGGTGGATGCTATCCCTTTGCTTCCACTAGCCCTTAAGACTAAATTATCCCAATAGTTGCGAGGCTTAGTCCAGGGAGAAGAGGAAATTGAGACACCATATGATCCATCCATGTCCAATGGGATTCCACTCCATATCAGACTCCCGCTGGAGTCCGTAGTTACATCCAGAGAGGTTGCTCAGTTGTCGACACCGCAACTAGTAGGGTTGATCATATCCTCAAATGATCACCTAGAGAAATGGGTTCATCAAGATGAAACAAGAGTTGAGTATTGGATACATGAAGGAATACTAGAACAAACCAAAAGAACCCAAGAAGAATACTTGAAAATCCACATAGAAGAGAAAGTGGAGAAAATGAAGGGAAATCTCACAGATATCTGACCAACTTTCATAAAAGTAGCCCCTCAGATGTCAGAATACAACGCCATTATAGAACCAGAGGAACAACTCACATTGGTTCAGAAAGAATTGGAGGTAATAACGGATCACATGGAGGACCTTCAAACCCATTTGGTGGGTATGAAGTTGAATTTTGAGGCACAACCCAAGGAACCGCAACAGTAGATAGAAAGAGTTGTCCTGGAAGACAATGATGCCAGAGCCTTGCTGCACAAAAATACTTTCGAATGTACCACCATAGTTAATGAAGTTAGAGATTGTATCGATGTTATAACCTAACTGGAAGACTTGCACACCAGAATCTAGACACTCAACGATGAAGAAGCTAAAACAAACGATCATCTGGAGAAGTAAGAAAAAATTGATGAAATGCAGCAAGCAGATAATTCTTTGAACACTCTGTTTGAATCTCAAACAGTAGCAAAGAAGGAACTAAGATACTTCAATATTGTCATTCAAACTGCATACCTGCAGATGCATCAGGTTGAAACATTAGCAGATGCTAAATGGAATTCCCTCATTGCATCCAAGACAAAGTAATTCAGCCTCAGCGCAACACATCAATTTGTTTCCAATACTTACAATTTCAGCACAATAGATATGTATAACATTCTTCTTACCCTTCCCTTAGTTCTTTTGTCTCAGTTGTGCCTTGGGTGAGACTTATTTCCTTTCATAAATATGAAAATGAAAGTGCCCAAGACTACATCGGTACCCTTTTTTTGGTAACCTTCATAGGACCTGATCTGACAACTTTGCGCTAATAGTGGTTATCTCTTTAGGTTGGCCACTTCCCATAAGATATTACGTGTTAATTATTTTTTGCCACAATTTTCAAGGACTATATGAATGTTGTCTAGAAATTCCATTCTTGTCAAATATTCACCTGTAGTATGCACTCTCATAGTACCCCACTCCATCATTTGGTGACCGTTGGTCCCTTTTCCAAATGGGGGATTGATTTTATGACATGTAAGCCTTCCTCATCTTATGGTCATGCCTACATCATTGTGGTTGTTGACTACTCCACTAAATGGGTTGAGGAATTTTCTACCTTTTCTAATGATTGCACCATCGCTGCTCTTTTCATGTTCAATCACATTATTTCTAGATTCAATGTTCCTAAGACCATAGTTATGGACCATGGATCCCATTTTCATAACAATATGATGACTGAATTGGATGTTAGGTTAGAATTTCTCCATGATAACTTGACGCCCTATTACCCTCAAGCAAATAGCCAAGTAGAAGCCATCAATCATGTCCTAAATACCATGATCCAGAGGATGTTAGGGAAACAAAAGAAAAAATGGAATCTTATGCTATTTTCATTATTGGCTCACCATACCTCTACCAAAACTGCCACTAGATTTACAATTTTTCAGCTTGATTATGGTCTAGAGGCAGTATTAATAATTGAATGAAAAATATCATCATTGAAACTCACCATAGAAATATTTCCTAACACCTCTGTAGAGGATGAGCATCTCTTGTATTTGACCCATATTGATGAACAACATCATGATTCTATGTTGGCCAATGAAGCTCACAAGAAACATGTTAAATCCCAGTATGATAAATATATCAATCCTTGTGTATTTTCGAAGGGTGACTTGGTCATTGTTTATGATCATGACCATGACACACTAGGTACACTAGGTGTCAGTAAATTTGAACCCCTTTGGAATGGTCCCTACATTTTTAAACATGTCTTAAAGAGAGGGGCCTACATGTTGGTTGATTATGATGGAAATATTGTTTTGGAGCCTTACAATGGGCTCCACCTCAATAAGTATTATGCTTAGGCCCTCAGTCCGCATGATGCTCTATACATAGGTGTGTTTATTTTTTGGAGTGGTGTGCTTTGATTTTTGTGTGGATTTAATGTCTCGATTAGATGGTTATCGTGATTTATGCTTGATTTTCATATGTCACCATCCCCATCCATATACATGGGATATGTTGATGGTGCTAGCCATAGTACCCAGAATGTAGCTTCCACTGCTTTGGTGACATTCTCACCCAATGACAAGTTTGTGAGTTCAATAGGGTTCTACCTTGGTCCTGCAACTAATAACATTGTGTAATATAGTGTTGTCATTGAACTATCTTATGAGGCTCTCTCCCTTGGAATACATCATTTAGTTGTCATGATGGACTCTTAGCTTGGAGTCACACATATAGCATCATACATATTATCCTCTTGCATAATTATTTGAGGGTTTGTCTTCTTGAGCTCTACTTTAACTACATTGTGTATTGTCACATTTTAAGAGAGTATAATGTGTTTGTTGAATCAATGGCTATTTATTTGTTAGATTGGCATTTGTCTCATTAAGTTGATTTTTTAGCATGCATGTACATAAACATGGGATATGTATCACATCAAGTAGACATCCATAGGTAGAAACCAAAACAAACATATGTGTATATATCCACAAATTGTGTTACATCCTTCAAAAATGAGGTGCATCTACAAAAATGGGGCTCTACTGGCCTCCTAATAAAAAAGTTGTCTATTAGATAATAAATGTGTCTACTAAAAAATGGGAATGCCATGGTATATTCATTTCGATGTTGGCCACCATGGTATCATAATATTGCCTGATCCACCTTATCGAGAATTCAGTGAAAGGGGAAAGACACACCTTATTTATGTCATTGCAGATGCAACAACATCTCATTCTCTAGCGTGGGGGGGACTCCCATGGTCATCCCCTCCAAGTTTCAACAGATATGATGCAACTCTTCATTGCTACCACCTCCCTCCCCCTTCGATGACTCCTCATCGCTACTTCGGTGACAACCTCAAACCCATCCCTCTGGATGCTCCAGTCCTACATCCGCGACAAAATGAAATTGTGTCAGTTACATTACACCCACCCAAAAAATCATATTTTCCAAAAATACAAAAAAAATGGAAATATGTCAAAACCAAAAATACTTGCCCATGGGGCCCCACACCTCACTCAGGAGGAGTGGAAGCTCCAAATCCTATTATAATTTTTTCCCTACATAGGGGAAATCCTCGATACTAACAATTTGGTGACACCACCAAATGCTGAAATTGGTACCGTAGCGATATGGATGATGACCTCCAAGAAATGTACCCATATACTCGGCCCATAATGTCATTCATGGATCCTGGGCACTAGCTCACCTATCACTATACAGGGCCTCAGTTTATGAACCCTTTCCATAAAGAGCGTCACTAAGAGGGATCTATACCAGAACTTTTCATGCTTTCTCCTCTTACATTGAGACAGTTGGGTATTCATGTTAGCTAAGACTCCCTAGTCATACTAGTTGAATGTTGTCGGCTCCAGACACATTAATCCCACCTACATGTTGGAATTTGATGCTAAATGTGGGCCTGTCAATCCCATGGCATGGGTTATGTATAATAATATAGTCTTGATATGAAATTATATAATATCCCAGATTGGGATCTTACCACTCGTCCAGTGGGAACCATACCGACAAAACTTCTCAATCAATTCCATCACAGAGATATCAACTCCTCCTGGTGAATAATCTACCATCCATTGTATACCCCTCTGGGACAATCCAGTATATAATTACCCATCATCCATGTCTAGCTGTGACACTTTACCCTGGATAATAAATAAGTCTTGGTCATTCTTCTAGTACTGAACTAGTTGGTGCAATAGGTACTCATGGGATCATAGTAGCATAAAATGGAATAAATTCAACACCCCACAGTCCTGGAGAGATTAAAAAGTAACTTAATCCCCTTGGGAATCAAATTCATCAGGCTCATGGGCTCTCTATTTC
Organism: Picea sitchensis; assembly: GCA_010110895.2. Taxonomy (NCBI): domain Eukaryota; kingdom Viridiplantae; phylum Streptophyta; class Pinopsida; order Pinales; family Pinaceae; genus Picea; species Picea sitchensis. The sequence goes on along the minus strand of SNQJ01S0004943.1, from coordinate 96,762 downwards.
CACTCAATCATATTTTTTGCTTCCCTACACACATCCAGAAGACATAAAAACAAGAAACTTGTCAAAACAAATTCTCCCAAAACATGGTCCATCAAAAGAAACCCACAAAATCCTTTGTGTGCAGAATCATGAGATGAGTCACATTCATGGGTCATCATGTGATTACCTATAGGAATTTTTGGCCCTTGGTTATGGAAGGAAGCGAAGATCGAGGAAGAAAAGGTCAAACATGAACTGCACGGGAGACACAGTGACTGTCACTGGGTTGAAGTAAGAAAAAGAGCAGAAAATCCGGAGCAAAGTACGGAAAAGAGAGCCATTGGATGAGGCGATCAAGGATGACAGATCAACAAGGAATATGGATCGAGGATAACTCAGGAAGTAGAGAAAGCCACCATTGTATGCTTTGGAGCACTGCATGAGAAGGGAGGAAAGACACGTTGGTGAAGCAGATGTAGTTAGGGCCAGTAGCTAGGGCTTGTTGGTGCACTCTTGGATTGAACCCTGGGTTTGCCCCTGTGCCAACAAATGGTTTCGTTGACGGGACTAGAATCTTTTTAAGGGAATTTCAAGGTGGTTCCCATCGAAGAAAAATATTCAAAAGTGGATAGAGGATCAAGAGAGGGACTTCGTTGAAGCCCAGAACAAGAACCATAAACTGAGTATTTAAGATTGGCTATAAAGATACATCTTCACCGACATTCACGAGATCTTCTTTGGAGGAATCCACTAGGGGTTGTTTGAGTGGTTGGCTAGGTTAGTCGATACCCAGTCAGGGATGATTTTAAGGATGGAAATTTATTTTAAAATGTAGAAAACTTGGTGAATATTACTAATACTTCATATGTCAACTATAAATGTTTGGCGATATTTTTTTTAAAATATTCAAATTTATAAGAATTTTATGTAGTTTTTATAAAATTTTGGCGATTTTTAAGGTAAAATAATTTTATCCTATAGAGTTTGGGGGAATCATTTTTAAAATAGCGAATCTCATTTTTGGAAAAACCATGGAAAATTAGCCCATGAGCGAAATTTAGCCCCTAAAATCATCCATGTACCCAGTTCAAGATCATATCTAGACCTCTAGTGGTTTGGACACCAACACTAATCCAGAAGGTCAAGAGAGTTGACAATGATGTATCTAGAGCAATAGATCATTGGTTTGATAGTACCATTGGAGGGTATATCACTGAATTTGTTGTTGATAGGGTAGAATCATATAGCCAAGCCGAGAGATACTTTTTCAAAGGACCCAGAGGAAACAATTTTCACTTTCTAAAATTGAGAATAAAGATTTTGTTGCATGAAAAGAACGTCTTGAAGATACAGTAGATTGGTTGGACCTGAAAAGGCTAATGTTCAGAAATTTAGATAGCGACAATGACACAGAAGCTGGACATACACGTAGTGGAAGAGTATTAAGAGGGGTTCACCTTGAGAACCTATTTAAGAAAAACTACGGAGAAGAGGGTTTCTACAATGGAGAAGAGGTAGATCTAACCGACGAAGAACATTCAGAACTCACTAGAACAGAAGAAGGGGACGTTGAAGAAATTCACCAAAGCAAGCCATAAACCTCAGGAACTGTGCAGATTACTGAAGTAAGTAACATTAACCCTCTTATTGTTTCAATATCACAAAGCAGCCAGAAAATCCAGAACCACCAAAGTCTTTAGAGTGATGTTACTAGAAACTCATCCTATACTCAAATAGGAAGCCTAGGGAACTCTATGGCAGATGAGATGAGGCTCCCTATCCTCAGGGGAGATGGATATGAGGATCTCGATCAACACTAGTTCCTATGTGAGGTCGTGTGAAATATTAAAAGTATCACCGATGAAGCCATCAAGAGAACCCATTTCAACACTATGCTAAGGGACCGCGCGTTGAGCTAGTACATGAAACTTTTCCAAGGACAGGCGCAACCTAAGCCACTAAACAAGATCAAGAATGTGTTGATTGTAGAGTTTAAGAAACTTAAGTCAAAGTCACAATGTATTATAGAGCTAAAAGAGATCAAACAAAAGGTAGCAGAACCTGTTTGGGAGTTCAACCAGAGATTCAAGACCCTAACAGGCCGATTAAATTTTTAGATCCCCGATGAAAAAAACAAAGAATGGTTCATTGCGACACTATTACCACACATCAGAGTCCCTATGATGCAACATAAGATTTCATCGTAGGAATAAGCTTTGGAGATTGCCATGAAGCTTGAATCAGCACCTATGGGAGAATCTAGCTCAGGCATGAGCCAAATCTTGAGCCAACTGACCAGTTTGTCTCTGTAGGTCGAGGATATGAAGAAGGAAAAGGGGAAGGACAAAAGAGAATATATATGGTGTGTAAGATGCAGATCCGAAGGTCATGATAAGGAACAGTGTCCCTTATTTCTTGAGTATTTGGCCTTAGGAGTGCCGAGCCCCTTGATGCAAGTTAACCTACCCTGGTGTGATGTATGCAGAAATAGGCATCGCCTAGGTGAGTGCTATTACATGCAGAAGTATGTTTAGACACCCACAAACTTGTATTTCATATTCTGTAAATCAGTGGGGCATGATGATCGAGATTGTAGAGCTTACGATCTCATGCATGAGAGGTCAAGGGACATATACAATATTCAAGGCGAAGTACAAAAATAAGGAAACACTCTGCAATACAACTCTCCAGGGAGAGGAAAATTCAATCCTCATGGTGGATACAGAGGATGAGGATGAGGAGGAGGTATGGGATGAGGCCAAGGAAAAATAATCTGTTATAACTGCACACATCCATGACACTTGGCAAGGGATTGTTAGAATCCTTGCACAACCTACAGTTATTGTAACTCTTTTGAGCATGTCATAGAAGAATTCCCTATGCTATTGGATAATCTTCAGGAAAGGCAAGGACCCCAGTAGAACCCACAAGTGCAACTGATATATTCTGAACCGCATGGAACAGACCCTAGATTCACTTTTATTACTCGAGGAGGCACTTCTACAAGAGAATATAGGACAATCCAAAGAAAGATCGAAGAAGAGTCAGGTATCAGGAAAGTTGTGGAGAAGACTCAAGATTTTGATGCAAGGAAAGAAAGACAAATCTTCGAGGAAGAAAGACAAATCTTCGAGGAATAAAGACAAGAGTTTAAGGGGGACCAAGGATCCTCATCTAAAATGCGACTAGAAATAAAGGATTATGGAATGCCTCGGGAATTTGATCAATCGGCTTCACCGAAATAAGGAAAAGAGGTAAGTAAACTCATCAAATTTTTGTACACTTGTCTTAAGTTAATTCAGGATGAGAATGTTGTGCAAGAGTTATAGAACCTAATCAGGCAGTATGAGCTAGGAAATGTAGACCCCTTACTGAAAATGGAAGTACACCAGATTGGTAAGAAGAGAAGAACAAACAAAGAATTACGTTTGAATGCTCAAATAGGGGAGTATGATATAGACTATGTGGTCCTCGACTTAGGGTCAGAGGTCAATGTCATGACAAAGAAAACTTGGGCACTAATGGGAAAACCGAAGTTGATCTATTCCCCTATCAGGCTTAGAATGGCTAATCAACAAGTTGTCAGCCCATTTGGACGATTAGAGCATGTCCCTATGGACATCGACAGAGTTAGGAACTTTGCAGATTTTGAGGTAATTGAAATTGTTGATGATAGTTTCCCTTACCCTGCATTTCTAGGAATTGATTTGGCCTTCGACAATTCTACTGTTGTTGATTTAAAGAAAAGACACATAACATTTGAAAGAGTTGGACTTAGGGTCATTTCACCCTTAGATCTAGATGAGGGTCCTCGATATACAGATCCCATCAAAGAAGAACACCACACATATGAGCTGGAAAACATATATAAATTAAAAGCCATACAACAGGATTATATCAACCCTACTGTCGATGGAAATCTAAGTTGGTGAAGTGACAACACATGTTCATCAAATTCAGAAGAAGCACTGGAGAACTGGCAGAACCAGATGTATGAAGTATCCACAAGGAGATGTTCTCGACTGACGAGAGAAGTTCGTTGGATTGGTACAACAATAAGTAACTTGCCTACCTTTGATGGTATGAACCCTCTAGAAGACTTCCTCTCATATTTTGAAACAAGTGTACCAGCAAAATAGAGGTTTTTGGCTATGGATGAGGCTCTGAAAGCTACACCAGCAAGATGGTGGGGGACGCACAAAATCAATATTACAGACTGGACACAATGTTAAACCTTGATGACAGTGCAGTTCTCAGCACAAGTAGGAAGATGCGAAGTGAGGTACATAGGTTGAAGTTTCCCAAAGGACCATGTGCGAAGCTACGAAGAATCCTGGAGTGACATTCCTTGAGAAAAATGGGTACACATATTCATTAACACATTGGACACGACCCCTATTAACTGGTACCTTCAAGCGGAGTTGTGCCTCATCACTGCAAATTGGGAAGGTATGCTTTAGAATTTTGTAAACACCTTTTTGTTTGAAAGTGAATTTCCTTCAGTAGATCAAGCACTACATATTGTGAGGCAATAAGTATTTAAGGAGGCATCTAGCCTCCCTTTGGAGCAAGAAGAGGATGAATGGACTGTGCCATTCCAGAAACTACAAGGATGTTACAACATTAATGTCGACGTAGATGATGATCCGAGGAAGGTAAACATTGTTGAGACAGAAGGCCACAGATATGTGGAAGGACCAAGAGTTGAGATTCCATTCATTTGAAAGCCTATCAAGATAACTAAAGTCAATATTGGGACAGAGGAGACACCAAATCTTGCCAATGTCGGAGATTACTGGGATGTTGCTACCATTGAAAAAATTACAGAATTACTGCATGAGTATTAGGACCTGTTTCCGACCAAGTTCACTGATATGAACTGTATCAAAGGACCTATGGGAGAGATGAGAATACCTTTGAAACCTAATGTGAAGCCAGTCAACCAAAGACCCTACAGATTGAACGCAAAATATAAGGAAAAAGTGAAGATTGAGCTCGATAGAATGTTAGAAGCAGGGATTATTGAACTTGTCGAAGAGTCGGAGTGGATCAACCCTATGGTGGTGTAAGACAAGAAGACAGGAGAGATCAGGATCTGCGTAGATCTCAGGAAGCTGAATGATGCTTTTTTTCATGATCCTTTCCCTACACCATTCATAGACGAAGTTTTGGATAATGTGGGAGGCCGGGAGATATATTCTTTTACAGATGGAATTTTAGGAAACCATCAGATCCGGATTGCCAAGGAGGACCGCCACAAGACCACATTTTCCATAGAATGGGGATCCTACCAATACACAATGATGCCATTTGGACTGAAGAATTCCCCAGCCATCTTCTCCAAGGTGGTGGCCGAAGCATTCAAATATTTTTTGCATAAGTTTTTAGAAGCCTATTTTGATGACTGGATTTTTTCTAGTTTGCTGAAAAATCATATTGAATGTCTAAGACTAATGTTGGACAATTGCAGGAAGTGTCAAATTTCTTTAAATTTGAAGAAGTGAATCTTCTTCTCACCATTTAGAGTATTATTAGGACATATTGTATGAAATCAAGGATTCTTGGTTGATCCATCAAAAATTTCAATTATAGTCGACTTACCACCTCCTACTTCAGTCAAACAACTGCGCACTACGCTAGGACATACTGGCTATTATAGGAAATTTATCAAAGGAGATTCTCATATTAGTGTGCCAATGGAGAAGTTATTAAATAAAGATTGTCAGTTTGGTTGGATAGACGAATGTCAACAGAGCTTCGACACACTGAAACAAAAGATGGTGACTGGACCCATTTTGGTCTTTCCAGACTGGAGCAGAGAATTTCATGTGCATGTCGATGTGTCGTCTATTGCATTAGGAGAAGTATTGGGACAACCTGGAGAAGGGGAGATCGACCATCCATTAGAATTTTCCAGCAAAAAGATATCTACAGCTGAAATCAATTACACTACTACAGAGAGAGAAGGATTAGCCATGGTGTACACGCTGCAAAAATTACACCATTACTTACTAGGAGGACACTTTAAAATGTTTACTAATCACTTTGTGATGAAGTTCCTAGTCAACAAGCCAGTGTTGGGGGGGGGNAGAATATGCAGATGGATTCTCCTATTTCAAGAATATGATTTTGAGATCATAGTTAAGCCAGGAAGAATGAACAAGGGACCCAACCACCTATCGAGGTTGCAACATGGAAAAGAACCCACCAGTCTAGAGGATACACTATCGGATGCAAAGCTACTTTCCATTAGGAATATGGGTAACCACTTCACAGACATAGTCCAATTCCTATCACCAGGAAAGGCTCCAAGTGAGTATACAATTTCCCAGAAGAAATAGCTAGTGGTGCGCGCTGCAGACTTTTCACTGATAGTTGGTCAGCTATATAACATGGGACCTGATGAGATACTAAGAAGATGTGTGATGGAGGTAGAGCACCTGTTGATCCTCGCAGAAGCTCATGAAGGCATCACAGGAGGAAATTACGGAGGGAAAGCAACTGCGCAGAAGGTTCTACGAGTTGGCCTTTGGTGGCCTACTTTACACAAAGATGCTAAAGAGTATAGTAGAGCCTGTGATGTATGACATAGAGTTGGAAAACCATCCCAAAGAGATGAAATTCCACTAGCATCACAGATGAACCTACAAGCATTTGAAAAGTGGGCCATTGACTTCGTGGGACCTATAAACCCACCAGGAAAGTGCATAGAAGCAAGGTACATTATCACTGCAACAGAATACCTGACTAGATGGGCCGAAGCAAGAGAAGTCAAGGACTGTAGTGCAACTACAATTTTGCGTTTTATATTTGATAACATAATAACTAGGTTTGGATGCCCTAAGACCCTTATGAGCGATCAAGGCACTCATTTCATCAACAATATAGTTGAAGCCCTGACTAAAGAATTTGCATTTCACCATCATAAGATTACACCTTACCATCCACAATCAAACAGAACAGTTGAAGCATTCAACAAAATCTTGGAGACAACATTGACAAAGATTTGCAGTGTGAATAGGGATGACTAGGATCTAAGAGTACCAACAATACTTTGGGCTTATAGAACCACTTGCAAGAAATTAACAATGAAGACCCCTTTCAAGTTGGTTTATGGTCTTGAAGCTATTGTCCCGATGGAGTACTTGGTACCAATCTTAAGAATTGTTGCATTTATAAACATGGATGATATTGGCGCTCTTCATGAGAGGCTTGCCCAGCTAGTTGAACTATAAGAAGACATATTTATTGCAGGATTCCATCAGCAGGTGCAGAAGGAAAGAGAGAAGGCCTATCATGACAGACACATCAAGAAGAAGGCATCTAAGCAAGGTGATTTAGTACTGGTGTATGACAATAAATTTATAAGACATCCAGGGAAGTTCAGAACGCATTGTCTTGGACCATATGAGATCGCCTATGTTATAGAAGGAGGACCTGCAGAGCTGAAGACATTGAAGGGAGAATGGAAAGAAGGATTAGTGAATGGGAGTCAGATAAAGTTGTATTATGACAACCAGTTTCCTCGCAACTCTCAGTAAAGGCAAGGAGAAAAGGTTCTAGGTACCAGGTGCAGTTGAAACTGGTTACTAGACACAGAAAATATAGTCTGCACAAGGATGGGAAGGAGGCATAAAGCATAAAGAAAATATTGCACTGCATAGTCCAAAGTCGAAGTGAAATGGAAGGATCAGATCTAAAGTGCCTTGGGATGAGTCACAGGTGAGTGTTGGGGGCCTATTGGCCCTAGGTTATGGAAGGAAGTGAAGATCGAGGAAGAAAAGGTCAAACGTGAACTGTGCGGTTGACACGGTGACTGTCACTGGGTCGAAGTAAGCAAAAGAGTAGAAAAGATGGAGAGAAGTACGAAAAAGCAAGTCATTGGATGAGGAGATCGAGGATGACATATCAACAATGAATATGGATCAAGGACAACTCAGCAAGCAAAGAAAGCCACCATTGGATTCTTTGGAGCACCGCTTGAGAAGGGAGGAAAGACAGACTGGTGAAGCCCTGAAAGGAAGGTCAAGTTGACCTAGGGTTTTAGACACCTAGGGTTTTGGGTAATTAGGGTTTTGACACCTAGGTTTCGACCTAAGGCTGTCGGTGAGGGACTATAATGTATAAATAGAGGTCGATAGGACCTAGGTCAGGTCGGTACTAGTGTTGGGTATTGATATTGATTGTTGTTGGTTGACATATTACTGTACTGCGAGAGAGAGGAGTGTTGAGAGTGAGAGCCTTCTTGTATTGTAAGATCTTCAGTTGGGTGCGAAGATCAAGTCCTGCAGCTGGGTGCGCAGGAAGGTGGGAGACAGACAGAAGAAGAGAGAAGATATGTTGACTAAGAGCACATAAATGTAAGTTGTATCTTATTATATCATAAGCATAGTTCTTTGGATGTAGCCCTAGAGAGAGGGTGAACCACGTATATTTTGTGTCGTAAGTGTGATTGATGCCTGGATCTCTGTCATTGTTATATTGTTATTTTCATTATTGTGTTAGATCAGATTTATAGCTGTGCAGAGTAGATATAGCTAATAAGAGATATATGAATGTTGCATTATTGTTGTATGAGTTCCACTTGATAGTCCCATGGTTGTAGACATCTCTCTCCTGCAACCCCGCTCTTAGCTGCTTCGGGAGAGAATACATCTGCTTTGCAGGTGTTGTCGAAAAGGCCAGTAGATAGGGCTTGTTGGTGCGCTCTTGGAGTGAACCTTGGGTCTGCCACTGTGACAATAGGAATAATTCTATGAGCCGTGTGACACCTATAGAGAGCCACATGATGATCCCCAAATAATTTGTCCTATCGACCACTAATTAATCAAGCCTATGGGCCATGCATTTCCCCACTAAACATCCATGAAAAACACCAAGTAAATGAAGATGGGATTCCTAGTTCTTACCTTGATCTAATGATAAGTTTAATGGTTGATCCAATCCTTCAAAACGAGATCTATATGCATACACTTGGAGGAGGGTTTTTCTCCAAATATCTCCACTCACCTTTGTTTGCAATGAAGAATGAATTTTGAACATGGTAAGTTTATTTTTATAACTTTTTGGGAAATAAAAAATTATTTTTTCACATTGAGACCAAGTAAGTGGGTTGATTTTCACATTGAGACCAATTAATTGGGTTCCCATCGGGTTTCAACATTAGCCATTCCATTTTCACTTCGTAACATGTTCAGTAGTGCCTACCCTTCATGGTCACCCTAGTTAGCACTCAGATTTATACTTGGTCCCATGTTTTTGATTTCTTGTAGGCTCGGGATCCTTCCTTTAGCCCCTCCATGACTTGATGATTCAGCCTCATTCTTCTCTCTTCATCTATATTCTATCCATATCCCGTGGGGGTTCCTAAAATATTTTTATTATTTCTTAATGGTAGCCTATGCATTTGTTTCTTGTGCCATTCCTCCCGTCATTGCACTTTTATTTTCCCAAATCCCTCTTACCACTATTTTAGTAGCCCTTGACCATCCTCCTCTTGCATTATTTGGCCTTCATTTTGCATCCATATACCCATGGAGAGAATAGATGCTAAGAGTGGATATCACTTTTCTTTACCATTTACATTCATCTTTCTTAGGTCAGTTCCATGCACTTGGAACATAAGAGCAAGTTGTTAAGACACTCATTCTCTAGAGCGAGTATAATTTTATCTCTTTTTCAAAATTGTAAAAAGACACGAAAAAGGTACCTATCGAGCATACTTTCATCATTATTTCATGCTCATTAAACCATGAAGTAGACAAAAAATAAAAATAAAATTAAAGAAAGAGTGGGGGTTTTTCAGCATTGGTTTATTCTCAAAATGGAAACGTCAGTCGAGTCACCCTTGAACATGGCACCTGTTTGAGTCCTTATCATCCAGTTGGGTTTAGCTTTCCTAGGAGTCATCCTAGTAATATAAATCAAAGATACTCATCTGATCGATTACTCTTCAAGTCATCATGGAGATTGCTTCAATAACTCCTATGTTGTTGCACCATATTCATCCAAATATTGTATCTTGTTACCAAGTCACCATTGTGACGTGTTATATGTTCAAGGTAAGTTTAATCCTGAGTTGACTATCTAGTGTTTTGTTAAAAAATTTATTCATCCATCCCTGTGTCGTTTTTACTTTGTGATTCTCTCTCCACATCATCTCTTGGTGTTTGTTTCATGTTGAATGATGGGAGATACATTAAGGCCCTCCTTCGACGATGTTAGCAATAGAAGTCACACCTAGATTGTTGTAGGTGTAAGCCTAATACCGATCAAAATGTAAAGGATAAATGTTTATAAAAGGTGGAAAATGGATGGAAAAATTAATTAGATATGTCAATCACAGATAGCTCCATGCAATATACATCAACATACAAGGCCTTGAGCAGATTCAAATCAGGTTTTAAGAGATAAAGTGATAGATGGAAGATTAAACAAGGAAAGTGTAATATGAATATCATTTACATCAGGGAATATTGACACACATCTAAACAAAACTCTCTGAAATAAGAACCTCTTATAATCAAAGAGGAAATACTTTGATACAATTGCATACAATATCACAATAGATCCTTTATTGCAATATTGAAATAAAGAAACAATCATCCAGATGAATCATCCAACACTGAATGATATCAAAGTAAGATAGAAAAAGATGAGAAAATGAAGCAAGACTGATTTCCACCATTAAAAGTATCTTGGATCTAGTCCATACATGCAAGATACCAGATATATAAAATATGCAGAAAAGAAACGAAATGCTAGAAATGACAGAATAACAGTAAAATATCCAGCATAATCTTCACAATACACATAAATGATATACGAAATAGCAACAGAAATAGCACTTTGAATCAGATAGCAATGTTCACAGGCCTCTTCGAGGGGGCAA
>SNQJ01S0004943.1:63096-80043 GCA_010110895.2 Picea sitchensis | reverse complement strand
ATTAATATTGACCTTTATTACATCTGAATACATTGATCTACCTATGTGCGGGTTAGGACCTTAACAATACATTAGGAGAAAAACTATATTACAAAGAAAATATCAAAATAGGAGTTGTTTTGTCACACCATTTGAGCCTCTCCTAAGTCTTACAACGCCCTTTAAATAAATCAAAACTATCGATGTCATATTTAAAATTCGCCCCTCAACTTCCTCATACGATCCCCGTGCCTAAGGGAAGTATGGAAAACAGGTGTACAATAGAAAAGAAACAAACTACTACTTTAATGGAATATGTTGGCAACGTATGCAAAATTCTTTAATAACTAATGATGTGACACAGACCCCCTTCCCTCCAAAGGGATGCTTGACCTCCCGATCTTGTATCATTGAAATGTTGAGTCAGAGAGACTCATTGGGTCTCTACGAGCACCCAAAATTACTCTACCCACACACACAGGTTTCTTCTGCAAGTGACCACAGCTATGACCATAGGTTTACCTCTCCACGGTTTGGACTTCGAGGATATTCTGAATCCTTTCCTCAACTTTTCCTGAAGCACTTGTCTCCGAGCTTCCGAACTCTCGCCATGCGTCTCCTTATATTCGTCGGCCCCGCTATGGTTCGAACTTCACGACCTCGTGAAACTCTAGGCCTTCCACCCACAAACCTTCGACCTTTTGATTCCTAAACTCTAGGACTTCAGACTTCACGACTCTTCTTTCGTCAAGTCCTTGAAATTGCCAAACTCTGAAGTATCAAAACACTCCACGACTATATTCCATGTACCTTTACCATATCTAATAGTCTATAATTGTTCGCCTTCCTCTAAGAATGAATCTTGCATTCAATGAATTTCAATGAAGAATTCAGGGACTTTTTCCCTTGAAGCATTATGTCGCTCTCCCTCCTGAGCTTTAAATTCCTTGGGTTCCTCTGAACACTGTCTTCTACACTTGTCTAACTCTCAATTCGTGCACACCTTGCAACATATTTTCATCCACAACTCAACTTCCCTGTGTGGATGACTTCGTACTCCTTGTAATTGTTCTCCAACCGCTTCTATCTCTCGTGATTGAAATCATGCTACTCCTCCTAAGATTTCGAGTCTGAAAAATCTGTCATGCACTCCTTGTGGAGGCCAATGCACTCCTTGAACACATACAAGTTTCACTATCTCTTCTGAGCTTTCGAGTCAGAACAAACTCGCTCACGCACTCCTTGCAGACACTATGCACACCTTGCACTCGCTCAATGAAAAGAGACAATGGAAACTTATCTATCCTTCACAGTGACTCATACATTCAAAAAATCAAATGCAGTCATGGATTCAAGAACAAGAAATAACAGAGGATTCCAAAATAACAGAGAGTCTACCATTCATTCAAAAACATAGACACATAAAAACACACATTTGGGACAATGTTTCTCTGTTATATTTATCCAACTGAAACTTACATACATTCATACAGGGTAAAATCATGAAGATGAGTAACACTTCTGTGACAATCGAGTCTCAAAAATTCCTAGCGGCAATTTTTCGGCCGAACAAATGTTGCTAGGATTTTTTTCGGCCGAAAATTTGCACGTCAAATTGAACGGCGTCCTGACGGTGCCCTCAAAATTCATGTACAATGTGTTTAGAATGAATTATTTTTCTGTGGTAAGAATATTTTGGCCGAAATAATTTTCGGTAGAAATGTTTATTTTTAACGGATTCTGTTAAAATCTATGTTTCAGCGGAAAGACGATTTCGGCCGAAAACATGAAATTGGGACTGAAAACAAAAACCAGAGAATTTCCCCAAGCTTACCTGAACTTCGGAGGTTGTGGACTCCTACAAATAATGAGAATTTGATTTCTAAAATGACACCAGCATTTCCAAAATTGAATCTTCTTTCAATTCCTATAATTTGTTTTCATTTTATTTATTTTTATCTAATTTTATTTATTTTTTTAACAAAATCACTGCATAATATTTTCAGCCGACATTATGATTCGATGAAATGAAATATCGGTATCTCTAAAAATATATGGTGAAAAATTTAGAAAAAAATATATTCATAATCCTTAAACTGTTCTTTTCAAAAGGGTATATTTAGATTTTAGTTTTAAGTACAAGTTAAGATAGATATAAGGTGTAGAAAAACATGTGTTTAAAAGCTGCAACGTTTTCACCTTGGTCAACTTCAAAAAATTCTAGAAATTATAATATTCATCCATTAGATTCAAAATTATAGTCATAATAAAATAGAATCTATGTATATTGTTGCAGTGTCTTTCGTTTCTTAAAAACATAAGTTTAATAATAGATACATTGTTGTAGAAAAAAGTTACTCACTATCATTCCTTTCATGTTTAAGGTACATATTGTTAAACAACTGTCAAATTGACATATCAAATCATGATAAAAAAAAAAAAAATAGTCATTGGAAAGCTAACAAAATTCTTCAAAAGTTTTGTTTTCACTGTAAAGTGAAATTCTAAATAAAAAAAATACTTTTGTATGGGAGAAGTTGAAGAACTTGTGAAAATACAGATTGTTTTCTCATAAAACAAGCAAAAGTGTAACCCATCTTCATGATTTTACCCTACAACATATCTCTGTATCTCCCAAATCTTTAGCTTACAATGGCTATCTATGCATTAGATTCAACATCCTTTTTCAACAACCAACAACCACTACTATGAAATATTACAAAGATTTGCACAAAGGGACTCTCTTGAGTTCTTCCCTCCAACTACTCTATGTTATCCTATCGAAAATAAACATTATCAACTACTTAGCACCTATTACAATAAATATTGAGTCAGAGAGATAAGAGCGCAAGATCCAAATATGTACTGCGATCCGATTCATAAAAAAAAATACATTCCCCATCAATATTACGTGATAGATCAGCCTCCAATCATTAAAAAAGTTCACAACTCAAAAAAGTTTGTCATATATTACATTAATACATTGATATTTGAAATTAAAAATATTTCAAAATATGCGCTAGTGCGCCCAACTGTCTTCCACACTTGTGCTTTGTTGGTGATTCTCCTGCATCATGATGTGTCCATAAGAGTGCACATTATTGAGGTAGGTGGCCTCCCAAAGCACAACTAACCCTCAAAGTTTTGGTAGGAATCCATTTTGACAGCTGGCAACTCCCTTTCCCTCCAAAATCTCAAGAAAACAGAGTTCGCATCGCAACACTACAAACTGTCCTGAAACAACCAGTTCACAACGCCAATAGTTCTAAACACTACAAACTTTCTTGTAGCGGCCTGTTTCACTTTTTCCAAAGTTACAACACCTCAAAACTTATACTAGGTTTCCATATATGTTGCAAAACTTCATAATCTTGATATATAAATGGAGGAAAAACACCAAAACTGCTAGTTATGGTTCAAAACTTCTAGCCATCACCAAAATGTTGTAAATGCATATAACATAAACTTTGACCAAAATTGAAGCTAGTTTTGGAAAACCAATATCTTTATCTTTTCTTTCTGGTGCTTCTTCTGGTAGCAACCTTGGCCAACATGTCTAGATTTCTCTTTTCCAATTCTTCTTTGAAAGTTTGTATCTTTGCCTTCAATTTCCTAATTTCAGCTTGATGGGTTATGTTATTCCTGTAGAGATTCTTGAGCTACCTATGAAGGGGTAAAAATATTTTAGCCAGGAATCTTGCCTTATCAATAGTCTCATGATACATGTCCAGTATCTCCTTAAGCTTCATCCTGGAATCCAAGTCTTCCTTCTTCATTTTGTCAGTTTCAGCTCTTACTTCCTTGAGTTGCCTCTTAAGCCTTTTAAAGACGGGGTTTCTTTCATGTTGAGGAGTAGTAATGTCGATAATTTATATAGGTTTTTTATAAGAATGATATTTTCCTTTTTGTTGGTCTGAATTCTCTTATGTATCATCCTTCATAAGGACATGTTTCTTGGATGTTGCTCTAGTAAAAGGCCTTCTAGGTTTAACCTTGTCTGCAGCAATGGGTGGGGAAAAACAAGCTTTTTTCCTTTCAAGCCTCTTGGTTTTCTTAAGGGAAACTCCATAGGGATAGGATCATCCATTGGTGAAGTTTCTCTATCTATAGGTTGTGAAGGACCTCCTACTTCTGCTTCATTAGTATCTCTGATAGCTTTATCACTCATAGTCACCCTTTTATTCTTGCTAGCCTCTGAATGCACAATCCTCTCAACAAGAGTAGGACTTTGTCTGTTAGACTATGGAGTGGGGGAAACATCTAACTGAAACTGTGATGAAATCAGGAAGTTTTCCCAATCAATGTTATGTTTCCTTAAATCTTCCATTACTAACATCTTAATAAGGCCATAGTGAAAGACACTAGTATCTACTTTCTTTGACTTGGCTTGGAGTTTGTCTAGCATCTTACCATTGCTTCTAAAAAGATAAAATGGAAGGTTCATGGATTTTTTTCCTGTGAAGTGTAATAGTAACTTGATGTGGTATTGGTACACCATGTTGAACCTCCCCTCACATGTAAAATATCTCTGGATAACCCTAATCATATTATCAAAGCATTCAATCATGTGACTTCTAGGTACTCCCTTGGAAATGTTGTCCTCATGATACTATGGCTTAAGGAATTCCTTTGAGAAGGAAGAATGTAATGACATACCTTTGAACCATTTCTCCCCATAGTTGGGTATCTTTGTTGCAAAAGATATAGAATTCTTTGAAACATCAAACTCTAACATCCCCAATTTGATTTTAGTCCCATTAAAGTTGAGTGAAAACTATTTGGCCACCTCTAGATTTCCACTCTCCATCTATTGACAGAAATTTATACAACCTACCCTCTAAAAATATTTCATGAACAAAGGTTCAGACTTAAAGAGTTTCATATCATAAGTTTCTCTCCTCACAATACCCCCTCCCTTGTGAGTCTTCTTGTATTGTTTACTATCCATAACTACTACTAGAAGAATAATTTCTGTAATTTGTTATGACAACTAGGTGTGTGAAAACAAAGTACACAGGAATTTAGGGTTTTAATGATAGAACTGTTTTCATATATCTCACCTTGTCCAATTCTTTATACACATCACTCTATGCACATCAATGGTATGATATAGAGAACACTTCAAACAGGAGGGATAATGGAACAATCACTGAGATTTGTAATGAAAGGAAGATAAGTGAGACTTCTTTGCTAAACAGGGTTTTGGCAACAAAAATAACAATTTTCAACACTAATGGTGTATGCAATTTAATCTTGGTTCTACAAATGATCAACCATACTCCTCAGGTTTTATAGTGGTCTCCTTCAATGGGTTAATATTAAACTTCAAATTGATGCAAAAGATGAGGTTTTCAACAATTCTGGAAAAGAGGGTTTGTAACGCCTAGTTCGCAGCACGCGCTAATGATGCAGAGTCAAACAATCAGTTCACAGCGTCAAGGTATTCAATGGGACAGGTAGCTTATTTGCAAAGGAGAAAATAAAATGACGTCAATATAGTAGTCTGGACTGGTGGTAATAATTTAGGGCACCATGGAAATGGATTTGAAAGTTGGCAGCAAATGAGTTTGGACAGTTGACAACACCAATACCTAAAGAAGCATAAAACCTTCTTTCAACCTTTAAACGGCATGGAGACCATCAAGGAGTACCTGATAAACTTTTTTCTAATGTTGATTCCTATAAACTTGAGTTGATCTATTAGCAAGTTATCCAAACTTGACAATCCTCTTCATCTAGTCTGCAATGCCAGTCTATAGTGTCAGTTCACAACACCAAGTTTGCAACGCCAAATTTAAAATCAATAGCACACTTCAATGAGACTATTAGAAATTCTGTGACATAATCCTTAAAAAATTAATTAAATGAAAGCGTTGAAAACCATAAAATCCCCTTTGACATGTTTCTTAACTGAACTGATGACAAATGAATGCATGAAGTACTCATAAGTATGGTGTGAACTCTCTTGGTGAGTTGGCATCAAATACATCTGACTTTTGACTTGACATCTAAACGGTTGGATGGTGACAAAGGAAAACATGTGTACAACTTGGAGGAATGACATGTCATGGTGATGATTTTAAGGTCAAACAGAAATTGGGCCCTTCGTTTTGATAAACAAAAGTTGCCCAAGATATTTTGGAATCATACAACCGACCAAAGGAAGGAACAGAAAGCACAAGAAAATGAATGTGCAATAAGAAACAGTTGGAAGGACAACGCAACACCAGTTTTGGGAGAAAGAGGTTGCAACTAAATCAAGAAGAAGAAAGAACTATCGGTTCTCAACCAGAAAGCCTACATAATATTATACATATATGGGATCAATATGATTTTAAAGGGTTGTTGGGGTTTTTATTGTATCTAGATTCATTGTTGTTATCATTCATGTTGTTAGTTTAGCTAAGTTATGAGTTCTAGGTTCAGAACCAGACTGATAATGTAATAGCGAACCAGACCGATAATGTAATAGATTCATATAGTATTTTAATGTTGGGAAGATCAAGGGACTAAGATAAACTTATCTCACAGTAGTACAAAATCACTTGCTATTATCTTTTGCATGACCCACTGTATCCGTAACTCAATCTGATCTTGTATTTTGAGGACAAACCTATTATATGATAATACAGTGGGAGACCCAAATTTTCCTGAAAATAAATTGTGTATTTAGTCTTTTGAATATATTGAATTCTATGTTATGTTTATGTCTGATGTTGGAGCCACCTTTTTCATCTGGTTTAAATGTATTTTTTAAAGTCAAATGTTGGTATTTAAGCTCTCTTTTGCTTCGTGACATTTACTAACTAAAAATCTCAGCAGTCCCAACATGTGAAATAGCGAAGGGTGTTATGTTTCATAAGTCAACACCTTTTATCGTTAAATGAGAATTTTTATTTTTTGTACCTCGGGATATCGCGCTTCGGAAGTTACAAGTCACAAGATTTACAAGCCCCGATGTGCAAAGTCGCAAAATGTTTTTAAAGGCTTACCTCAAGTTAAAGCTGAGAATAAAATTCCTTAAACCCCAGTCAAGTTCTGTCGGGATTTCGTGTCTCGGCATTCACTCTCTCCAAAAACATTACCGTCATAACTCCGATAGGTGAAGCCATGAGACTTTTGCATAAGTAACCTGGGTTAGTGTCAGGGGTGATTAGTTTTTTTACCATGGTTAAAATCTGTCGGGATTTCGCAACTTGGCATACGCTCCTCCCAGAAACTATACCTTCGAAGCCCCGAGTCGTGAAGTTGCGATATTGCTTAAATATTAATTAATTAAAACACTTAATCTGGTTTACATTTTGGTTTAAATAGATCACATCATCGCGATCTCGGGATTTCGTGAATCGGCATACACTCCTCCCAGAAACTATACCTTTAAATCCCCGAGTCGCAAAGTCGCGATATAAATTAAAACATGATTAATTAAACTCTTAATCCTATTTACATTCTTAATTAACTAAATCTAATCATAGTGATCTTGGGTTTTAGAGGCTCGAAAGGTTAGAGTGAAAAATATCGATACGACGAACGCCAAAAGGTTGATTAAAGTTTAATAAAGCCTAATTAAAGAAGCTAAGCCATCTTAATCAGGGTTTAATGTAAATAATAATATGCACAGTCTACGAGGTAAATTTAAATGTTCCTTGTGCCAACTTGTGTCACGAACCGTCGAAATTTATGGAATTAATTGGAAATGAGGCGAAGCAACAAGTAAGGATATGGTTTCTATTGCTAAATGTGTCTCTAAAAATGATTTGATTGTTTTGTTCATAAGAACGTCAAGGTTTTAAATAGTCGAATATGTAGATCTTTTCTTTTTGTTCTGTTCATAAAGCTCATTTCTATTTTGCGCAGAGAAGTTTTTCTCAGCAAGCTGATTCCTGTATGTATACACATTTTTATTATAGGAGAGCTAATTCACAATCCCTTGGCATGGCCCCACGAAAAGTGTCCAAGGCAAGTGCTGAGATTTTAGGACAAGGCTCTGATAATGTTTCTGATACTTCACCACGAAGTGTTGATTCTGTCCGAACCTAGTCATACATCTCTGAGGTTCTGCATTCTGATTTGGTGAACTATTCAGATGATTCCAGTGACAACAAGAAGGACGACTTGGCCACCAAATACAAGATTGTCGTCCAAGCAGAAATGCATAAAGTAGCGGCTAGGCCACATCTTCTTCCTTACTACGACATGATCCGATGGGCTCTAGACCATGTAGACATCCTGACTAGAACCATCATCAACGAGCAGAAGGTCACTATTGGGACCTTTAGACCATAACACTTACAGGAGATGTACAAATTGTCATCCACGCCGAACTTTACATACAATGTCGAGTTTCTAGAGGATTTTAAACAGAAGAAATGCGAGCAATACAGAAAAATATTATCTGATTTGATCAAGAACTGGGTCTCACACCCCACAAATTTTAGGGTAGATAGTAACGGTGTCTATTTAATCTCTTATTTGGAACCACAATTCAAATACATAGCGATGATGACCTACAGATTATATGGGAGGGAGTACACCACACATTTATTTCTCCAGTGAGTGCCTCTGATGCATACGGTCGCCAAAGGCTGTTCTTTCGACTGGGTCAAGCTGTTGTCGGATAGTCTGAGCAGCCAAATTATAGAGTATCAGACGCAAAGGGTGAGTGGGAAGGCCGCTTCATTTTTTATGTCTGCATACATCATGGACGTCGTGTGTTTCATGACGCCTTTTCCCTTAATGAGCTGGAGTTGGGCTCCATCGGATGCTGAGCCTATCCATGTCTACCATTCAAAGCTTTGGGAGGATAAGGCCTCAGATTTCATATACGAAATTTTCAATTGGGTGATGGTACCGATGCATGTCACCATCTTCGGTAATCCACCGCCTAGGATATCCAATAACATCGTGACCAATTTGAGCAGTGTGGCCGACTGGTACGTGGAGGAAGAATTTTCATACATCAGGTTTTTCGGTGCTTCTGTCCCTCTGCATGCTCTACCATTATTTATACCCGATAGGCTGACTTGTTGCGAGATCGCCAGGCAAACCATGATTGGTGGCATAAGAAAATAACTTAAAGGATTTTCAAAGAAGGTATGACCACCTTTCCCTATTCATTTAAATACCTATTCTTTATTAGATTTTGGGCATGCAAAGGTCGAGGCAGCAGGCTTGGAAGATATTAAATTGGTCCACATTGAATTCAAGAAACACGACCCACACAGGGTCGTAAGTAATCACTTGGCTAGTTGTGGCCTTAAAAGATTTGAGCACGAGAATTCGCCTCATGATGACATTTTCCGAGGTGCGAGATATTATGCCAAGGTTTTGGCTCAGATACAAGCCCTTTCACCTGAAGAGAGGGCCGATGTTTTCAAATTACAAGAACATCGGCGGAGCTACCTTCCCCTAGTATTACGAGGTGAGAATCCAATGACCGTAGAGGTGTAGCAAATAGAAGCTGAAGGCTCCCAAGATTCAGTGCCCAGCCAAGAAGAACACCAAGATAAGAAAGAGAAAACTGAGGGCCCAAAACCGAAAGCCAAGATTTCCAACCCTCCAAGTGAGAAAACCTCAGTTGTCACTCCAGGGAAATCATCTAAGCAGGTCAAAAATCCCATTGTTTCTATTACCCCCTTGCAGTCCACGAAGGGGGTCCCAGACGCAGGTTGGGTTTTTGGAAAAGAATTAATGCCCATAACAATGGAAGAGATACCTCCAAATGAATTTTTATTTGATAAGAAGAGAAAGGCTTTCGTAAAACAAGAACTTTACCAAGAGGCGGGTACAGTATCAAAGAAATTTAAAATTTTGACTGATGGGAGAGCTATGAAAAGGGAGGAATTTGCAACTCAAATAGTAGGAACATTGGGTGCTTTCACTACAGCCAACCAATATTCAGTCAGGACCCTAAAGGATCAACTGAAGTGAAAAATTCATTTGATCAAAACATTAGAGGCTAAACTAGCTACAGCAGAGGTCGCTACCAAAGATCAGGCGAATACAGGCTTAGAACAAGCTAGAGTAGCTGATCAAAAGGAAATCGAGCGGCTCAAAGCCAATCTTAAATGGACACCGCTGATGGTTTAGACAAATCAGATACAGATGGGCCAGCAAGGAGAATTGATAGAGCAACAACAAGCCAAGTTGGACTTCGCCGAAAGCCAGGTAATCGATATCAGGATATTTCAATCCCAAGCTATAGAAATTAGAAAAAGAGTGTCGGCATCTCAACAAGGTCTACTTGCTAAGGTGGAAACGATTCAAAACAACTGCCAACTCCTTGATTGAGTATTGTAAAACCTCACTCTCAGAGAAAAATACACTGGGGTGGCTCAGGTTGCTTTCTAGGAGGCTATTATAGCCACGACGAGAAGGGAAATAAGCAGTAGTTCCAGGTTTTCTATCTCAGAGCAGACCCGAGGTAACATCTTGTTGAAAGAATGGGAGCGTAACATATCCAAAGGTAGACAACAAGCTAAAGAGGTAAGAAAATATTGTGAAGAAACCTTCGGTTTTCTAGATGGGAGTTGGTTGGGTTCCGATGATGAAAGCAACACTGAAATAATGGGCCAGATCCATACAACCAAGCATCTGCTCAAGATCAAAGAAAATGAAGAAAGAGAATTGGCTGAAATATCACAAATAACCCAGGCAGACATAGTCCAAATAGATAAATGGCTAATTAAAATGAGTGTACAATTATGTTCTATCAGCGCCAAAGACCAACAGGTGGAAGGAAAGTTGTCACAATTGGTGAAGGATTGTTACACTTTCGAGGCCAATAATCAAGCAGAACCTTCTAAGTTGACATCCCAACTAGTGGAGAAGTGTGTCATTTGCACAGAGCATGTGAAGAGGCAGGTTTATGGTACCAAATAAGGACAAAAACAAAGAATTGAAACATTTAATCCCCTTAATTGTAACCGAAAGCCTCTTGAATGATTGAGATTCCAGACTATAGAAATTTGTATAAATATACATTTTGAAGAAAGAACAGAGGCTGGACCTATTTTGGTCGATTGTAATAGAGACTCTCTTTTTGAATATTAATACAAAGTAATCTGAAGATTCTTGATTCTGTCAAGACTATGTAATGAGTTTGTTTCCTCTCTGATTTCTTGTTCAATTTCATTTCGCACATATATGTTTGATGAATGTTTCACTGCAATTTAGTAAAACCTCTACTGTGGTGATTAATTTTAATTGTCTATATAGTTTATAGTTTTTCCTCTGTATCGGCTATTAGCAGGTACAAGACTTGTGGACTCTTTAGATTTTCATGTTTTATACATTCGTCAGATTTCTTCTCACCTTTTTCTTCTTCTGTTTACAGGGAGAGATTCTCCCTTGATAGGAGCCTCGTATTATAAACAACTTTCTGTTTTTCTCACATTTTCACACACACCAATTATTTACTAGATAACACAGTTACGGGAAAAGGCCTTTGGTTTGTAATTTATCTTTAACACTAAATCAGATAGTTCAGTTTTATACGATCAAATTGAGACAACATCTAAAACTTTGAAAATTTCCTTTAATTTTACTGTTCCTCTATGACTGTCCCTGTTGTAAGACAACCTAACATTGAGCCTGGTTTATCGGACCAAACACATATCACTTTGAACCTTTTCGATACTAGTCTTAAAACAACCAATACCCGGGTAGAACTTGAGTGTTCGTGGGCTACGATTGAGCAGGATATAAACATCTAGGAACAGTTGGAGGCTAGACAGAGACAACCTAGAAATCAGCCTTAGCTTCCTTTCCTGAAGGTTGATGCTTTCCCCTTATTTATCCTTTACTCACCTTCGGATGCCTAGACACTCTACTTTATAATCCTTAAGTACAGACTTTGGAACAACATCTGATATGCTTAAATGGTTATATATTTCTTATGAATGTCATCGCAAATATGTTTTCTCCATTCTTGGTTGGGAAATGTTTAGGATTGCAACAGGTTTAAGCTATTTTGTGTAGGAACGATATGAATACTAATGTTTCATATATTTGTATGAGTATTCTCTTCACCCTTCCCTCTCGTATCTGTCTCGGTTGCGCTTCAGGTGATACTTCTTCCCTCTTGAGAAGATGAAATGTCAGTGCACTAGAATACATCAGTACTCTTTGTTGGTAACTTGAGAAGGACCATGGTCTGATCACTTTTGCGCCAACAAAATGGTTTCCTTGTTGAGACCTGTGTTTTAAAAGGGAATCTGTAAGGAGAATGATTCTATGGATCTATAGATCTGGTATTCATCAATGGTGGGAATGAAATTGTGACTCCTTTATATGGAAGGAAGCAGAGCTGCGATGTAAAAGTGTGAATGCTACAAGAGATTCTTTCTTTTACTCAGAAAGATCGAGTGACTAGTATGAGATATTTTGGGTAAAATTACTGGAAGAACTATTCCATTGGATAGATCAAATACAAGAATCTCTAGAATTCAAAGAACGCACCAAGAAGACTTGTATGTGGGACACAGAAAAGATCACAACACTTTATGTCATCTTGAAAATGAATGTTAGAGCATGAGGGGAATGGGACCTCCTCACAATCCAATGGGATCCTCTCCAGGACCAACGGGAGGAGTTGTACAAGTATCTTCAACTCCCATTCCATGCACCAGGTCTATACCATACCTTTCCAGGCACTCAAACATCTTAGCCAACTGAGTATTGTGATATTTGTAGAACACATTTGCATGTGTTGAGGTAGTTCCCTATCCTGCAGAAGCACACGACTGCTCCCAATACAATACATTGTGAGTTCATCACATCTACGACACATTATACAAATCAATGTAGAGCACTAGACATGCTTTCTGACAGATTAGATCGGACAACATTCAGAATAAACGAAACCCCCCAAGGACCTAGAAGAGGCAAGGGAAGTGGGGTTGGAGGTGGATTCGGAGGAGGAAGAAATGGAGGAAGAGGGAAAATAATATGTTACAACTACAATGAACAAGGTCACTTGGCCAGAGACTTCCCTCATCCAAGATGTCCCTTGTACTCTCACTGCAAAAATAATGGGAACGCAACTCAAGATTTCCTAGAATTGATCGTGAAATGGGAAGATCAGGTTCGTCAACGAGGAGATAAATTCATAGGCTTGGAACTAAAAAAGGGAATCGAGGGACAAATACCTACTATCAACACCATCACTCGTGGAGGAGAAAAAAATGGGGTAGATGACAGGTATGACCCTCTGATTCAGAAAGTAGCTCCCAAGGATGACAGGTATAACCCTCTGAAACAAAATGTGTTCTTCAAAGATGCAATAGAAATATTTAAGAGTGTACCTAATCCAGTAATAATGGATAATTCCCCTAAAGTCACCTTTCAAACTAAACTTCCACAAGCCCCTACCTCACCACCAACACCTAGAAACTCTGTAATTCCAAAGAGGCGCCCTAAGGAATCTCAAAGCATAATCAATCTTTGGTTTCAATTATTCTTTGATATATTAGGGGATGACCAATTTACAAAGAAGTTCCACAACACCCTGTATCTAATACTGGTAAATGAGGGAACCCTGGAATCCATAGTAAGGACCAACCTCCCTGATAAGAATACCCAAAGAATACAAAGAAGAAAGGTGTGAACAGGAAAAGAATTTAGGTTAGAAATCCAACTAGATGATTTTGAGATCAAATATGTCATGTTGTATTTGGGATCCAATGTCAACATCCTACCCAAAAAGACATGGGAAGATTTGGGAAAATCGCAGTTAGTGTATTCCCCGATCTAGTTGAGAATGGGAAACAGATACTACATTTCCCAGTAGGAAGGCTGGACAATGTGGAAATCAATGTTGCGGGGGTTAAAACCACAACTAATTTCGAGGTAATTGAAATCATGGTAGATAAGGATCCCTACCCTGGTATACTCACAATTGAGTGGGAATATGGAAACTATGCTATTATTGATCTAAAGAGGGACACCATGACGTTTGAAGTGAATGGGATAAAAGTAGTTCAGCCCTTATATCCATATTTAGGGCCTAGATACATTGAATCAATGGACAACAATATGGAATAAGATGCTCTTGATGAATTATACACCATAACAGTAGGAACAAGACCAAATTACATAAATCCCACTGCAGATGGATTGGTAAGTTGGAGAAGCATACAGTCTGCTGACGAGGATTCATAATTAGCATTTGACAGTTGGAAGGAAGGCTCATATGAACGATTCTCAAGATGATGCACAACTTTCAGAGAAACAATATGGATGGGAACCGAGATCATAGAACACCTGACATATGATGGCACATCATAGGTACATGGTTTTCTTTCCAGTATGGAAGAGAAAATAGTGACAGATCAAAGGATATATGTTCTTAACTTAGCCTTGTAGGATACCCTTACTAGATGGTGGGCCACTCATAAAGCCTTGATTATTGAGTGGGAAGATGAAAATCAAGCCATATGATGTCGATTCCAAAGTAGGGATCAACTGAAAGAAGAGATGAATATAGATTTTCAATATGTGCAACCGTTCGATGGATGGTCTAACCCTAAAGTGAATATTGAGCATTTCTTAAAGCAGTGGTAAGTTGCGGAATTACCCTCTCACCTATGATTTTAGTTATTTCTCCATTCACTAGGTCCAATCCCAAAATGTTGGTACATGCATGAAGAGACCAAAACACAAACAAGTTGTTGGCAGACCTTACATAACCAATTTTTCAAGGAATTTTCCTTTACAACTAAGTACCCTAAGCTCAACACATTAGTTCAAAGAATCAGAGAAATGCTTTTCACTGACATTTGAAAAAAGAGGCCAAACCTAGTAGTATGTGTTGACCATCTTCAATTTATTTAGTCTAGTCTGAGTCTTGAATCTGATAAGATAGTTGTAGCTTGTTGTAAATTTGATAAAGACCTAGAAAAACCAAATGAATTAGAATATCTTAGAAATTTAACTATTAAAGAAATGGAAGGTAGTAGAGAGATTCAGGATACTGTACCTAGTCACACCTATAGCTCCTACAACCATCCCATAAAGTTGTGGAAAGTTAACACAAGGAGTACATAGAATCCTAAGATAGCTTCCATAGGATATTACTGGGATGAGAAAACTATGAATGAAGTACATATCCTGTTGCAGGAGTATGATTACTTGTTCCCGAAAACATTCTCATAACTGAAAGGTATAAAGGAGACATGGGAGAAATGAAAATTGAGTTGAAACTCGGCTCAAGACCCGTGAAGCACAGACCATACCTCCTTAATCCTAAAATAAAAGGGAAGGTCAAGAAGGAAGTGGACTAAATTCTTGTGACGAGACTTATTTTTCCAATCAAAGAAGCAGAGTGAATTAGCCCCATAGTTATCCAGAGAAAGAAATATATAGAAGACATTCAGGTCTATGTGGACTACAGAAGTCTGAATTCTACATGTGTGCATGATCCCTTTCCAAAACCTTTCAGTGACAAAGTGTTAGATCAGGTTGCGGGAAAAGAATCTTATTCATTTACAGATTGATTCTCAGGATATCACCAAGTCATAATTGCAGCGGAAGAAATGAAGAAGACCACATTCATAACTGAATGGGGGTCAGTCGCATACAACATAATTCCCTTTAGCTTAAATAATTCCCATGCAGTCTTCTCCTAGATCGTGATAGCATCATTTCGAGAGTTCATACACACTGTTAGCGTCAGAAGTCACTCCTGGATTGCTTGCAGGAGAAGATCCTGACACCCATCAGTTTAATGTCACGATTGTTTATAAGGGGATGATCAAATGGAAGAAAACTCAGAACAATATCGTCTCAACTCTGAAACTAGACCAGGCATGCATGGGTAAATGGGGTCTTAGATAAACTTCAAACAGTGAGTTGTAATCAAGGGTGAGCAGTGGGAAGACTTGTATGAGAAGAGTGCGAAGGTCTGTCACAAACATCAGGTTTCTAACAGACTGGAGAAGAAAGCGCCCAAATGCAAGATCCTCTTGCATTCAAACACAGGAGACCAGAGAATACAGTAATGTAACAACAAATCCTTTATCATAACAAAACTACAACAATTCGTGCGAATCATTCGATCACAAACTCCCTGGTATGAGATGAAAACATAGACGGAGTAAGAAAACTGTTTTTCATAAAACAAGAAATCCCAGATACAGATGCACAACCAGGAAACTAGAATGATGCTAAAACTTTACAGTCGAGAGCTTTGCTCTACCATCGATAGATACAAAAATGGCGAAAACGCCTACATATACTCAAAACAAAAATAGCAACAAAACCGAGACGTTGCATTAAAACTTTGTGTCTTCATGGCCTCTGACAATATGCAGCTGCAATCTCTGAATGATCGTGCAAATATGGCAGACAAAACCTAACTCCTGGCAGTTCAGTAGGCGAATCGACGTGCTTTTAATTCGTCGTTGGACTTTCCCATTATGGCGGAGGCGATGTCTAACCACCACCAACTCCTTCAATAACTACTTCATTGGGATTGAGGATGGCCTGGCCAACTCGACACTTTTGAGATGTGGAAGACCTTTCGAGCTGCCACATGTATTAGTTGAACGACATGATGAATAGGCGTGGAGACCAGCGCGAGGGATGGGGCGCATGACGGGAGTGGTAACACCGAAACTATGAGGGCGTGACAAGGAGTGACGAGGTGTGAGAGGGATGACAGAGGAAGACACATGGCAGAAGGCAACAGGTGGAGGGAGCAGGGGACGAGATATGATGGGCACATTCCTAGTGGGAGGTTGACGTGGAAGAGAACGGGACAATGGCAGGTGGTGAATGGATGATGAGAGGGAGAAGGGGATCGTTTGGTTAGGAGGAAAATGGATGGTAGGATGACACAACAAAGGGGGTCCCCATGTTGATTAAATGCAGAACGACAATGGATGTCCTGGTGGCCTGGGCGCCGTTGATCCGGGCACTCGAATTGCAGCTGTCGGAGAGATGCGTCATCGATTCCGGACCCCCCCCCCC
>SNQJ01S0004943.1:22856-63090 GCA_010110895.2 Picea sitchensis | reverse complement strand
GGAATCGCCTGTACGCCGTTGATCTGGGAACGTGGATCTCTGTCGTCCAGATCCACTTGTTTCTTATCACGGGCACATTTTCATCCCGAACTTAGGACAAGTGGGTTTTTTACTCATTCCTTCGCATTTTACCCCCATAACCAGAAATATCGCTAACATTTGGCTCCATGGGCGATAGAGTCATCTCTGTGATGCTCTAAGAACTCTTTTGCAGATTCAGTGCCTTTGTTGTTGGGCTATGGAGTCATTTATTAGGCTGAAAACAAAAACAATATTTACAAAACAAAAAGAGCCGACTGAGGCTCATAGAAAACATTTTTTTAAGAAATGCCCATTCACTGGGATGCTAAAAACTTCTTTGCCTTCCATATCCTGCAACCTGTAAGTGTTGTTTGAAAATACTTCAAGGATCTTGAAAGGCCCAAACCAGAGGGCATCAAATTTACTGTGTTTTCCGCTGTCCTGCCTGGGCGCATCCCATTTGAGCACCAGATCACCCTGCTCGAATTATTTCTTTTTGCTCTTCTTGTAAAAATCCTGTTTGATCTTCTGTTGGTGATTATAGGCCTTGTCCATGACCTGTTCTCTGATCTACTGCAGTTCCACCATTTGATGAATCCTTCTGACCACATGGTTAGGTTCTCCTTCAAAGTCCTGGAGCAAATTTGCCACAGATAAGGCGAGATGAGTAGGGAAAATGACCTCTATTCTGTAAACAAGTTGGAAAGGTGAGATGCCCAGGGATTTCTTGGTTGTCACCCGATCAGCCCAAAGAGAAAATTTGAGCTTTGAGTCCCAGGCCCTTTTATTGTCCTCCAATAGTCTCTTGATGAGCTTGATTAGGCTTTTATTGGAGGACTCTGCCATTCCATTTCCTTGAGGATAATAGGGAGTAGAGTGAACCAGTGAAATCTCAAACTGTTCACAGAACTTAACCAGAGGCTCAGACCGAAAGGGGGAGGCATTATCAGTGAAAATTCTACTGGGGCAACCAAATCTAGATATAATATCTTCCAGGAAGCTGATTATCACTTTGTGAGAAGTGCTTATGGTAGGGACAGCTTCTATCCATTTAGTNTCAGAATCCATCTGTGCTGGCCACTTGAGGGAGGATGAATTTCTCCGATGAAGTCCAATCCCCACTGCTGAAAGGGCGCTGAAACTACTACGGGTTTTAATGGCAGATATTTGAGTTGCTGCTTTCCTAAGAACTTATGGTATTTGATGCAAGCTCTGACTTCTTTGCAGACATCAGGAAATAAGGTGGGCCAGTAATACCCAACCCAGAGGATCTTGTGAGATGTGGTCTTCCAAAAATGATGACCTCCGCAGAGACCGCTATGGAAATCGAACATAACCTTCTGGGCTTGTTGCAGGTCCAGACACCTTAGTAATACCCCCAGAGGGTCTTTCCAGTACAAGGCTTGGTAAATGAGGCAATACCTGACTGCTTTGAGCTTTAAAGCTCTGGCCTTACTTTTTCCCAATCCATAAGGGGGTTTTAATTCCTACAGAAAATACAAGATATCCTTGTACCAAGGGCATGACGCTAGTGATAGGGTGCCTTGGAAATGATTGTTGGACGACTCAGCTTTCTCATTGATGAAGTTAATTCCCAAGGCCTTGCAATTGGATTCAACTAGCAACTTGGCCAAACCTTGCCCCTTTATCAACTTGGTGGGCTTAATCTCCAGATCAAACTCTAGGATCTTGGCGATCCATTTACCTCTCCTCCCATCTATGTCAGGCTATATAAGAATGTCCTTCACAGAGGTTGAAGAGACATATGCAGTGATCTTTGAGTGCAAGACATAGATCCTGAAATATTTGAGAGCTTTCACCAATGCATAAGCCTTCTTTTCCATGATTTCGTACCGAATCTCTGCATCTCTTAATGCCTTGCTGTAGAAATCAATAGGCTGCTCTTGCCCTTGATCATTTTTCTGCAAAAAAATTGTCGCTACTGTATCACCGGAAGCAAAAGCAAATATCAAAAAATATTTGGAATAATCGGGACTGATTAGCACGGGTGCCTCAGTCAACGCCTTCTTTATTTGGACAAAAGATTCCCTGGGTTCAATGGTCCACTTTACTTCATTTCCCTTCCTGAGCATGGTTGTGATGTGTCTCACCAGCTCGACAAAATTTGAGACTAATCTCCTCAGAAAGTTAATCCTCCCCAAAAATTCCTGAACCTCTTTCTTAGATCTGGGAAGTGACAGGGTCTGAATTGCTTCCACCCTGTTAGGATCAATTCTCACCCCCTCTGTTGATAATATATGGCCCAATAGCTTCCCCTCCTTCATAGAAAACAACGATTTCTTGGGGTTTAAATATAGGCCATACCTCCAACACTTCAGGAAAACCTTCTTCAAGTGACAACGATTCTCTTTATCAGTCTTGGAGAAGACTGTTATGTCATCTAGGTAGATCACCACAAACTTATCTTTCTCCCCGATGAAGGCTATGTCCATGGCTCACTGGAATGTGGCTCCTGCATTCATCAACCCAAACGACATTTTGGCATACATGAATGTGCTCCAAGGAGTGGTGAAGGTTGTTTTTTCTCTGTCCTCCGGCATGACTGATATCTGATTGTAACCAGAGAAACCATCAATCATGGATATCCTAGATGCATCGGTTACCCTCTGCAGTATGTGTTCCATGTTGGGCAGGGGATAATTGTCTTTCCTTGAGCTCCTGTTCAGGTTCCTGAAATCAACACAGAGTCTGATTTCGCCACTTTTCTTCCTCACCAGGACCAAATTGGCCACCTAGTCGGAATATCTCAAGGGGACAATGATTTGTGCATCTAGTAGCTTCTTTACTTCTTTCTCCATGACAGGTAGCAACATGGGATTTATTTGCCTTAGCTTCTGCTTGAATGGCTTAGCCTCTTCTTTTAGTGGAATCTTGTGTTCAATAACAGATGTGCCATATGTCTTAAGGTCTTCGTAGGTCCATGCAAACACATCAGAAAACTCTCTCAGCAGCTCAGTATATTTGGCCCTCTGCTCCTCGGTCAAACTCCTTGACAACTTGACAAACTTAGGCTCCTCTGGTGTGCCAATGTTGCACTCGGCTGTGTCAGCATCATCACCTGAAACTCTTCCCTTCACTGCCACATCATTCCCATCGAACAATCTTTCTAAAGGGACTAATCCTCTCGGGATGTAATTGCTCGGTAGTTGAATAATCTGATGATTAGCAATTTTATTCAAAAACTCCTCAGGGCGAGGGTCTCCTTCCATGTCAAGATCTTCGTCAATGTGCAATGCAGAAAAATCATCAACAGATTGGAGAAATTTTTCGATTTCCAAATCATCTTCAAATATCTTCCAATGCTTGACATTGTCCGGTACAGAAGGTCTATATTTTATTTCAACATCAGATCTGACCATAGGTGGTGAAGGAACTTCGATCAAACTAGTTGTGACAACTAAGAAGTCGACTGAAGCATTTTCTTCTCTTGGAATGAAGGAAATATTGAAAGCCAAGAAGAAATTATCCACTAGGTCCCATACCTCGTTCCTGTAATTCTTGAGTCAAGGATGCTTGGCTTGATAAACATTTTTGACCTGCTGGATGATCAATTCTGCATCTCCAAACACAGCCATCTCCATAATTCCCATTTCTTTCGCAGCCCGCATACCCAGGATAAGAGCTTCATACTCTGCCACATTATTGGTGACTTCGAATTCCAACTTGTATGACAAAGATATGGTCTCTCGACAGGGTGATATGAATACCACTCCGGCACCTGCACCTACGCTGGAGGAAGCTCCATCAAAGAAAATCTTCCAAATAAAGGTGGTTGGAGGAGGCATCTCCTGATTAAGAATGGGTTTCTTTCTGATCTGTAAAGGGGCCTCAGGAGTTTCAGTAATCTGTAACAAACTAGAAACTAAGTCAGTGTCAAGTGAAAAGATGGGGTGATTTGTGGGGTTCACTTCATCACTGACAATATAGGCTAATTGTGCTTCTCTGTACAACCTCCTGTGTTCCCCTCCAAAAACTGGAATGGTGGCATATGTGAGATCCATTTGTAACGTTCCTCCAAGTTGCTTAATCCAAGACCTTGACAACATCATGCCAAACTTGGGGGGAACATCAACTACCACAATATCCATGACCATACTCTTCATGGGCAGCTGAAACAAAGAAACTACCATGTCCTTAATGACTCCCAAACATTGCACCCTCCTGGAGTCAAAGGAATAGAGTTCATGATATGCTCTAGTGACTTCTAACCCTATCTCTTCCATGACGTTTTTGGGCATGAGGTTGTGGGAGGCCCCTGAATCCATTAAGCAATTGTGCAACACTTTATCATGTATGTTCAGCGACATGTAGAAAGGGGGGGATGAGTCATCTCTATCTTCTACCATGGGTCCTAGGACAAATGCTGTCTTTTCATCTTGAAGGTTTATGGAGCCTGTGGGAGGGCATGAGGCTTCAAATTGCAAAAGCTCAGTGAAGCTTTTTTTAAATTCTTCGTGTTTAATTAGCTCGGTGAGGGGCACAGGGATTCTGATCTTTTGAATTTCATGCTCGAAGCTAAAAGAAGATGTAAGCTTTGGAATCTCTCTTATTTCAGGAACATGATGGTGGACAATGGGAGGGAGGGGTTGAGCCTTCTTACCTCTGTGACTGTCTGCTACTTCGTTAGCAGGCTTCTCTGTTCTAGTGGACTGCTCAGGAATAGCGGGTGCTGCTGTCTTTTTGTCGGACCTCAGGTTATACCTGCCTCGACCGCCGCTAGCCTTGTCTCCCTTGCTTAATTCATTTAGCTGACTATCCATGAGAGACTCCTCATAAGCTGCTTGAGTGATATGAGGAAAAGGAGGAGTGTCTCCTAAGTAGTGGATTTCAGGATCAAGATCGTTTGTCTCCCCTTCTTCTTCTTTGGTCATAAAATTGTTTTGGAAAGGAGCCTGAATTCTCTGGTCCTCTCTGTCTCTTCCTTTCTCTCTGTGCATAGTGGGGGGAGCGATATTGTTTGGCCTCCTGAATCCTCCTTTGTTTTCAGCGTTTTGAGGGACTTTATTCATTTTCTTCCTTTCCACTTTCAGTCTTTCCATTTCTTCGGACAAAAACTTCATCACCTGGGTCAATTCATTCACTTGAGTGTGGGGCAATGATGGGCCAGAAGTTGAGGCTTCAGACTTTCCCATTCTTCTGTCTGCGTCGGTCTTGCTCCTCAGTCTGTCAGCTACTAATATGTTGGATTCCACTTCTATGGACACATATTTCATTTGAGACAAGGAGGTGGCTCTTCTTTCTCTCAATAAAAGACAGAAATTAGGGTCAAAAGCACCAGCGTAGGAAATTTGGGCAGAGGCTTCAGAGGGATTTACTTCTGTAGGAATATTGTTATACATCTTATTGAATCTTTTGGAGAAGTCAGAGACAGATTCTCCTTCCACTTTCTTCAGAGACCCGAACTCTATCATGTAATACATGAAGTCTTTTCTATCCCCCCACTGCCTCAGGAAAACACTATCTAGGGATTCAATCCCAACAATAGATATGGGGGCCAATCCCCTAAACCATTTCCTTACATCGCCATCCAGTATTTAGACAAAGACTCTCATCCAGACATCTTCATGTTCAATGTTTAGATTGTCTGCATAACTATAGAAAGCAGCCAGGTGTTCTTCTGCAGTTACGTCTTCTTCGCCAGTGAATTTTGGCATGTATTTCAAGTAGTCTCCAGCAGGGAGAGGATGCAAAGGTTGAGGTAGGATCAAGGGAGCGTATCGAGCAACAAATATGGAATCCATTCTATTCAGAGGGGGATTAGCACCAGCCATAGGAATATTAGGTAGTGGAGAGCCTGGAGGAGAAGAAGTGTGAAGAGGAGATATCGGAAGAGAGCTGCTTGAAGGAGAGGGAGACAATGGGGAAAACAGAGAGAGAGCTAAGGGACTTGAATGTGCAGATTCTTATTTATGAGTAGTAATAGTAGCAACAAGGGGGGTGGTGAAACCTTCTGAGGCTTGAGGTATTTACTGAGGCACAAGTTCTAGGGAGGGAGGAGTGACAAGGATCTCCCCAAGAGGAGAAAACTCAGCAGGAACACTCCCGAAATTCATAGAACGGGAAACCTCAGAAAAAGGATAGCTAGAAAGCTGAGAACAAGAAAGTTGAGTCTTTACAGAAGGAGGTGGGGAAATACCTGTTTGAGCGGCAAAGCTTTCTCTTTAAGAGGACTTCCCCTTTCTTCTAATCACCTCCAGATTTTCTTCAAGTGCGGCCAAAGGCAGCTGTGGATGGGACCGTGTGTGTCTACCGCTGGAAGCTACAACTAACCCGACAGGCTCGCCGCAGTGGATTCATCACAATGGAGTCGCCAGGTGCACAGTAGAAATCTCAATAATTCTGATATCTGATGCACCTTCAGAATCAGTTGATCATTGTCGTTCAATCCCGGGGAAAATATTCAACTTTGTCCCCGACAACGGCGCCAAAAATGTTAGCGTCAGAAGTCATTTCTGGATTGCTTGCAGGAGCAGAGCCTGACACCCATCAGTTTAATGTCACGATTGTTTATAAGGGGATGATCAAATGGAAGAAAACTCAGAACAATATCATCTTAACTCTGAAACTAGACCAAGCATGCATAGGTAAATGGGGTCTTAGATAAACTTCAAACAATGAGTTGTAATAAAGGGTGAGCAGTGGGAAGACTTGTATGAGAAGAGTGCGAAAGTCTATCACAAACATCAGGTTTCTAACAGACTGGAGAAGAAAGTGCCCAAACGCAAGATCCTCTTACATTCAAACACAGGAGACCAGAGAATACAGTAATGTAACAATAAATCCTTTATCATAAAAAAACTGCAACAATTCGTGTGAATCATTCGATCACAAACTCTCTGGTATGAGACGAAAACATAGACGGAGTAAGAAAACTATTTGTCATAAAACAAAAAATCCCAGATACAGATGCACAACCAGGAAACTAGAATGATGCTAAAACTTTACAGTCGGGAGCTTTGCTCTACCATCGATAGATACAAAAATGGTGAAAATGCCTACATATACTCAAAACAACAATAGCAACAAAATCGAGACATTGCATTAAAACTTTGCGTCTGCATGGCCTCTGACAATATGCAGCTGCAATCTCTGAATGATCGTGAAAATATGGCAGACGCAACCTAACTCCTAGCAGTTCAGTAGGCGAATCCACGTGCCTTTAATTCACCGCCGAACTTTCCCATTATGGCGGAGGTGATGTCTAACCACCACCAACTTCTTCAATAACTACTTCATCGGGATTGAGGATGGCCCGGACAACTCGGCACTTTTGAGACATGGAAGACCTTTCGAGCTGTCACATGGATTAGTTGAATGGCATGATGAATAGGCGTGGAGGCCAGCGCGAGGGATGGGGCGCATGACGGGAGTGGTAACACCAAAACTATGAGGGCGTGACAAGGAGTGATGAGGCGTGAGAGGGATGACAAAGGAAGACACATGGAAGAAGGAAACAGGTGGAGGGAGCAGGGGACGAGATATCATGGGCACATTCCTAGTGGGAGGCTGACGTGGAAGAGAACGGGAAAATGGAAGGTGGTGAATAGATGATGAGAGGGAGAAGGGGATCGTGTGGTAAGGCGGAAAACAGATGGCAGGATGACACAACAAAGGGGGGGGGCACGTTGATTAAACGTAGAATGGAAAAAGGGGGGGGGCACGTTGATTAAACGTAGAATGGAAATGGATGTTCGGGTGGCTCCTCAAGGCCGCTGATCCCAAGGCCGAATTACGCCGTCGGAGAGACGCCACATCTATTCTGCACTCTCTCCGCTTAAAGGTAGAAAGGCGGGGGGTCTGGAATCACCTTCTTCAATACCGCTGACGCACTTTGACTCTACGTTGAAGAGGTGGCGTACTCTCTCGATCACCCTTCACGCCGTTGATTCGGGCACTTTGATCTCGGTCGTTGAAGAGGTGCGCCCCCGATTCCGGACCCCCCCCCTCCGCTTAAAGGTAGAAAGGCGGAGGGGTCCGAAATCACCTGTACACTGCTGATCTGGGCGCGTGGATGTCTGCCATCCAGATCCACTTGCTTCTTATCATGGGCACATTTTCATCCCGAACTTAGGACAAGTGGGTTTTTTACTCATTCCTTCAAATTTTACCCCCATAACCAGAAATATCGCTAACACACACATTTGTAGAGGTATACATGGACGAGTGTACAATATAAAGCATGTTAAAGGACCACGTAGGGATACTCCAGTTAATGTTTGATAGATGTCGTGAATTGCAGATATCTCTGAATCTAAGAAAGTGCTTCTTTTGTGTACCACATGGAAATCTGCTAGGTCATATTGATGCAGAAAAGGAGTCTTGACAGACCCAGCTAAAGTTGTGGTCATTCTGAACATGCCGCCACCTACAAGTGATAAATTGTTGCACTCTACCCTTGGACATACAAGATATTACCACAAGTTCATAAGAAGATATGAAACTATCACAACCCCTTTAGAAAAATTGTTGAATAAGTCTGAAATATTTCATTGGAAACCAGAATGTGACAAAGCATTTGACATTCTCAAAGAAAAAATAATTATTGCCCCTATCTTGATATTTCCCAATTGGGAAATTGAATTCCATGTACATGTGGATGCATCAGGCATCGCCCTGGGAGCCATTTTAGCGCAACCAAAGGAAGGAAATATGGACCAACTTATCTATTTTCCAGCAGAAAACTTTTGCAAGCTGAACGCAACTACAAACCACCGAAAGGGAAGGTCTAGCTATGATTTATGCATTACAAAAGTTCAGACACTATTTGTTAGCATCTCATTTCAAGTTTTTTACTGGCCACTCTACATTGAAGTATGTAATTAATAAACCAGTACTTGAAGGAAGGATTTGCAAGTAGTCACTACTCTTTCAGGAGTTTTCATTCGATGTAATTGTCAAACCTAGAATATGCAATGTAGGTCCAGATCACCTTTCTAGGTTGGAGTCAGGGGAAAGTAGTGGAGAAGTATATGATCATCTCCCATATGCATACCTATTCTAAATTGAGGCCATCCCAGAGTATCTTTAATACATTGTTGTCTTCCACACTATAGGGACCTACCCATAAACTTACTTCCCAACCCAAAAATGACATATGGTGGTTCATGGAGCAGACTACCAACTAACTGAGGGATAACTTTACAAATTGGGACTAGACAACATCCTGAGAAGATGTGTCTTGAACCATGAAAGACAATATATCATGTGGGTATGCCACAGTGGAGTTGCGGGAGGACAAGTTGGACGTAAATCTACTACACAGAAGGTACTACAAGTTGGATTATAGTGGGCTATGTTATTTAAAGATGCTAAAGAGTATGATAGATCTTCTGACACCTACCAAAGAGTAGGAAATCCATCACACAGAGATGAATTACCCCTTCAGCGAGTCAGATCACTTCAGGAATTTGAGAAGTGGGTTGTTGACTTTATTGGACCGATCAACCCCCCTGCTAAGCACTCAAAATCTGGATACATCATTACCACAACATATTACCTCACAAGATGGGTTGAAGCAGATGCAGTTCAATATTTTTTGACCGATATAGGTGCTAGATTTATCTTTGAAAACGTCATTACTCTATTTGGATTCCCTAGAATCCTAACCAATGATCAAGGTAGTCACTTTATCAGCAGCACAATTACAACATTGACAACAAAATTCCTTATACAACACCATAAGAGAAGTCCCTGCCATCCACACGCTAGCGGTACAGTGGAGGAATTCAATAAAATTTTGGAAAGCGGATTGACAAAAGTATGCTGCACAAACATGGAAGACTGGGATGATAGAGTTATAGCAATCTTATGGGCTTATAGGACTACCACAAAGGAGCTACACAAGTATACCAAATTTCAGTTGTTTTATGCGAAAGAAGTTGTTGTACCTACAAATTTTATCACCCCTAGTCTTTATATGACATAGGCTACACACATGAAAGATGACGAATCGATTGCACAAAGGATTGCAGACTTGAAGGAACTTGAGGAAGAGAGATTTATAGCAGATTTTAATTTCCCAATTGAGAAACATAGACATAAATCTTGGCATGACATGCACATTAATTCCAATATATTTAACCAAGGGGATAAGGTAATACTCTATGAAATTCGGTATTAGAATCATCCAGGAAAGTTGTGCATGCATTGGTGGGGTCCATTTATAGTTGCATAACTCTAACACTCTAGTGCAGTCAAACTAGCACAAATGGATGGTATCCTTCAACTAGGTTGGGTGAATGGCACTCTCCTAAAGCTATACATTTCTCATGGTTGAACCAAAGGACTTTTTCTCCAGTCCAAGGGCAGTTGTACAGTAGTTAGAGTTTAATTTTCTACAATTTCTTTAATTCAGTTAATAATGTTAGAATGTGCATAGTGGCACAATGACATATGTGTTTTTTCCCATCTGAGTGTTTCTTTTGTTCAGAAATGCTTACTTGGATTCTCAGGGTCAAAAGAGTCACCCTTAAATGAGTAATTACATAGCTCTCCATTTATACCATTTATAAGATCTTGCGAACCCACATAAGAGACTTATTTTTTATCTCAACTATATTTTGTTTTTCGCTATTTGAACCTTCATCTCATATGTGAAATCCTTCACTCAACAATTGTGACCCCGACCCCCAACTCAACTAGTCTATCTTTCCTGTAATCTAGAGCCAACATGACGAGAGTAACAAAAGGTCAAATTTTGGCTCCGAAAGAACCAATTCTAGACAAACCGTGTGATCCCCAAGTCAAGGTCTTGGGCAATGCCAAGGAAAAGGTTGAGCAAGTAAAAATCCTTGACCTTGACCTGATGGACCAAGTACTTTTTCCATAGATTAATATTAGTGTGTTCAAGGACTTGTCTCCAGATGAAATGGGAGGCATGCAGCTTGTTTAAAATACATAATTCATCAACCTATTTAATTCCACCATCATGCACCTCAGGGATCTATCGCTCTTCGAAACCACTGGTGAGGTTGTGATGCACCAAGTTTTTTTCCAGTCGGGTACATGACAGGAGCTTATGGCTCGATACACAATATCCAATTCATGTAGAGGACATACAACAACTCACTAGATTGTCCCTTGAGGGTGACTATGTATCGAAAGGATTCCAAGGCCCAGGTAAGCATGGGAAGAAGAAGGGTGAATTCAGCGTGTATGAGAAATTCCATACCCACAGAGGCAGACGCACAACCAAAATAGAGCCAATTCTGCCAGATATGGCTCAGATAGCCTGTTACATGATTGCAAGTAAGGTTATGTGCTCGTACTATAAGGGAGAATGTACTCTATATGCTCTCTCAGTAACAAACTTTTGCATGAACAGAGTAGTGTTTAACTGGTATAGTTATTTTCTAGAGGATATTCTTGTTGCTTGCGATGAAGCTTATGAGAAAGGAGGAACTTTCACATGTGGATACTTCTCATTTCATTTACAATGTGGAAATGGAAGTCACCCAAAGGAAGACAACTGGCACCTACAGATAAGGGCCGCCTAGCAAAAATGTTCAACCCTTGGAATTCAAGGTCAGACTCAGAGAACATGGAGTTCAACAATGCAACATTCTTGGAGTGGTACAACCAACTCATTGACGCAACTCAATAGTTGCGCATACCATAGGAGATGCTAAATTTAAATATAAGGAACATATCATTTACACTAAACCACCACTACACTTTTGTCTAGACGAGGCATGTGAATCCTGAGGACATCCACACGAGGTTGGTACCCTTCTATCTGGATGAAGAATCCTTCGACAAAGGAGTCATGTCATGTAATGGTGTTAAGTGAAAGCCTCAAAAGTCAGGTATGCACTACCTATTTCCACCAGATCTCCTGAATAAAAAGGGGCAGGAAGAAGAATTTGGGTTGAGTTTCGGCCCAGCAGAAAAGAAGAAGAAGGTCCAAATGTCAATGGACTCAAAAGAAGAAGAGGATGAGAAAACCCTCAAGCAGAAGAAGAGGACGTTTCCAGTGTTTCTGTATCTCCTAGAACAAGATTTCCTATTAGGTAGGGATGTCAATGAGATCCTCATTATTGCCTTTATAGGGGATGTCTCAATCAAGAAACCTCGAACAGGGGTTTCCCCTTCCAAAGTTATAAATCCACTACTGATATCCTCAGCTCTACCTCATACCAGAGTCTCCACCCATTCTTCCTAGACTATGATTAACATCACATATGACCCTGAGCCATAAATTAGTGCATACACGACCCTTGTTACTGAGAAAGCCCCATCACCACTACAAGACACCACCATTCCCTCCCAACCCACTTTTCCTGAACCAATGCAACTACAATTCCCCGAACCATCTGAGAATGTGGAATAACCACCTACCTAGACTACCAAAGCCTTGAGCTAGCCATTCTATCTGAGTATAACCATTTCGGTCACTCTTCCCTTGGCATAAAGTCAGGCACTAGAAGTCCCACTACCTACTCCAATTCTACAAGTTCAAATTACCCAGAGTCCTCTCTCAACAGTAAGTGTTGAGATACCAATTATCAGAAGAGAGGCTCCAGAAGTTTCTCTACCCACAGAGACAGGAACACATATGGTTCAGACAGAGCCCCAAACACCATCAGGACAGAGCACAACATCACTGAAAGAAAAAATGGAGCCAATACTCCAAAATTCACAGTGGTCTACAGATCTACTACAACTTTTCTTGGAAAAGACAGAGGTTCTCCCCTTACATCCAGAAGCTATCAAGACTAGGCATGCACAACAATTGCAAGGTCCATCACCAAGAGAAGAAGAATTGGATATGCCATTAGAAAAATCCACGTCTAGCAGACTGCCACTTCAAGTTAGACTACCCCTGGATGCCACTCTTCAATCTGGTGTGATCGCTCATTTTCCAATGCCGCAACTAGTAGGCCTCATCAGACCCTCTAATGACTAGTTAGAGAATATGATCCAATAGGAAGAAAGGGAAAGTCAACTTATAGAAGCATGAAGGATTCCTTGTGAAAACAGAAAGAACACAGGAGGAGAAATTGAAGATTCATGCAAAGCATAAAGTTGATAAGGTAAAGGAAAAATTAGTAGAGGCCTGAACTACCTTCATAAAGACAACACCTCAGCTGCCAGAATCCAGTGCAGCGGATGAGCCAGCATAACAGATTCAATTCGTTCAAGCCACCTGGACTGAGCTAGCTACAAGAGACGAAAATCTCGAAGTGCAATTTCAGGAAACCAAACTCGAAGCTGGATTACAACCCCGCAAGCTAAAGCAATAGTTGGAAAAGGTTTTTCTGGAAGGAAACAATGCCAGAATAAAATTGCACAAAAAGACTGCAGAGTGCACTACAATTTTTAAAGAGATCAGTGATTGGATGAGAGTCATATCACGATGAAACCATACACTAGAGGACTTGTGTTCAAAGATCCAATCCCTCAATGAGGAAGTAGCCAAAGCCCTAGATCCTCTATAACAACAAGCAAAATTTGATGAAATTTAGCAGGTAGACAATGATCTGAATGCACTATTTGAAGCTCAAACAGTGGAAAAGAAAGAAATATTAGATTTTTGACCAGTCATCCAAGACACCTACCTACATATGCATTAATTGGACTTTATTGCTAACATAGAATGGAATTCCCTTGGTGCATCCAAACCAGATTTCACCATAGACGCAACCTAGCAGTTTGTTGCGGAAGCTTCAGTGCTTTCCAGGAAGTGGCAGGACAAAGTTGAGAACTTCCAGGATGTCAAGAATAAATCTATGGAACTGGTACATGAATTGGGCCCTTCCTTTGAAGGAGATAAAGAAGAAAAATTACAATATGGAAGTGGAAGCATCCTGGAACCAGAAGTCAAGGATAAAAACAAGTCGACCTAGAGACCATGGAAGAGATAAAGACTTGACTCAAGGTGAGTCAAGGATTATGTTCGAAGCCTGTTGGGCCCTTCATTTTGATAAACAGAATTTATGCAAGCTATTTTGGAATCATACAATTGACCAAA
The DNA here is from genome assembly GCA_010110895.2 of Picea sitchensis. NCBI lineage: Eukaryota > Viridiplantae > Streptophyta > Pinopsida > Pinales > Pinaceae > Picea > Picea sitchensis. Next base: position 49,079 of record SNQJ01S0004943.1, on the reverse strand, counting down.
GGAAGGAATAGAAAGCAGAGGAAAAGGAATGTGCAAAAATAAATAGTTGGAAGGACAATGCAACACAAGTTTTGGGAGAAAGAGGTTGCAATTGAATCAAGAAGAAGAAAGAACTCTTGGGTTCTCAACTAGAAATCCTAGATTAGATTATACATATATGGGATCAATATTATTGTAAAGGGTTGTTCAGGTGGATGTTGTTGCTAGAGTCATTTTTGTTATCATCCATGTTGTTAGTTTAGCTAAGTTTTGAGATCTAGGTTCAGAACCAAACTGATAATGTAATAGATTCATATAGTATTGTAGTGTTGGGAAGAGAAAGGGAATGAGATAGCCTTGTCTCATAGTAGTACAGAAGAACTTTCTATTATCTTTGGCATGACCAATTCTATCTGTAACTCAGTCTGATCTTGTATTTTGAGATGAAACTTGTTATACGATAATCCAGTGGGAGACCCAAATTTTATTGAAAATATATCACATATTTAGTATTATGAATATATTTAATGCTATGTTATATTTATTTCTGATATGATTAAATGGTTATAGATCTCTTATAAATGCCATCGCAACTCTGTTTTCTCCACTCTCGGATGGGAAATGTTTAGGACTGCAACAGGTTTAATCTATTTTATGTAGGAACAATATGTATCTTGATGTTTCAGAGATCTATCTAAGTATTATCCTCATGCTTCCCTCTCCTATCCATCTCGGTTTCACTTCGCATGATACTTCTTCCCTCTTGGGAAGATGAAAATTCCAGCACACTAGACTACATCAATACCTTTTGTCGGTAACTTGAGAAGGACCCTGGTCTGATCACTTTTGCACCAACATGACATGTTTCTTAACTGCAATGATGAAAAATGAATGCATGAGGTACTTATAAGTACGCTACAAACTCTCCTGGTGAGTTGGCATCAAATACATCTAACTTTTGACTTGACATCTAAATGATTGGATGGTGACAAAGGAAACCTTGTGTACAACTTGGAGGCATGACATGTCATGGTCATGATTTTAAGATCAAACGTGTGACTCATAAGGACCATTAACCTTGTCATGATGACTAATCTTATGACATAAAATAATCTGAAACAAGGCCAAACATAACTTTTCTTATTCAAATCAAAATTTCCAGTTATGCCAACAAAAATACATAAAACCTACGACCTTTAAAACCTTATGAAATGAAGCCACTCATGGATTTTAGGAAAAGTATCTCTTTAGAAAATTCCCATTGACTGGGCCACCAGGAAATTTAGCATCTTCCAAGCTCTACAATTTAAAAGTATTATTTTTCAAAACTTCAGAAATTTTAAAAGGACCAACCCACAAGGCTTCTAATTTACCATGTTTTCCCTTATCTTGCATTTGTGCATCCCATTTGAGTACTAGGTCTCCCAGCTAAAAATCGTCTTTCTTTACCTTCTTGCCAAAATCTTCCTTGATTTTTTTTTATGGCTTTGAGCTTTATCAAAAAAACTCTCCCTAGTTTGATGCACTTCTACAAGTTGGTGCATCCTTCGAATCATGTCATATGGTTCCCCTTCTTGATCTTGAAGAAAATTTTCCACAGGTAAATCTAGTTGAGTAGTAACAATTGATCTCTTGGTGATCAATTTGTCTTCCCATAGAGAAAACTTCAACTTTGAATCCCATGAATTTTTATTATCCTCCATCATCTTTCTAATGATCTTCACTAAGATTTTGTTTGGGGATTCTGCTAAGACATTACCTTGAGGGTAATATGGAGTAAAGTGGATAAGATGAATCCTAAACTTTTCAAAAAACTTCACTAGAGGATTAGCTTTAAAAGCAGTAGCATTATCAGTAACAATCTTGTTAGGACATCCAAACCTTGATAGAATGTCTTCCAAGAAGACAATAACCACTTTATGTGTTGCATTTCTAGTCAGAATGGCTTATATCCACTTGGTGAAGTAATCAGTAGCAGTTAGAATCCAACGATGTTGACCACTTGAGGCTGGATGGATTTCTCCAATGAACTCTAATCCTCACTTTTGAAAAGGGCCAGATACCACTATGGGCTTCAAAAGAAAATATTTGAGTTGATGTTTTCCTGAGAATTTCTTACATTTATCATAGTTTATGATCTTTTCACACACATCAGTAAATAATCTATTAAATAAATACACCTATCTAATTTTTTTTTATGTTTTAGCCCTCCAAAAATGATGACCTCCACATAGACTCTCATGAAAATCAGTCATAGTCTATTTTACCTCTTCTCGATCCAAACATCTTAAAATAACCCCTACAGGATCTTTCCAATGTAGAATATGATCAACAATGCAATACCTGGCTACTTTAAGCTTTAAATCCCTCACTTTGGTCTTCTCAATTCTACTAGGAGGCTGCAAAGTTTTCCAAAAATGAATGAGGTCCTTGTACCAACTGCACTCTGTCAACTTTAAACTGATTTGTGAGCTACTACTAGGAATATCAGTTTGTTGATTTTTAGAATTGGCATTCATGAAATTTACCCCATGTGCCTTACAATTATATTTAGCTAACAATCTAGCTAAACCTTGACCTTTCACTAGCTTGGTAGGTTTCATCTCAAGATCAAAATCCAAAATTGTGGCAATCCACTTACTCTTTTTCCCATCTATATCAGTCTGAATCAAAATTTATTTTATAGAACTTGAAGGAACATAAGAAATAATTTTGGAATGAAGAACAAATACTCTAAATATTTTAGGGCCTTGACTAAAGCATAAGATTTATTCTCCATGATGTCATATTTGACTTCATCATCTATCAAAGCCCTAATGAAAAAAGAAATAGGTTGCTCCATTCCATCTGATTTTTTTTGAAGAAGGACAACAACTAGTGTATCATTTGATGCAAAATAAAATATCAGAAATTATTTTGAGTAGTCAGTACTGAGTAGAACAGGTGTATCAGTCAATTCTTTTTTATTCGCACAAAATGAATCCTAGCTTCTGGCATCCATTTTACTTCATTCCCTTTTCTCAACATGGATGTGATAAATTTGACAAACTCGGCAAAATTGGATATGAATCTTCTCAAGAAGTTTATATTACCTAAGAAGGACTGAATTTGTTTCTTGGACCTTGGGAGAGATAGAGTCTTGATAGTGTCTACTCTACTTCGGTCAATTTTTACTCCTTCAGCTGAGACAATATGTCCTAGCATCTTTCCTTCCTTCATGGAAAAAAGAGACTTCTTGGGATTAACTAGAAGGCCATATTTTTTTCATTTCAGGAACACCTTCTACAAATGATGGTAATGCTCTTGATCAAAATTTGAAAACACTGTGATATCACCCAAGTAGATAACCAAAAACTTATATTTTTCTCCAATAAAAGCAATATCCATTACACGTTGGAAAGTTTCCCTTGCATTCATGAGACCAAAAGGCATATTGGAATACATGAATGTTCCCCAAGGAGTGGTGAATGATGTATTTTCTCTATCCTCTGGTAATACATAAATTTTATTTTAGCCTAAAAATCCATCAATCATTGACATCCTTATTGATCATGTCACCCTTTGCAAGATATGCTCCATTTTAGGCAAGGGGTAATTATCTTTTCTGGAACACCTATTTAAATTTATGAAATCAACACAAAGTCTAATCTCACCATTATTTTTTTTGACAGGGACTAGATTAGTTATCCAATCATAATACCTCAAAGGTATAATTATATGGGCATCAATCAATTGTTTGACCTCTTTCTCTATAGTGGGAAATGACATAGGATTGATCTGCCTCAATTTTTGTCTAAAATGTTTGGTATCATCCTTCAAAGGTATTCTATGCTCAATGATGCTTGTGTCATAGGTTTCCAAGTCTTCATACTTCCATGCAAATACATCAAAAAAGTCTTTCAATAATTTGACATATTCATCCCTTTGATTTTCTGACAAACTACTGGACAATTTAAAATACTTAGGTTCCTCTTCATTACCTAAATTACACTCTATCAGATCATCATTTTTACTTGTACCTCTCACTTTCACAGCCACATCATTGTTGTTGTTGGAACACATATATATTTCTAAACTTTATACTTTAAATATATTTCATTCTCGTTTAAATAAAAACAACGCCCACTTGATCCTCACCATTGATGAAGTCTTCCATTCAATCAAACGATCCTAATATCTTAGAATTTATGGAGTCGCCTACTCTTTAAAGAGTCAAATCACTAAAGAATACTTCAGAGTTTCAAGTTTTGGAGTTTCATACTTCAGGCGTTTTAACATGCCTCACCTTCAAAGTCCTGATACACAAAAAAAGTTTGATCCTAGTCACCGTATATACGTATACCTCCCTAATATTTAACACATCACTGCGGGAAGCAGCCCTTTGGGAAAATAACAGAAGATCTAACTTGTAAATATATGAAACGTGAAGTCCCAAAATATTAAACCTTGATTAATTAAACTAATCTCAATTAAGGTTAATTAATAGCTTCGCACACTCGGAGTTCATGTATTCAACAACCATCGCATTCTAAATTCACGAAACCCAAAATCTCAAAATTTCTTAAGCATTAAATAGAGTTAATTAAAGATTAAAGACAATTAATGAGTAATTAATCACTTCGTAGTTTCGAACATTGGGAAGCATATATCAAGATGTTATCGGATACCCCGAGGTTAAACATGATTAATTAACAGGTTAAATATCATTTATCTCATGTTAAGTTTCCATTGAATCATCATTCGGATAAATTCAAATTTTCATCTATGCTTTTCCCGATCACGAACCACCAGCCATTAATGGCATTAATAGACAATCTAGGGAAAATGATTTAAAATACGATCCCAGATCATCTCCCAAATATTTTCATTTAGGGAAGTAAACACATTGTCAGTGAAGGTATACACAAATTAATGCACTTAAGGTGAAGAAGATATTTCATTCTGAATTCCATTCGCGTTTTTCACAGAGCAAGCTTAGCAAGGTAATATTTTTTGTGCATTTTCTATGACAAGTAACACAGTGATGAGTTTACTACTATCATGGCTCTGCTAAAAATGGTTAAAGGGGCTGGTGAGAGCTCAAGCCAAAACACATATGTACTCTCGGACACATCGTCAAGAGTTGTGGAGTCCATAAAAACTTGGATGCAAGTATGTCATATCCTACAATATGAACTGGACAATTGTCCAGAAGAGTTAGATAATGAGGGGATCGAAACTCAAGCAACGAAGCTCAAATACGTAGCTCAATCAGAGCTCCATAGGATAGCCACATGGCCTAGGCTCATGTTGTATAACGACATTATAGACTGGGCCTTGAAGAACGTCGACGCCGCGACCATGACCATCTACAATTCATAGAATGTTTTTGTTTGATCTTTCCACCTAGAACATATACAGGTATTGTACAAATCATCCCCACCTTTCAAACATGGTTATAATACCGCTTTCTTAAAGGATTTCGATAAAGAAGAGTGCTCATAAGGTGTAAATAATTACCCTGACTTCATCAAATATTGGTGTGAATGCCCTGAGGAATTCAGAGCAGACACCCATGGCATATATGCCACTACATCATTACACTCTCATATGATGTATGTGTCCATGATGCTCTGTAGACTTTTCAGGAGGGAAAAATCTGCCAACTTCTTGTTATCATGGGTAACGATCATGCACGAAGTTTTAGAGGGTTTTTCATTCAATTGGGCCAAGATATTATCAGACATTTTTCCCAAGGAAATCACTGAATATCAGACGTTGAAAGCCAAATGATCACCTTCCTTGTTTTACATGTCGGCATACCTTATGGATGTCATTTGTTTTATGACACCTTTTCCTTTGATGCGATTGATCTAGACTCCAACCAGTGTCGAACCAATACATATTTATCATTTGAAGCTACACGAAGATAAAGAGAAATATTTCTTCTAAGAAATATGCAATTGTGTGGCGGTGTCGATGAATGTTTCTATATATGGGTGCCCACCTCCTAGGATCTCTGACAAAATAGTGACCAACCTGGGGAAGATAGTGGATTGGTATATTGAAGAGCATTTTTCTTATATCAGGGTTTTTGGTTGTTTGGTTCCTCCACATCCCTTGCCAAAGTTTCTACCAGACCGATTGGTGTGTCGTTAAGTAGCACATCAGAGTGTGCTTGGGGGAATCAACAAGGAACTCAAGGCAGTGAAGAAAACAATATGGCCCACTTTTCCCTTTAATATTGGTATGTTTTTGTTGTTAGATTTTGACCATTTGAAAGTAGAGGCTGCAGCCCTAGAGAAAATCAAACTTGTCAACATAGAATTCAAGAAACACGATTCTCAGAAGATCGTGGGAAATCACATGGCCCTTTACAATTTGAAAATATATGAGCATGAATATTCTCCCCAAGATGATATATTCAGAGGATCAATATCCTATCAGGAAGTTTTGAGCCGGGTCCAAACTCTGGCTCCAGATAAGTTAGTCGAATTCTATAATTTCCAAAGGCACCGAAGAAATGGCCTTCCTAAAGTCTTTCAGGGAGAAACCCTAACATCCCCAACTACACAAAAAATTGAGGTCCAGAGTTTAGAAACAAGGAGCTCCAGTGGACAGGATGCTCAAGAAAATTTGGAGAAGAATGAGGTTTTGACTCAGAAAGGATACACCACATTGACAAATCCAACAAGTGATCAAGCTAAAGCTTAGACTGAGGCCTTGATAAAAAAGGGAGAAGAAAATCCATTGTCCACACTAGGCAAATCAAATACCGACACAGTCGTGAAACATCCATCCACCATGATAGGCAACCCTGTCCAATCTATCACACCCTTACAGTTCAGTAGAAGGAACCCGAGTGCCGAAGTAGTATTCATAGAAGATCTTACACCTATTTCAGTCAAAGAGATGCCCCCTTCTAACTTCTTCTTCATCAAGAAAAGGAGGGTTGTGGTAAAGAGAGAAACGCACCAAAAGGAGGGTGAAATTTTCAAGAGACACAGGGTGCTACTTGATGGACAGGCCTTAGAAGAGGTAGACTTCGCTACAGAGGTGGCAGGCTTGTTGGGAGATTTTGCAACAAAAAACCAGTATTCAGTTGGGAACCTAAAAGAGAAATTGAACCAGAAAGATATGTTGGTGAGCCAATTGAAAAATCAATTCAAGATTGTGGAACATAATTTCATGAGTGAGATGAATAAGATTTTTGAGCATATTAGAGCCTATGATAGACAGGAAATTCAGCAGCTCAAATTCAGTCTCGACGAAATGCATAAGAACGCACAGGCAAGTAGAGAATGGGCCAGTCAGTAGGGAGATTTGGTAAAATGACTATAGTCCAAAATAAACCTAACTGGAAACATGGCTATAGATATGGAAGTTTTCCAAGATCAGGCACTGGAGGTGTGCTAAAAAATAGAATCAGCACAACAAAGCCTTTTTACTAAGGTAGAAGCTGTCCAAAACCATTTTCGGGTGGTAGACCAATCCTTCAATAACACTTTCTTAAAGGAGAGAGAGGCCATCGTTGTTCGAGCTACTTTCCAGAAGGCATTTGTGTCATCAGCAAAAGAGGAAGTAGCCATGGCCTCTAAATTGTCTCTTTCAGAGCAAACTAGAGGCGATATAATACTGAAGACCTGGGAGGCTAACATAGCTTAAATTAAAAGGTTAGCTAAGGAAGTGAAGAAAGATTGTGAAGAATCATTTCATTAACTTGACAAAGATTCATTAGCCCTCAAAAAATATAGTATCTCTGAGGTCCTAGGGAAAGTTGACATAGAAAAAAATAAACTTGATTTCAGGACAAACATGGAAGAGGCTCGGGTTGAAATCTTGCAGTTAAAACAAATTGATATTGCCTATATTCATAAATGGATAGTCAGTCCTAGTCTGCAACTACATTCTACATATTCAGAAGATAGCAGAATTGAATATAGGCTGCCTCACTTAGAAAAGAAGTTGTATACTTTTGAGGCAAATGACACAACTGAGCCTTCCAGATTGGTGGTGCAATTCGTAGGAAAATGTGTGCAATGTGTCGATCAAGGGAAAGCCAACACATCTCGGAACAAATGAGATGATGTGGGCATATCATGTACTCAGATCATGATTAGAGACCAGTTGTTTCTGAGCTGGAGAACAAGAAGGAGAAACATCTCTACCAACATGGCGAAGAGACAGGGGAGATGCAAGTGAAGCATTTCAAATTTCACATATTGTAATATTTATTGTTTTAGAAATAAGGAGAATTCCAACCGCTTAGGGTTGAGAACATTTTTTGTATAAATACATATTTCAAAGACTTAACACGGGTTGCTTCTTGCAATATTGTAACTAAGAAAACTCATCCTTTTGTGAGTATTAATACAAGTGGAGACGAGGATTCCAAATTTTGTGCAGTTTGATTTATGTGCTTCTTTTGTATTCCATATCTCTAGTTTTCTTTATGTCACTCCTTGATAAGTGAATGGTTACAATTTAGTATAACATCTATTGTAATCAAGTTTCATCGGTTATTTGATAAGCAAGCATTTTTTCCTCTATCTTTGCTATTAGTAAATACAAGACCTGCAAGCTACTTGGATCATTGTATCTTATATCCTTTCAAGGGTGCATTCTATATATTCTTCTACTATAAAAAAGGTAAGATTCATTTGTCATTGATGCCTCATTTCGTTTCACAGTTTTGTAATTTTCTCTCACATCACTTGATTTTATTACTCGACTCAGACGACGAAACATGATTTCTGTCCTGTTCAGTTATTAATTTCATTTAAGGGTTAATTCTCATATAATTAACGAAGGAAAAATCACCTTTTAAAACATTCCTTAAATTATCGATGCCTTGACATTACTCTTTGATCCTTAAGTGTAATATCAAGAACAACAGTTATCAAATAATCTCTCCAAGGGAACTAATCCCTTAGGAATATGATTTCTAGGCAATTAGACAATTTTGTGATCTACAATCTTGTTCAGAAATTTATCAGCATGTGGATTTTTATCATCATCTGGGTCTTGGTCCATACGAAGAGCAGAAAATTCATCTATTGTTTCCAGAAATCTCTTTATTTCTAGAACATCTTCAAAAAACTTCCAATACTTGAATTTATTAGGTATAGAAGGTCTATATTTCACCTCAACATCATACTTAGGTTTGGGAGGTAGTGGGATTTTAAAGTTACTAGCAGAAACAGCTAAGGAATCAACCAATGTATTATCTTCTCTAGGAACAAAAGATATGTTGAAGGATAGTGTTGACGGGCGAAAACGACCGTCCGTCAACTGAGAGAGTGGAACCAGTCCGGGGTTGTCTAATAACCCAAGTCGTTTGGGATGAACCACCCTGACGGGTTTAGCGGCTCCGTTAGCCAATCTAAAGTCCTAAAAGAACAAAAGAAAACTAATCTAAACTAACTAATCTAACTAAAACTAAATAAAACAAACTAAACTAACTAACAATAAATAAAACAAACTAATACACTAATCTAATTAAAACAAATTATTAAAACAAACTAAACTAATCTAACTAACTATATATACAAACTACTAATTATTAATATACTAACTACTAACTGAAATATAACTTATTCACAAAATATACAATATCTACAATTCACAGATTTGAATAAAACCTGAAAAACTCATTAATAATCTGCCCTAAGACAACAAGAGATATTTTTGTTGATTTTATAATTTTTATGAACAAGGAAAACAAAACTAACTAAACTAAACTAATATACTAATTCTAACTATAAATCTAACTAAACATATATATAACTAAACTACTAATAAATACACTAAACAAATTAACAAAAATAAATGACAAGCTGACCTGGAGAAACACTCCAGATTTTCCCTGTGTATGATGACTGTTCTAGTAGATCGGAGGAAGGAAACTCCCACCGAATAATCCAGAAGCTTCTCGTAAATGATACGTTGCAATGCTCTTTAAGTTGGTTTACAGGACAAACAAGACATAAAAATCACAACAATCATATGATTTATAAATCTCTACAATAAGGTAAACCTGTTATGCCAAGACTTATACAAAATAATTCAATTGGTGAAGAAGAGAAATCTGTCGTTCACAAACTGAATCAAGTAATTGTTGTATTTTTAAGTACTGGAAGAAATTAGATATGGATGAAACATTGATTAATACATATCATTCTGCACAAGACTGTGGTAGCTAAAGTAGTCATTAATCTAATGCAAAATTGATAAACATAAACATGAAACAAAAGATTGATATTATGAAAAGCGAAAGTTGTAGCAGAACATCAACTTCTGTCTCAGTTTGTATTAGATATCCATAATCCTGGCTCTCCCACAAAAAAGGATGATCCTTATTACACAAAATAATAAGTATTTAAAGGTTTTCCACAGGGTAAAACCTCCCTACGAAAGTTATAAAACTGCTTACATAAAATCTGGGAAGATATCACAAACTTAACTAAACTAGGAAACTAAAATAAAAGTAAAACATCCAAATATCTTCTAGACTATCCATCAAATCCCATGCAATTCTAATTCACCTTAAAAGGGACAAAAATGAACAAATTAGAAGGATCTTTTATTAATAAAATGATAGAAAATTTAATTCTATAGACTAGCTACAGAATCATCTGATTCTGTAGCTAGTCTAAATAAGGTACAGAATCAACATTGAAATTAATCGAAAATCTTTTAAAAGATTTCAATTTAATTGACATCCAATAACAATCTGAAAACGAATCATTTAATTTGAATTTGTTATGCAATCCGAAATCAAACAGGTTCCAAATCAATTGAATGATCACAAAGATAGTCACACTCTGTTTCTTGTGTCACCACAAAATCGAATGAACAGAACCATAATCCCAACATACTGAAATTGTGTGATATCAATTTGGAATCGACACAATCAAAACAAATCGCATACAATTGTTATGCTATCCTATCAGAAAGGGATACGATCAGAGCCAAACAAGATCGTTATCAAATCGTTATCATTGTGTTGACATAGCCACAAATTAATTCAAACTGGCGCGAAAATCAATTGAAATGAAATCGTAACAGGATCGATTGATTAGCCACAGAATTCGTAATTTGTTACTGCAAATTGGGCAAACAAGATGGTTTTGACTTTGGTCAGAGTCATTCATTTGGTAATGAATTATAATCGGATTTGACAGGAGTAACGAATGTCGATCAATTTGTTTTACGAATCAAACAGAGCAGCAATCAAAACACGAGCCCAGTTCACAAAACAATCTTGCCAACTCATAATCGAGTCAGAATAGAAGTGAATTGAACAGAAAAGGTTTCAACATAGTGATTACGAATCAAAAACATCCCACAATTCGGGCGCATTCACACAGGTTTAATGAGATCATTTTTTATAAAACATAGTATTTCTTTCCAAATTAAATTAAACAGAGGGGTACTCATAATTTGGAAAATCTTATGACACAGCATATCATAACAACTATACTCCCGAAATCATTTTCCAAACACAGCATACGAATCATACGAGATCAAATCCGAGAACAATCATATTCTAAATTGAGTATGGAACTTCCCGTGAGGAGTGGATACAAAACGAATTGTATTGAAAACACACCATTAATTTCGTTACTTCACTCAGACAGACTTAGCAAATGAAATCCAACCGAATAACTATTCAAATCTAGTAAAAATCTATGAGCAAATCGTATATCAAATCGAAATTCCTTCTATTTTTATCAAAACGAAACCATGTACAGGATGATCGCCGAATGACAGAGGCATTTGGATGAGTGACTGAACTATTTAAAAGCCAAAATACAAATCATTACATTAACCTAAATTATTCACAAAACAAACGATATCAAACTTTCATACCTGTACAGCGACGAGACGGCTTAATCATGCCAGTTTAGAGTTGACCACGGCTGTGGCTGATTCAACGTTTTTGAAAAGGATAGAGCTTGTTGTCTTATGCTTCTTATCACCTGCTTGGAGCTTGGATCTTTGACTGGTTAGCGCTACAATCTGGTCTTCCAGTGATTGAATTTTTTATTGGACTATAGGAACATCAGTGTAATATCGTTACAACCATGAATTGCATTGGTCACAGGATGATTGTGTGGGTTTTGAAAGAGCAAGCGAGGGTTTGGTCAAATGGCCGAGGGTTTCACGAGGCAATTTAATACCAGGGTAGCCAGGGTTATCCTTTAGGCAAAGAGGAATATTGGTCATCAAATCATAAGGTGGTTCGGGACATAAACCTTGCGAGTAAGGATACTCGCTGGCTAAGAAATGCTCAACATCAGAATCAGAATCCTCACTCAGAATGATAGGTTTTGACTCAGTAGAGGGTTTAGGCTTGTTCCTGGCCATCCTTGAAATGAGCCTAGCATTCCTTTTTCCCTTGGCATTAGCAGTAGGGTTTTCCTTGGGTTTTCTGCCCATAGGTTTCTTAATAGTATCGGGCTTCTCAGTTCCAACGTTTGGTAAGTCGATAGGAGGGTAGGCCGAAGGCTTAGGAGCCAACAATAGGATATGGAAGGGCACGGGGGGCACAGCCATGACTTCACTCACAACAGGTTTGTCAACCTGTATAGGTTTTGGTTCCTCGAAACCATTCCGAGCTATGAAATCTTCCCAGCTATCACCATGCAAACTCAAATGATAAACAACAATAAGTTTAATGAGCCCATAGTGGAATAGGATACTGTCAGCCTTATGCCTTTTAAATCTTTTCGACATCTTATATAGGCTACGATGAAAGTAAAAGGGTAAATTCAACGGGTATCCCATAAAATTCATCAGTAAACGCAGGTGGTAGAGAAACACAAGTCTGTATCGACCTTCACAGGTCACGAACTGTTTGATTATAATCAAAGTATCGTTCCATCGTGGTTTGAGTGCAGATATGGGAATACCTCTGTCACAAGAGGTGACTTTGCGCGAGAGGAAAAACAGTGTCCATGGCACTTCCTCGACCTTACAATTCTTGAACCAACGTTGTCCTGTGGCAGGTAACCTCGTGGAAAAACTGATAAATTTCTCATCAATTTCCAATTGTATATCACCAACCTTGGCTCTATAGCCATCGAAGGTCATGGCAAACTGTAATGCTACACAGAGATTAAAACCCTCAAATCGTTTCACGAAGGTGAGCCACCCATTATCCTCCAAATCTTGGCGGACATTGTCGAACATCAATAGGGCTTGGTTGTCGTTTGGCTCAATCCGCACGACTGGTGCCATGGAGCCGAGCACATGGTAAACCGAGGGTTTGGATCACAATACACGCACAGGAGCAGAGCTACTCGAGCTAGCAGAAGTGAGCGGTGATAAGGGGAAGGCATAAATTCCATCGTGCGAAGGTGGTGGAGTTATTCACTGCCATGCATAACAATTATGGTCAATAGTACCACCGCGGTGTACATAGCTGTTATATCCACTAAAGCACAGTTTAACACTCAAGTCATTTTCCCAACCAATGAAACAATGGTAAGTGTATAAACAATACGTTCAATCAACGTTATACCAAAGTTTGAAACCATTAATCATACGATTCAAAACTAAAAGCATATGTTTAACCATGCGCCATTGCATTGTAACAGCTCATATCCATCGTTTAACCAATGTGCCAATAGGTAATCATATAATCAACAAACCAATAGTTATGAAAACACAAGATATAAATGAAAGATTTAACCATAACACCCATTGCATTTTCACGAAACCAAAGGTCAAGTAAATCAAAATAAAAATGCAAATCCAAATATTAATGCATTGCAAACTCAATGAAACCCAATCATACAATCAATATAAGAACGTCCAATGAGTATAGTTCGAAAGTTCTTCCAGCTATATAATGATAAACAACAGGTAAGCGCAATAGGCATATCGATAAAAAGATCATGACAGTTCAGATAGTGATCGAAATATGACTTCAAAAGATTAAGTTTTCACTCTTACAGTCGTGAAAACAAAACGAAAAATAAGTGTGTAAATGTCGCAAGAAATGAAAGTGTCATTTATTTGAAAATTGCGACGAAAACTTGATGTTTGCAAGACATAGGTGTAGGCAGCTTATAAGATCATAAAAAAATGTGAGTTGGCTGCCAACAGATAGGAATAAATTGTCAATAAGGTCTGATACCTCATTCCTATAAGTTCTCAATCTTAGATGATTTTCTTGATACATATTTCTAACTTGATGCACAATCATCTCTGCATCTCAAAAACTGATAATTCTTCAATTTTCATGTTCTTTATAGCTCTAAGCCCCAAAACTAGGGCCACATATTTTGCAATGTTTTTTGTCGTTTCAAATTCCAATTTGAAGAACAAGGTTATGACTTCTTGAGAAGGAGAAGTGAACACAACTCTAGCACCCATGATATCTTTAGAATATGCACCATCAAAGTACATTTTCCAAATTTGAGCACCTTGTCTAGATGTCTCACGTGTTGTTGGTGATTTCTTTTTTATTTCCAATGGTGACTGAGGAGAATCAATAAGATGAAAAATGTTAGATCCCAAATCAGTATCAATAGCATAAATAGGATGGTTTCTGGGATTTCCTTCATCATTAATAATATATGCAAGTTGTCTTTCTCTATACAACCTTATGTGTTCACCCCCAAAGACTGGTATTGTAGCATAAGAGAGATCCATTTGCAATGTCCCTCCCAACTTTTTAATCCATGATCTGGAAAATAATATCCCAAATTTGGGGGGAACATCTACAACTACAATATCCATGATTATACTCTTCATAGGTAGTTGAAAAAGAGTAACAACCAAATCTTTAATCACCCCAAGGCATTTTACTTTTCTTCAGTCAAAGCAATACATATCATGATATGATTTAGTGGTTTCTAGACCCAATTCATCCATGAAATACTTAGGAATTAAGTTATGGGATGCTCCTGAGTCCATAAGGAAATTGTGCAAGATTTTATCATGCACATTCAAAGAGGTGTAAAAAGGAGGAGAGGCGTCATCTATGTATTCTACTAGTGACCCCAACATAACTGCAATTTTCTCATCCTGTAAGTTAATTGAGTCTATTGAATGGGAAGAAAATTCAGGCTACAACATTTTAGAAATGGACTTCTTGAAATCTTCATTCTTTATTAACTCTAGGAATGGGACAGGAATTTTTATTTTTTGGATTTCATGCTTAAAGTTAAAAGAGGATGGGGACTTCAGAATTTCCTTGGTTTCTTGAATAGGAGCTTTAATTATGGGGTGATTATTTTTCTCCTCATTTCCTTTATCTGGTGCAGCCACTGTTTTGGTAGAAGTATCTTATTTTTTAGGTTGATTTGATGTACTTGGTTTTCCCTCTTTTTGTTTTGACCTCAAATTGTATTTGTTTTTAGTTTCATTTGCTTTCTCTCATTTTCTTAACTCATTCAGTTGATTTTTCATCAGAGACTCTTCATAAGCATATTGGATTAGATGAGGGGAAGTAGAGGAGTCCCCTATATAATTAATTTCTTGATTTTCTTCTTCATTATCTCCTTCTTCATCATCAACCAAGTTGTTTTGGAGATGGGTTTGAACTTTATGATCTTCTCTATTTCTTTGATCTCTTTGAATAATTTGAGTCGTATTATTGTGCCTTCTAAAATTGTTTCTATTTCCAAAATCTTGGGGGTTTCTATTTTCTTTCCTTCCTTCGAGTTTTAGTTTTTCCATTTCTGCAGAAAGTGAATTGACTAGCTTGGTCAATTCATCAACCTGGGGATTAGTTCCTGAAGCTTATGCCCTTTGTTTCCTTCTATCCCTATCATATTTTCCCCTTAGCTTATATGTTTCCAATATGTTTAATTCTACCTCTATAACAACATATTTCATATGGGATAATGTCGTATACCTTCTTTCTCTCAACAAAATAAAAAATGTAGGGTCAAAGGCACGTGCATAAGTTATTTTAGTAGAAGTTTCAGTAGGCTTGATCTCAGTAGGAATTTTTTTATACATCTTGTTAAATATCTTTGAAAATTCTGACACAGATTGACCTTATTTCCTTTTAAGAGCCCCAAATTCTATGATATCATATAACAATTCCTTTTTGTCACCCCAATGTCTCAAAAAGGCATCATCTAGGGCTTCAATTCTAGAAATTGAACTAGGATCTAGAATTCTAAACCACTTTCTATCTTCTCCATCAAGACTTTTCACAAAATCCCTCATCCAGACATCTTCATTCTCAATATTCAAATCATTAGCATAACTATAAAATGAAATGTTGCAAGGTGTTCTTCTGCAGTGATATCTTCCTCTCCTGTGAACTAGGGAATATACTTTAGGTAATATCTTATTGGAAGAAAATGCATAGGTTGTGGAATAACTAATGGGGCATACATGGAAGCAACAATGGCATCCATTACGTTTTGAGGAGTATTAACACCTTCCATTTGATAAGGAAAAGGAGGATTCTTAATTCTAGGAAAAGTAGGAGGTGATTTGACAGGTAAAGATGCAGTCTGTATAACAGGTAATTTTTGAAAAGGAAGAGTATAAGGTGGGGGAATTTCAAATTTAACAGGAAGTGGCTTAGTCTTGGATGAGGATGGAGAAATTTCAAGAGAAACTGAGGTTCATTCTTCTTTAGTTACAACAAATTTAAAAGAATGGGGAGAAGGAGAACCTAAGAGAGGAAAATATTACAAACTTTCAAGCCTAAACCACTTAACAATTTTTGGGGATGTAAGAAAATCAACAATTTCTAGACTTTCTTCTTTCAACTGAGGAGAAAAAATTGAATATTCTATAGGAAAATATCCTAGTTTTGATTTTACAAGATTTTCAGCAGTAGGAAAATGAAAAACATGAGTAATAGGAGTTGGTGTATGGAAATCAGACTTGATTAGGTCTCCATAAGTACCTGAGAATTTGGAAGAGGAAGCTCCTTGCAAAATGTTTTCCTTCTTTAATATCTTTTCTAGATCGGGTTCAGGTGTAGCGATAGGTCACTATGGATTGGAACTCATGTGTATACTCTTAGGAGCCACAACTGAAATTTGGAGTCGCCAGGTGAACTATGTAGTCTTTTGTTTACTGATTTTTGTACACCATCAAAATCAGTATTTTCTTGTCGTACAACCTAGGGAAAAATTTTCAATATGTTCCCCAACAACGACGCCAAAAATGTTAGCACTAGAAGTCACACCTAGACTGTTGTAGGTGTAATCCTAATACCCATCAAAATGTAAAGGATAAATGTTTATAAAATTTGGAAAATGGATGGACAACTCAATTAAATATGTCAATCACATATAACTCCATGCAATATACACCAGCAAACAAGGCCTTGAATAGCTTCAAATCAGGTTTTAAGAGATAAAGTGATATATGGAAGATTTAACAAGGAAAGTGTAATATGTGTATCATTTACATTAGGTAATACTGACACACAAATGAAGAAAAATATTTGAAATAAGAACCTCTTACAATCAAAGAGAAAATACTCTTATAAACTTGCATACAATATCACAATAGATCCTTTATTGCAATATTGCAATAAAGAAAAAATCATCCAAATGAATCATCCAACACAGACTGCTATCAAAGTAAGATACAAAATGATGAGAAAAAGAAGCAAGACTGATTTCCACCATTAAAAGTATGTTACATTAGGAGAAAAACTATGTTACAAAGACAATATGAAAATAGGAGTTTTTGTTTCACACCATTCAAACCTCTCCTAAGTCTTACAATGCCCTTTAAATGACTCAAAACTATCAATTCCATCTTTACAATTCCTCCCTCAAATTCCTTATAGGATCCCCATGCCTAAGGGAGGCATGGAAAATGGGTGTACAACAAAAAAGAAATAAATTACTACTTTAAAGGAAGATGTTGGAAACATATGAAACATTATTTAATAGTCTATGATGTGTTCATAAGAGTGAATATCTCCAGAAAAATGAGTTTGTAGCGTAGCGCTACAAACTGTCCTGAAACAGCCCGTTTGCAGCGCCAATGTTTCCAGGCACTGCGAACTTTCATGTAGCGGCTTGTTTCACTTTTGCTAAAGTTACAACACCTCAAACCTTATACTAGGTGGCCAGATATGCTGCAAATATTCATAATCTTGATATATAACTGGAGGAAAAACACCAAAACTGCTAGTTATGGTCCAAAACTTATAGCCATCACCAAAATGTTGTAAATGCATATAACAAAAACTTTGACAAAAAATGATGTTGGTTTTAAAAGACCAAAATATTTATCTTTTTGTTATTGAGATTCTTTTGGTAGCCACCTTGGCTAGCATGTCTAGATTTCTCTTTTCCAATTCTTCTTTGAAAGGTTATATCTTTGCCTCCAATTTCCTGATTTCAGCTTGATGGGTTATGTTCTGTCGGTAGAGATTCATGAGCTTCCTATGAAGGGGTAAAAATATTTTAGAAAATAATATTGCCTTATCAATAGTCTCATGATACATGTCCATTATCTCCTTAAGCTTCATCCTGGAACCCAAGTCTTCCTTCTTCATTTTGTTAGTTTCAACTCTTGCTTTCTTGCGCTGCCTTTTGAGCCTTTTGAAGGTGGGGTTGCTTTCAATCTAAGGAGTAGTGATGTCAATAATTTATATAGGTTTTTTAGAATACTTATATTTTCCTTTTTGTTGGGCCGAAGTCTCTGTTGTATCATCCTTCATAAGTACATGTTTCTTGGTTGCTAATCTAGTAAAAATTCTTCTAGGCTTAACCTTGTCTACAGCAATGGGTGGGGAAAAAACAATTTTTTTTCCTTTCAATCCTCTTGAGTTTCTTGAGGGAACCTCCATAGGGATATGATGTGCCATTGGTGAATTTTCTCTATCTGTAGGTTGTGAAGGACCTCCTGCTTCTTATTCATTAGTAGCTCCGATATCTTTATCACTAATAGTCACCCTTTTCTTCTTTCTAGCCTCTGAATGCAAAGTCCTCTCAACAGGAGTAGGACTTTATCTCTTGGACTATGGAGTGGGGGAAACATCTAACAGAAACTGTGATGAATTCAGGAAGTTTTCCAAATCATTGTTATTTTTCCTTAACTCTTCCATTACTAACATCTTAATAAGGCCAGAGTGAAATACATTGGTATCTACTTGCTTTGACTTGGCTTGGACTTTATCTGACATCTTATCAATGCTTCTAAAAAGATAAAATGGAAGTTTAATGGCTTATTTTCCTGTGAAGTGTAACAGTAACCTGATGTGGTATTGTTACACCATGTTGAACCTACCCTCACATGTGAAATATCTCTGGATAACCCTGAGCATATTGTCAAAGCATTCAAGCATGTGACTTCTAGGTATTCCCTTGGATAAGTTGTCCTCCTCATACTCTGGCTTAAGGAATTCCTTTGAGAAGTAAGAATTTAATGACATAGTTGTTACACATTATTTTCATCACCCTCATGACCACTGATAATATGTGTATCTCTTATTAGAATAAAGATCATTTTCCCTATTCCTTGAAGTATGTTGAAAAAATAAAACTTTCCCTGAGAGATGGAATTGTCCTTTCCTTATTGAAAAACCTTGTAAAAAAGGATCGTCGCACCTTGAACAGTGTTAAGGGTGAGATGATTTAGAATCGACACAGGCTACACCACAATGGCCTACAAGATCGTCACATATTTCTCAATGTTAAGGGTGCGACGATATTTGTACAAAGGAAAAACAAGAAATTTCTCGAAGGTTCTAGAATAGAATCTTCGAAAGGGGGAAGTGGCCTCCAATCGGTTTGGATCTCACCCACTTTTTTGATTTAGTGGGATAATCCTAATACCTTCATCCCTTCCCCTTCACTCTATATAAGGAGGGATGTCTCATGTGAAGAGTTAGTCTCGCTTAGGTGTGAAGAGTTTTCTTGAAGATTGTGCTTGTGATAGCTCTTCTTTAGCTTTCGAAGTCAGCTTGTGTGTAGTCTCCATCAAAATCATTGGAGCAAGAGGTGTGTGTGTTTTGAGGAAAAGGTCCATCGGAAAGGACCTTGCAACATCAAGGCACAGGTTTTATTCTCCACTTTCATCAATATAATACAGTAACACATTTCTTTCCTATAATAGTGTCTTTGTTTTTATTGCATAACTCCTCGATATTATGCATAGGTTCCATTAGAATATATATGTATGTTCTCTCTCTTTGTTGGTTTGTGTTTCTCAATAGGTTCAACATCCCACAAACCTTGAGATGGAGCAAGGATGACACTAGAAAGGATCAAACAACGTTTAAATGGTATTTTGTTTATCCCTCATAAAGCTAGTATAAATTACAATGGAAAACTAAGGAAAATTTTGTACTCTGTCATGTTTTGTTCTAATTTCTTGTTGAAGTTAGGAAAATTAGTTCATGTAAGAACTTACGAATTTGTACAGTAATAAAATTAGCGACTCCGGTGGGGAACGCCCTCTTTTGGTATTTTCTTCTTTCCTGCTATTGGTTTGCATGTTTTTGTTGATTTTTCATTCTCTGA
This sequence comes from Picea sitchensis, assembly GCA_010110895.2. NCBI lineage: Eukaryota > Viridiplantae > Streptophyta > Pinopsida > Pinales > Pinaceae > Picea > Picea sitchensis. The sequence continues at coordinate 28,656 of SNQJ01S0004943.1, read as the reverse complement.
GTCACTAGGTGATCCAAGTTGACTCTCAGGTCCTGAAAGTTCACTCCAAAAACCCTGCCATCTTTTTATTTTTCCTGACATCGTCACACTGTTTCTTTCTTTCTCCTGCGATGATACCTAAAAGTCACATTCTATCACACTATGACCTGCAACGATTGTGAGAAACGTTTAGGTGATAGTATTTTTCTTTACCGAGATTCTTTATAAACTCCTTGGGGTGAATTTTTGGCTCTATTGGATGATTGTTCATAGCATGGTTTGCAATTTTTAGTTGATATTGATCATTTTTCAAGTTTTGAAAGTCTTTATCATAAGCTTCAATATCGATCTTTCACTTGTTGTTGTAAGGATATAATATCTGGATTTAATCCTTGAGTGCTTGTCAGTCAATTTATTAATGATTTTTCTTGAGTTTTTTATTTTTTTTATTAGAAAACGAACTTTGGTTTCATTCATTAAACAAACATTTTTTCTTGCTTTTTCACTTTTGGTTGTATTGTGAATTAAGTTTGGGGAATTGTGTTGTGAATGAATTCATTTTCTTGAAACACTTTTTCTTTTGCCTTGTTCAGAGATCTGCATTTTATTAAGAAGAAAAATAATTGAAAAATATATGTTTTTCGTAGTGTTCACAAAGAAACATTTTTTCATTCTAGATTTTGTTTAAAGGAGAAATTGGAAAATTTTATCGCTTTGATTGTTTGGTATTAAGATTGTTCACAGTTTAAAGGAATTGTTATATTTCAACTTGTTGGTTTTTGGTGAAAAGAAAAACCTTCTCTCTTATGTAATTAAAGTTTATTGAACAAAAATATTTGCATCTCATCTCTCTTTGCATATTTTTGAGTCAAGGTCAAGCATTTCATCGGTTTCATCTCCGCTTCCTTTTTGAGTAAACCAACAACCATTAAAATTAAGTGTAATTTTAAAATATGTCTGGTAACTTTTATTTTCTAGAACTCTTGTACACCAACATTAGCTAGGATATAAAGCTTTGGAATAGGTTGTGAGGAATAATCTCCAAATCATCAAAACAAAAAATAGAATATTATGATTAGGGAGAGTTAAATCTACTTGCTACATTTTGTCCTAGGAATCCTTTCTAACAAAAGGGTCAATCACGAGGTCGCATTAAGGCCAACAAAGTTACTAACCCTACTTTGTTGGTCTTAGTGTAATGAATGTACATATTATTGGGGGTCACTTGAGAAGAAAACCCTGTGTGGGCCTTCTCGAGGAGATTTCGGGCTCAGTTACCCGGCCCTTGCAAGTATATCGGACTATCAACTACTTCCCCAGGAACCATTTTCATAATTGGTAACCTTGATATCCTACATATTTAGGGTCGTTACATGAGATGACTGTGAAGGGGAAAGTCTTCACGATACCTGGAATTGACGTTGGATAAAATAACTTGGGCTCCTTCGAGGGTATACCCACGATTATTTGTGGGAGCTTGCACCAAGGTGTAAGTCCATGAAGTAGATCATCAACGTAATGTTTCCACCCACTCTATCCCAGCCCCTTCTTGTCTTGATCTTGTGAAGTTGGATTTCATAACCAACTAGTGATTTCGATATAAGAAGTCGTGTTTGTATGCTTGTTATCAAGATTTTATTAGTGAATGTTGTTTGTTTTATTTAGTCGGCCATAGATAGTTTTTATTTTATTATTGGGTGTGGATAACATTGGCCCTCACCATTCACGTAGGATGCAAGGATTTACTCTGGAAGAACCTGTTAGAGTCCTATATTACATAGGATCAGATGGTGATTGAAATTTCTTCCATCAGTGATTTTATGTGGTAAATAATATTTCATTCTGCAAATAATTTCCCAAAAGAAAAATAAACGAGAAAACAGGTAGGTCTGCACAATTAAACTGCACCCTAGGTTGATGAAAGTAAGCATTATATTATAATATAAAGTCTCAAAATAAACATATTTTTCTTATGTGTGATTGGCACATGTGTTTACCCAAAGTCGGAAGGTGACATGATAGTTTGTTAGATAGCACTTAATTCTTGTGCTAATATCATCGACGACATACATATTGTTCTAGATAAACTATCCTTATCCTTTTTCGGACCCCCCCCCCCAACCTTTCTANCAGACCCCCCCCATATCAAATATACTTACCGTCTACCCCCCTCTGAAATATTCCTAAACCACCATATGATACCACTCCTCTCCCTACTCAACACCTATCCTCCACACTCCCGATACCATCTCACCTCCCTCTTGTGACCTCATCCATCTCTCTGACTACTCTCCCTATATGTCACATCCCACTCATACTTCCCCTCTTACCACGTGCCACCTATCCCCTCATTCCTGATACTGTATACCTCTCTGCCTATAGTTCTTCCTACCACTGCCACTCATGAATCCACTCATCCCATCTCCCTACTCGACACTTGTCCCCACGTCATCCTATTCATAACCAACAACATTTTCCCCACGATCATTTTGAATGAAAACTATCCCATAACGAGCTCGCGTTGATCTAAGGTGTCAAACTACCATCGTCGTCACCCACCGTCAACTGTAAGATTTTATCCAGGAAAAAATTCAAAAGGGTAGATGGAAAATAGACATAATTATTAGGGCAGTAAGAAGATCCCGTGGAGATATGTGCAGCAAAAGACCAGCAGGCGATAACCTCAGCAGGTGGTGACATATGTACCATATTATGAAAAAAACATCCTCAACAGCTCGAGATTTACCATAACCTGTCCAGATTCCATGGAAGAAATTCTTTTGATTTTCTATTTTTGTAACAATTACTTTAGATTTTCGTAAAATAAATCCTACTCATTCACGACAATATCTTTGTAATAACTTATAAATAATTCCCATTTTAAAGTATTAAGGGTTGGGACCTGTTCATAGGATAGGATAAATTTTGTAAGGAAACCCACAGAAACACCATTGATCAGATTTTCAGTTATACAATGAAGCATTGCAAGATGCCTTTGTCAGATTGTTGGTGATCTCTTTCTCTCTTTGTCAAATTTTTTCTAATGCTATGTAATCATTTCATGTATTTCCAATTCCAATCATGAAAATAAAGTTAAAAGAACATAATTTATCTTATATACTCTGTCTCTGGTTTTTTAATGATCTGTATGTTTCCATCTGAAACTAAGTGAAGGAATTCTTAATTGCTCCTCTGCTTAGTGGACTTTCCGCTTTTTTCCCTCCTATTCATTTCATTTAATCTGAAAAAATCCATCAGTCTTACTACCCTTCCCTACAATATTAGCCTGCTAACCTTGTATTTGATTAATTCATAACTGTGACTCCATTTCCCAATGGCCCTCCCTTGTTGTTCCAACCAAACAATTTTAAAATCAAACTATGTACCATCATAACTAGCCTAAACTTTCTAGCAAACAAAGATAAATCTCACAGAGAGATCCCTTTCTGAGTCTAGGAAGGCTAGATCCTGGACTCAAAAGTGGTTTTGTGGTTACCTCTATCATCTTCTTCCTCAGCCTAAGAAATTATATTGTGATAACATAGTGGTGACCATATTGGGGAACTGAACATTTCATGTTCCTCGGAAACGTGTATCAAGTTCCATATCTGATTACTTATGGTGGATAGTGATCAGACACAAGAATGTTGAATCATCTACCTGGCGACTCCAAATCAAAGACTCCATTGGAGGAAGAACCTGAAACCTGACAAGACAATCTGGAAATATCAGGTATTCAAGTTGGAATTTTATCCAAGACATAATAGCTATATTTTTAATTATTTCTTCTCTTTTCCTGATCCTGGTCAAGCCCATATTGATGAGACTTATGATGATCATATTCAACCTAATGAGCCTCAAAATATTAAGCCTAATTTTATAATTCATGTACTTACTCCTACAGATGTTAAAATTCTAGATAGATATAAGCCTCTTGTCTTACCTCATATACTCCATGATTTCTCTGTAAATTATTACAAATATCTTCCCAGGTTTGATGGAGAATATGGTAACATCATTGCTAAAAAACACATTCAGGGTTTTGAACATTTTCTTGACATTTTTGAGGTTGAAGAAGATGATGTATGTATTAGGATTTTTTCTCTATATTTGCAAGGTAAATCTAAGGAATGGTTCAAAAATTTGTCAACTGCAAGCATTTGTGATTTCAATCATTTTGTGAAAATATTCCTTAATAATGGGTGATCAAGAGGAATATTTTTCTCATTTTAGAAGAATATGATCATTTGAAAAGACATCCAGGAGAAACTGTGAAGAACTTTTCATCTAGGTTCAATCAAGTCTACCATTCAGTGTCTGTTGATATAAAACCTTCTCCTAGTTTAGCTCTTTTACACTACCTAGATGCCTTTGTTCCGGAAATAACATTTCATTTAAGATAAAGGAACACTACAACACTTGAAGAAATGAAGAACAATGCAATAGGTGTGGAATCTAATTTATTGATAAAAATGTCAAAGTTGAAGTAAGAAGAGAAGGAAAACATAGAGAAGGAGCATTTGACATCTTCATAAGTGAAACTAGACATTCTGGCAAGCACAATGAAAGAAATGATGCACAAGATTATCATGAGAGATAAAATTGTTGTTCAAAAACACCATGTCCCACTTGTTTTTGAAGAAGAAAAGGTTACTGATCTAAATCATTTTGTTGTTAATTCTTGTTACAATAGATCAAAAAATAATTATTTTATGTATTCACTTCATGCAATGGAAAAAGATGAAACTCAAAATCCGCTTGTGGAGGAGAAATCAACTGATCTAATGTGTATGATTGATGACATTTATTATATGGATGATCTACCCAAGTATGATCAATATGATGATGATTACATCAAGTTTGATTCTTCAAAGCAATCAACAACATGTTTTTGGGAAGAAGAAGCTCAGTTACAGCAGCTCAAATATGATAATCAACCTGTGTATATTAATCATGACAGCAATGAGGAAAATGAAGAAAATTCTCAAGTAAGTGAAAGATCTTTTCCCTTATGTTTCTCCTCATTTCAATTTCTGAGAGGAATCTATAAGCAAGCAGGCCAACAAGTTTTCAACATTAGGAATGGATAATTTTCTGATGAGTCAGTTGAGGATGTCATTTGTGATATGGAAGTTGTTCTAGCTCTGGAATTGTATACCCTGACTTACATTGATTTTCAAACCACAGATGAATTGATGCAGTATAATTTTCTAACATTAAGTTTTGGTTCATTTCATGTTTTGAAGAAAAATGTTGTTAATATATCAGAAGCAAGGATTGGTAAGCCTATAGAAAATCATGTAGCCTCATTGGAATCATTGCATAATAAATTGCAACAATCTTCTCATTTTATCCAAGATCCAATAGTTGATATGTTGGATAATATTTGTAGCCAAAGTCCTTTTCCATTAGATGACTATGAGCCTACAAACAGATATGATAAAAACTTTATCAGGAAACCGACTTCATTGTCTTATTCAGCAGGAGCCTCATTACAAAGCTCTTCCGAGAATTTGCAGTCGAATCAAAAATTGTATGATGATACAGAGGTTGGATTACTGAGAGGGGGGATGAATCAATAATAGCGTAATTATAATCCTTTTTCTTCAAATGTTGTATCAATGTATAATTATTATCCAATAATGAGCAGTAAGAAATAAACAATCACACACATACACAGTACACCAGTGTTCTACGTGAAAACCCAAATCGGGAGAAAACCACGGAATGCTTTTTCTTATATGTCTTGAAGAATTACATTCATTGGAAGCACCAACTTCCTTTGTTTTTCAGCTGCAACTGGAAGGAGGCTCCAACCCCC
>SNQJ01S0004942.1:172699-202614 GCA_010110895.2 Picea sitchensis | reverse complement strand
GTGTACTATGTGAATGAGCCATTGATTACATTTTGTTTTGCTTAAGAATCTATATGCATTGCTTTACTTCATAGGTTTAAAACTTACAAATCATTCTATCTAGAAAATTGAGCACATCGAAATATTCTATGGTTAAATGAGCACATTGAAATATTCTAATAGGTTATGGGCCCACACTACCTTCATAACAGTCTAACTGTTGGAAGCTAGATCGAGAGTTCCTTGTCAAGGTCGTTGTAGCACCAGTTGCAGGTGCAACGAGGGTTTCTGATTTTGCAGTTGCAACAAACCCTAACCTAAATTCTTGGGCATTTTAAGTGAAATGTTTGGCATAATTTTTGGGAATTCTAGTTCTCCCTAGTCTAGTTCACCCTCTAGTTCTAAGGATTGACTAGTCAAAGTCAAAGTCAAAGGTTGACTTTTGGTCAAAATTGATTTTGTAGTCAAAGTTGAAATTTTAGAATTTCTAGCTTGTTCTAATCATTGAACCTTTTTTATTCAATTTCTAACCTCTTCTTGTCAATATCATGTTTAGTTAATTCAGATTAGAAGACAAGTTGAACGATGCTACAAATTTCAAAGGTATGCACTTGTATATGCTTTTCAAGTTATATCATCCAACAAAGTATGAGTGTGTTTGTAGGGGATGTACAAGAGACAATTTCTAAGTAGTGATCTTGGATTCAGTAGATTCATAGGAAAAAGAAAACCCTTCCTAACAGTTGAGGCTCGAGGCTCCAAGTTTCATTGATCAAACTGTTAAGTTTCAAATTGCACATATCAAGTTTGATAATTTCTACAGTGCAATAAAACACTATAGTTGTGACAAAAATCTTTGAAATGTTCTATTACTACTAGGTATAATTGGTTGAATATAATTACTATTGATATAGATTCTTATTTCACTTGTTTGAAAAAATGAAATAACATCTCCTCTAGGAGATATCTCATGTTTTTCTCTCGGGAAGGTGACCTTGGTAATTCTATGATGACTATCATCCTTGTTACCATAGATATGTTCTTAAGAAAATGCTATTGGAAATACTTTTTCTCTTGTTATTCTTGTTCTAAGAAGGTCATAGGCAATATCTCTAAGAAGGATCTACAATGATAGTGAAAACGTGGAGAAAATGAATCCATCTATTGGTGATGAAGGTGATCTCACCAATTACTAATTCTAAAGGAATCGTGTAAAGAAGGAGGAGTTTTGGATCTAATACACTCAAATGTGTGTGGACCAATGTCAACATCTTCACTAAGAGGATAAGGATCCTAACATTCAATAATGAAGGAGAATACACCTCCAAGGAGCTCGTTTCCTTTTGTAAAGTAGCCGAGATTAGGAGGGAGCTAGTTGTCCCACATAATCCTCAATAGAATTGTGTGGTAGAAAGAAAGAATCGATCCATTGAAGAATTTCTTAAGGAAATGATGAATGACCATAATCCATCCATGTTTCTATGGCGAGAAGTAGCTATGAAAGTTTTATATGGTTAGAATAGAAGTCCTCATCATATATTGAATAACATGACTCTAGAAGAAGATTTCTCTAGAAAGAAGCCAAGTGTTGAACACTTGATGATATTTGGTTGTCCTATATATATTCATGTTCCCAAGGACAAAAGAAAGAAGTTGGAACCTTCAGGAAAGAACAGAATATTCATTGGATATAGTGAGTCATCAAAAGCTTATAAAATCTATGCCCCAGGTCAAAACAAGGTTCAAGTCAACACAGATGTTATTGATGTAAAGATTGGATTCAGGATATATATATAATATTCCATGAATCCCAATGATGAAGGAGAACATGAAGGTCCCAAGGAAGAAACTACATGTTCTCTAGAATATCTCAATGTAGAACCTTCCACCTTTGAAGAAGTAGTCAATAAGAAAGAGTGGAAGGAAGATATGATGGAAGAATATCAATCCATCATGAAAAATGATGTATGGAAAATTGTGCCTAGACCTGAAGGAAATTTTGTAGTCACTTCAAAATGGGTATAGAAGATAAAACATGAAATAGATCGGAGTGTCGATAAATATGGAGAAATATTCATGGCTAGAGGGTTCTCCTAGCATGAGGGAGAATACTATGATGAGACGTTTGCTCCAGTTTCTAGATACACCTCTATTAGAGCCATCATATATCTTGCATCATCCATGGGTTGGCGTTTACATTAGATTGATTAAAATACTTCTTTGCTCAAAGGAGTAATTGAGGAAGAAGTATACATGGAGAAACCTCGAGGTTTTGAGGTACACCTGATAGAAACCCATGTATGAATAAGGACTTGTATGGACTCAAGCAAGTTAGAAGAGCTTGGTATGCACAAATTGAAAGTTATGTGACGAGACTTGGATTTTCCAAGGGCTATTTTGATCCATATCCTTATTACAAGGTTGTGAATGATGCACTTCTGATCGTTCTACTATATGTTGATGATTTATTTATGACAGGTGAAGATCGTCTCATTATTCAGAGTAAGAGGGATTTAGCCTCTAAATTTGATATGAAGGATATTGGTCTCATGCATTATTATTTGGGACTATAAGTATGGTAGAAGTGTGGTGAAATCTTCCTGGGGCAAGGGAAGCATGTTGTAAATATACTTCAGAAGTTTGGGATGATGGATTGCAAATCCATGAAAACTCCCATGGTGACAGATCTAAATAAGTTGGGAAACTCTGATCCAGTACACTCGTCCCTGCACCAACAACTGATTGGATCATTAATGTATTTGGTGAATACCTGTCCAAACATTTTCTTTGTTGTGAACATGTTGAGCTAGTTCTAGGTGGAACCTAGACATGAGCATTGGATAGTTGCAAAGCACTTTTTGAGATATCTTTGTTGGACACTAAATTATGTTTCGAGATATGCCTCAAATAGTGACATACAAATGCATGAATTTATTGATTCAAATTGGGCAAGGAGTGGAGATGACAGAAAGAGTACTTATGCGTCTAGATGGATAGTGATGATGATGCTCGTGAATCGATATGCATGATCATGAGATATCGTGTGCGGCTATGATGATGCTACTTGTAGAATGGTCTGCAAGATTATGTGAGCCTTTCCTATACCATGTCAAATGGATGGATGTGTTTGAGACCATTATAGTTAATAAATCCATATCTAGGAAGGAAAGTTGATATTATGGTAGTTATGGGAGATATTAACCTCCATGTGTAACCTTTGGCTAGAATAAATATTCTAGAAACAAGAGAGACCCTAAAAAGATGTGTAAAAACCCTAGAAGACAAGTCAACTTAGTAGAATAAATCATATACATGTATTATCTTCTAGAAAGACAAGTCGGTCCAGGTAGGTGACAAGAACCACTATAAATAGGAGGTTGTCTAGCTCATTTTTACACACACTTCACACACTCTTTCAAGTATAGCACATGTTTGGAGTTGCAGCTGCAAGAATTGAAGGAAATCTTTTGGTGTGATTCTTGGTCTCTCTCAAGTGCTATATAGCCTAAGATATGCACCCTAAATTTTAGTATCTCTTGGTGGTATTCTTGGTGATATTCTTGGTGATATTCGTGGTGTTATTTTTGGTGGTAATACTGGGAAGAAGTGTAGTTGCAATTGTTGCAGTTGAGTATTATTCTTTTTCTATGGTTGTGGAGACTCTCTCTCTTCTGCGATACCCTTGGAGAAGGTGCACTCCCCTTGTCTTGTGATGTTGTTGCAGTTGGATGGTGTTTTTTGGTTCCATCTTGTTCTACTGTTGTATCTAGGGTTTAACTATTGGCTCTAGTGTGGATTTCCCTAATCATTCTATATAGCAAAGGTTGATGTTCTTGGGGGTGGCTTCATGCCTATGGTTGGGTGAGAATATTTTGATATTGTCTATGGTTAAATGAGAACATCAAAATATTCTAACACCTTGGACATTATAATTGTCAATCTATGGATCTTTTAGGAATTGTTGATATTTTAATTTTCAAGTTTTCATGAATCTCCATAATAAAATCTAATATAGTGGGAAACCTATGTTGAATGAATATCCTTTCATTGAAATATCATACTATTTATGGAGAGCCAAAGTCCCCAAAAAAAAATCAAGGTAAGGATTTGTGAGTAGATATGTATGTATCTTTGTACAAATTCTAAAAAAAAATTAGCAAAGAATCTTTTTCCCACCTATTGTTTCCATTTGATATTGTTAAAGCTTCATTACAAGCCTGGGGTGGAAAGTGTGTGGGTGAGTCTTCTTGATCCTATTGGAAATAATATATCCTACTATTCCTAGGGTATAATAATCGTCTCAAACAACATTGTTGAATCCTATGTCGTATACAAAGGAGTGTGCATAGATAAAGAGACAAAGGTCTCTAGAATATGATATTTGGAGACTCCATGATGGTAGTTTGAGAAATACACAAGAGAAACCAATCTGATAACAATGTATTTAATGGAATAATTTCTCACATATTGTCTCTCATCGAAGTCTTTATTGACTTCAAAATATTTCATATAAAAAGAGGCCTTAACCCCCTAGTCGATCAATAGGTGAGGATTGGCACTACTCTGATGTGTGGATTTATTAATATAAATAGGTTTAGTGGGGCCTTTCCTATTCCATCATTGATCCCCTCCTTATTTGTAAGAACAATTGGTGATGGCATGTCACATCATTCCTTATGTAATTACTCCCACACACTTGATTTTTATTTCATCTATGTGGGTATTTAATATCATATTTGCCTCTACAATGTATTATGCAGTTTAAGCAATCTAGTCATGGATTATTCTCCACTACTATTTGGGAGTGTTTCTTCTCCTAGTTGAGTGTTAAGTTCAAGGTATTTGTTCTAGTTAACATGTGGTCACATATGGGGGTTAATGTTATTATGGTTGTTGGCTTTTAAGGTATTGGCTCATTATTTAGAGGAAGGGGTTTTCTTATCATTGGCTCTGTTTATTTCTATCTAAAAGTTTCATCTTGTTTACCAATCCTTGGTTTTTGTCTCATATAGTGCTCATTTTCTCTTGCAAGTGTTTTATTCTTGTAGTTCAAAAAAATATTGCATCTTTTATCTGTGGAATTAGGATTGGAATCTATCAGGGGAGGAGGTTTTCTATATTTTGTGGATGTAATGGATAATTATGGACCCCTCCTAGAGTGATTTCAAGAAGATACTCCAGTGAAAAAAGGATATTTCTCAGGCCAAATGTTCTATGATCCAACAACTCTCAAGAAAAATGGGTAAATTTGAATTGTCCATGGCTTCCTTGACATGGAAAGTGGATACAATGGAGCTCCAGATCCAACACTTGAGGAAAATATCTTACCCTCATCACTCGGCCTCTACATAAATTAATCATGGTACATTATCTCCTTGTAAATGTGTTACTATTAATGGAATTCAAGAATGTAGTATGGCATCTATGGATATTGAAGAAGCACCTTTCTAGCATGCAAGGGCCTCATAAATTCAATATTCTTTCTCCTCTAATCAGTAAATATTTTTTAAAGTTTAGTGGTTTTTAGGCTAGTTTATCAAAGATACAATCAACATAGATAATCAAGGAACCAATCTGGGCAGAGCTCCAAATTTTTCTATATTAGTTATGGAATTATGTACATGTTGTGAGCGATTTTTGAAGACTTTGTATGAATGTTGTTTGCCTCAACACAATTGTTTTTAATAAAAATACAATTCAGTTTCATTTAAAAATAAAACTTCATTACAAATATCCCTAGAATACGGACATTGAACAAAAAGGTGATTTCCATTTCCTCATTTATTTTACAAAAAATACATCTTCAATGGCCATGTCAATTTCTCTTCTCTTGAGAATCCTAGGTTAAAATTTTATTTGAAAATGCTCAGCATAGAAATATACATCTTTTGAGAACACTACTGAGCTTCCAAATTCTTTTCCACTACAATTTTTTCTCCCCAACCTCTTCTTTCAACATTCTAGTTCAACAACCTAGTTTTGTTGTGTAAATTAATGAAAGATTGTTCTTTAACCGTTTTAACTCATCTTCTACCTCAAAAATATTTAGAGAACTATATTTTAACTAGACAATATAATCATTCCATTCTTTAGAAATTTCCTTCTGCAAATTTAAGTCGCTTGCATCCTTCCAATATTATCTCCCTGTAGTGGATATACTTTTATCTTTTGCACTTGTCTATCGATAAATTCATTGGCTATTAAGTGCATTAATTAAATGACCTGAATGTATGAACTTTGAAAAAATACAAATCCAAGTATATTTACCAAGTTTGACCCTATTCCTTTCCCTACCTTCCAAGGTAACATTTTCCAACCAAAGGAAAATCCTTTATTGGATATTTCCAAATTATTGAGGCTCCTTTAAAATACTTCATCTCACTCATTAAGAATTCTTCCATTGAACCTTATCCTATATATTTTATAATCATCACTCTTCCCTAGAGACCCTTGTCCGACAACACAGGTATTCCAACAGAGGACAAACACCTTCAGTAACCAATCACACAACCATATCAAATATCAAATCTTTCTAGGTTCCTGCATCCACTTATTAGTCCAAAAATTCTTTCTATGCATAGGAATAACATATTTTTCTCTATTTCTATCAAATTTATTCAGATAAACTCTTTCTTCTATTTGGTTTGTAACATTCAGGCTAGAACAAAATATATCAAACATACCTATATTCATACTTTCGAAACAAAAATTTCCATTTATCTTACCTTTACCAGAGCACAAAGCTTTAAGATATTACCTCCTTATTTCAGCTCTGGTTTCTTTCTTAGCACAAAGCTTCGTAAGTCAAGTAGAATATTTTTCACTACAATAACAGATCTATGCACAATGCTTTCTCTTTTCTTCAATTCCTAGCAATCACAGTTTCAGGTCCCGACAATGGAGCCATTTGTTAGCACAAGGGCAGACCCAGGGTTCAACGCTTCAACAATGCACCAACAAAACCCTAAGTACCGTCCCTTTCGACAACACCTGCGAAACAGATGAGGACTCACCCGAGGTAGAGGTGCTGGGGGGGTGTGTTGTAGGAATCAGGTGTCTACCACCAAGCTGGGACACAGATCCGTGATGAAAATACTTAACAGAGGACTTAGCCAAAAATACACATTAGTTCTTGAACCTTATTCACATCACAGGTTAAACCCTTATTATAGTTCAACGTAGTAACAATACAGATCAATTACTTTCCATCACTTAGCACATAATACTAGCTCAGATCTAGCATTGATTCACATCATTAAGCACTAAGCTACAACATAAGATGCATTCATTATACATAACATCAACAATGCTAAAAAAATAATCACATAAACAACATCGCACAAAGAATATCAAGACACAGGATATATGTGGCTCACCTTAGTGTGGGGCTACGTCCACCAACTTCTTCTTCTTCTTCTTTATTAGTCTCCAATATTCTTACATTCATCTGCTCCTGTGCACAAAGACACAGAGACTAACTCCGCAGAGGACAGGAGATCTGCGAGCTGCGCACCAAATCCTCCTTCCCAAAACTAGGTCAAGGAATAGAGCCAATTCCTACAAAGTCTGTTCACACAAAGACTTACTTTACACAACCAGATTGCACAAAGCAACTTACAATCTCTTGCACTAAGCCAAACATACTCTTTGCACATAGCCAACCCTACTAGTAGTCATGCACTGAGCCAATGGGAATATACATTTCTTAGCTACTACTTATTTATACAATTACAACAAGGCCTAATCATCGGTAAACCCATGGGCTAACATCCCAAAAACCTAATGAACCCCTTGGTGGATCCACAAAAAAGTGAGATCTCGCGATCTCCGCTTCGCCTGGGTGCTCCATCTTTGACCAGCCTTTCGAAGTCCCAAAAGTGGTCAAACACGACCAATGTTTCCTTAAAACTTGGTCAAGGGCCAACAGGGAATAAATATCCTTAACACCCAAAGAGAGGACATGAACACCCATGTGGAACACTTGTTTTCCTGAATCCCACATATGAACCAAGTATTCTAATAATCTTCGTTGATCTCTCATGCCATGAACTTTGAAGAATTTTAATAGACTGCATTTCCAAAGAGCATTCACAGTCCCTGGATCATTTAAAGCCATAAAATCATCGTCTTCGTGCTCATGCTCTCTCCATTCCAATATCTTTGCAAACAAACACCTGCATGGGAAACAAAGAAGATCTTTAGCACTCTTTTTCAACATTTTTTGGGATTTTTGTTGAGTCAATGTTCACTTTTCTTTTTATTTTTCCGTCCGTCGTGATCAATATACAAGTACAGTGTGGAATTTTTGCAAGTGTACCTTAACAGACCTGCAGAAATTGTTGATTTCCATAGGGCCCATTATAGACCACTCGCGACGATCCCAACGCACGACTAGCAAGTCCAAATCATCAAAAAATCTTGATTTTTTACCATCAAAAACAAAAATTAATTTGTTGAAAAGATAGAAGATGGGATGCTTACTTATTTTACTCAATGCATTCGTTGAATGATCCCCTGTGACCTCCGCAATTCATTGCCAAAGTTGAGGTAAAAAACAAAGTGCAAATAAAATGGTGAAAAAGACTTATTGCTTCTATTTATTACTTTTTTTATCATTTTTCCTATTATTTTATTTTATATAAATACATTTTAGTCAGAAACCCATTAACTCTAAAGGTCTTGTAAGTGTTTTGTTCCTTGCAGGAAAAAATTTAGGACCTCAGACAACGAAGTATAGACGTTTTTTTTGTTTTGGTTGTAGGTACAATTACTTTTTTGGGTTTTTCAGAAAAACCTCGAGCATAGTTTTTGTTCATTATCGATCTCGAAAATCAATGAGAATGTAACCGAGTATACTTTTGTCATCTTTTCATACTCATCATGGTAACACAAAAATAATGAAACCTATGGAGCATCCTTTAAGCTCCTTTCACACATCATAAAAATGAAAAGATTGCCGAGTGATCTTGTTTTGTTCACACTCGTAAAAGTATTTGAATAAAACATTTGGTGGGAAATAGTTTATCATTTTTCGGTCCCATCAAACTATTTTTACGAAAAAGGAACTGAGAGAGTTCTCTTTAAAAAAAAATTAGATTCTATAAATATGAAAAACAAATCAAGTTTTCTATCTTTGGACTCGTTAAACAAAAACTGAAAGGCCCGCATGGGACCGAACCACCCCTTCTTAGGGTTCGTTAAATATAGTCTGAGGGACTCATCCGAAGGATGATCTTAAACTGACAAGCATATGTTATCCTCCTCAAGCTTATGTAAAAATAAAGAGGTACTCGTCAGAAATGGTGGGGGGAAATTTGGGAAAGGAATGTGTCTTTGTATCTGTATTAATGGCAGTAAACGTCGCTCTTGAACATGACACCCCTCTTCGTCATTTGAGTCTGGGTTGGGTAATCCATTTGTATCTTGTATAACCTTCTGCAAGTTCATATCTTGGGTCATCTTTGAGTTAATACTGTCTAGATTATTGCCGTGTCATTCATATGTTCAAGAGAAGTTCAATTGAAACCTTCTATCAAGTCGATCCTCTGTAATTTTCCATTCTTACCATGTCGGCCTTTCCTATGGCAGTCCCAAGTCACATATGTATTTTTCTCTACCCTAAGTATGTTACTTACTTCGTTTCATTGATGGGGGATACAGGAAGGCCCTCCTGTGATGAGTCTTTTCCTGTCGAATTCAGCTCATTATCTAGGAGTGAGACTTAGAAATTATTTAGTACCTTAGAGCCTGCATAACTCAATGGCAGGTTTCTTCGCTTTCGACAGTGGATTCACATCATTGGTCCCTAATCGAGAGATTATGTCAAGTGTTTGACCTCAACTCATTCATTCACACTTGTTGGATTGTACAGGAGTACCTTGGGAGTCATTGACATCAATGGTGATTTCCCTCACACTTGTTAAAATTTTTCATTAATGATTGGTAATCAAGTGGTTTCTATTCACGTTTGACTTCAACATCTGTAATCACATGACTAGATTCGTACTAACGAGCGATGGATTGAATACCTTGGACTTCATCATTTTTAGGTCTAGGTTGCGATGGAGTATTTCTACACATAGATCCACCTTGTATGTCTCATGGCTATGTTCATATTTGAGTTTTCGATGCATGGATCCACAATGTATTCCTAGTGTCTATGTAGAATCTTGTTGACATGGATCCACGTTGTATAGTTGGTGTCCATGACCTACATTTATGATTTCAATCATTTATGGTCTGAACATGGGAATGACTACTTCAGACATGGTGTGATATTGTACATATACTTGATTGTTTGTAGGTTATTGATTGGTGCACCCCTAGTTCTAGACACATACACACATATTTTACAAAGTATTTCGGCTATCTCAAGTTCTAGCCTCATACTTTGGGGGGCATTTTGTTACACGTTATTTTGGTCACCCTGATGATGATTACACAAACATGTGTTCAGGTTCCCAATATGATCTTTTGCCTGAGAAAAGAAACCTCTTTCCACCCTTGCAAAATGCATTTTTTGGAAGGTCGCCGCAGGCTGCTCCTTTTACACAGTGCGAAAATCTATGATTTCCGCAGGCTGCACTATGCTAGATGCAGCGACGCTTTAAAACTAAAAGAGGAAAGAAGTTGTAGCAACTTCTAGAAGTGGAATCTTCTGGAAATATGAGGTGGCGTCCATGTGGTTATGATACTATTGACTTCTCTTATTTGATGGGATCATCCTCATCTCTTTAACCACTTCATCTACTCCTATATAATGGTAGGCTTCTCATGGAAAAGGTTAGAGGTACAAGCATAAAGAAGCATAGAAAATTGATTAAAGAATAGGCTGAAGACTATGTGAAGAATCTTATTTCAAGTGATGCTTGAGGTCTCCATTCATTCATAAATATTTCGTGGAAATATTCATGCAAATGCCAGAGAGAATGTATGTGTGTGTCAGAACAAAGGGCCATTGAAAGGGAACTTGTGACATCAAGGTGATCTGGTTGTATCTTCTACCTTTCATTAATATAATACGGTGACATGTCTCTTTCCCATTAAATTATTGATGTTTTATTACATGAATCCTTTATCACATGTTTAGGTCATCATTGAATTTCACTATTGTTGCTTTCACGTTGGTCGATTTGTGTTATTGCAGATCTGATTTCACAAGAACATCGGATTAAGGCAGGAACAAAAAAGACATAAGGAAGCGATTCATAAGGTATGTTATCCATTCCTTCTTCGGTAGGTAAATTCAATGATTGTAACCTAGGGAAAGTATCTTGTTCCATCTTGTTTTGTTGTATATCCAGGTGGATCTAGGGGGATCAGTCCATGTTCTCATCCATCGATTTACCTATTAACAACTATCTCTCCTGAGATGTGCCTCTTCTCCTCAATGACAAGTCATAATCTACATAATGATGAATTAGTTTGTTGACCCTTCCTTGATATCTTTCCAGAACCCTAAATCACTGTTGAAACCCTAATTCACTGTTGACTTCCAAAACCATAAATCATTGTTGAAACCCTAATTCACTGTTGACTTCCAAAACACTAAATCACTCTTGAAACCCTAATTCACTGTTGACTTCCAAAACCATAAATCACTGTTGAAACCCTAATTCATTGTTGACTTCCAAAACCCTAAATCACTATTGAAACCCTAATTCACTGTTGACTTCTATTTTTATCTCATAATGACTTAAAAGTGCTTTTAACCCTTTTTAGCTCAATGTCAATTTCTGAATATAACACCTGTGACTGGAGTGACATCTAGTAACCCTATTTACCCCTTTTATGGCCCTAGCTATAGTCTAACGGGTTGGTTTAGACCATTAAGCCTCCTCTCTGGAGATCCTATTTGGAAAGGGACATTACAGTCCTTCGTTCCCGAAATTGCTTGTCCTCAAGCAATACCAGTCCAAGGTGTTGCAACACCTATTTGCTCTCCCAAGTAGCGTCCCCTACTGGAATCCCTCTCCATCTGATCAAACACTCTCAGATGACCCTACTCCTCAACTTCTACTCCCAGAACTCCAACACTCCTCCGAAACCAACTCCAACTGTCCCTCCTCATCCAATGGGGGAAGCTCCTCTAATGTGATAATGAATTGTCCCACTGACTTTTTGAGGCAAGATACCTGGAACACGTTATGAATATTGCTCCCCTCTGGAAGCTCTAACTCATTAGAAAACTTGCATACTTTATGCATGATTCTGTAAGGGCCATAAAATATGGGCTTGAGCTTTTAGGCCCCACTCTTCTTCATAGATGACTATCTGTAAGGTTGGAGTCTCAAGAAAACCAAATCCCCAACCTCAAAGATGCACTATATCCTATGTCTATCCACACTCATATTCTATCAATTCTATGTCGTCTATTGGTTCTCTTTCAACTACTTGAGAATCTCCTAACTCTCTATGATCCAATCCTTGGTCTTGGGAGATATGCTCTCCCCGAAAACCAAGTCTACCAAAGTGGGAGAATCATATTCGTATAATGCTCGGAAGGGTGACATACCAATGGACATGTGGAAAGTGGTGTTGTAGCAATGCTCTCCTAGATGTAGCCACTTTACCCATGTTCACTGTTGTCCACCTAGTTCCTCAAATATCCTTCAACCCACTTGTGGACAATCTTGGTCTTCCCATTTGTCTGCGGGTGATAGTTTGTGCTGGGTGTCATCTTTGTCCCCACCAACCAAAATAACTCTCTCCATAATGTCCCCATGAACTGACTGTCCCTATCACTGACGATGCTCCTTGGCAACCCATGAAGTCTGAAGACCTCCCTGAAGAATGGCTCGGATAACTGAACTCTATTTTACTATGTCAGTATGCCATAGAAGTGATCAAAATTGGTCATTTTGTCAACCACTACATAGATATAGTCCTTACCCTAGACCTTGGGTAGGCCTGTGATGAAGTCCATCAATATACTCTCCCATTTCTCCTCTGGAATGGGGAGCGGTTGAAGTAGCCCTGCTGGAAGAGCATGCTCTGACTTGTTTTGATAGCAAGTCACATACTCACTGACGTGTCTCATAACATCATGTTTGAGGCCCTTCCACGAGAACCTCTCCCTGATATGTCTGTAGGTTTTGAAGAACCCCTGATGGCCTACTAGTGGTGAATCATCAACTACTATGAGGATCTTATTCTTGAACCCCAAATCTCACACCAAGTAGACTCTATCCTTGTATAATATGACATCGTCAATGACCCTATACCTGTCATCCTGTATCTGTCCATCCATCACCTCACAAGCGAACTTGTTCTTGGAATATTCCACTAAGAAGTGGGATTTCCAATCTGCTGAAATATCCATCAAAGAACAGGTTGCATGTCTTCTTGATAGTGCATCAACCACAATGTTCTTCTTCCCCTTGAAATACTCTATGTCGAAGTTCAATGCATGTACCTTCGTCACCCATTTTTGTTGGCTCTCACTGAGGTTCTTCTGCTCAAGGAAATACTTCAAGTTGTTGTGATCCGTCTTGACCACGAATTTGCTGCCCACCAAGTATTGTCTGAATTTGGTCAAGGCATGCATGATTTCCAACATCTCCTTGTCATAAATGGAGTACAACCTCTCGGGCTGACTGAGCTTCCTGCTCTCAAATACAACGGGGTTTACTCCCTGCATCAAAACTAATCTGATACCCTCACCAGATGCATCACACTCTAGTACAAATGGAAAGGTGAAGTCTGGTAATGCTAATACTGGACAAGTGCTCATGACTTCCTTCATGTGATCAAAGGATTTCCATGATTCCTCGTTCCAGATGAAAGCCCCATTCTTGGTAAGATCCGTCAATGGTGCTCCAATATCATAAAAAAATCGAAAGAACCACCTGTAATAGCTTCACAGCCTCAAGAAACTTCTCAACTCTGTTACATTATTGGGCACTCGCCAGTCCAAAATGGCCCTGATCTTTTCCTGGTGTGCCTGTACCCCCTGTGCACTGATGATATGCCCTAAGTAAAGAAACTATGTCATACCAAACTCACACTTTGACTCTTTGGCATATAATGATTGTGCCTTCATGGTGCTCAATGCCTCATCCAAGTGTCTCATATGCTCCTTCCATTTTTTGTCGTAGACCAAGATTTCGTCGAAGAAAACCAAGACTGATTTCCTCAACTGATCCCTGAATATGTGGTTCATGCAAGACTGGAATGTGGCGGGTGCATTGGTTAGCCCAAATGACATAACCAGGAACTCGAAATGTCCAAAGTGACATCGAAATGTCATCTTATTTATGTCTTGCTCTCGGATACTGATCTGGTGATACCTTGAGCGTAGATCAATCTTTGAGAAGAAAACTACCCGATGAAGTTCATCCAACAACTCGTCAATGTATGGGATAGAATGCCGGTTCTTGATGGTTTTCTTGTTCAAGTCACAATAATCAATGCACATCCTCATGGTGCCATACTTCTTCATAACTAAGACAACTGAAGAAGTTAATGGGTTGTTGGTCGGTCTGATGTATCCCATCGCTAGTGATTCCTTGATTTCCTTCTCTATCTCATCCTTGAACTACCTAGGATGACAATAGGGGGGGTGATCATTGGTTTTTCCCCCTCTTCCAACTCAATGGTGTGCTCAAACCCCCTGTCAGGTGGTCTCCCTGGTGGAATCGACTAGAAAAACTATTGATGTCGTCCCAACAAATTCTTGATATCTGTATGATACTGTTGTCGACCCTCTGAATCCTTCCGTGTAGTGATAAAACACTTGGCAGCATATGCTACCTCCCCATGTCTGAATGTCCTCTCCATCCTCTTGGATGAAACTGTCCTGGGTGCTCCTGTCGACATACCTCTTAGAACAACCTTCTTCTCTTCATGGTCTCTGAATCCGATCTCCAAGGTTTCGTAATTGGTGGTGATTTTTCCCAAGGTAATCATCCACTAGACTCCCAACACTACATCTATGTCAAATAGGTCAAACACATAAAATGTGTCTCTCACTGAATATTTTCCTAACTTTACCTCCAAGTCTAGAACTCTATCTAGACACTCCACTTTGTGGCCATCTTCTACTGCAACATCAAACCCATCAAACTCCTATGTCTGGAGTTCCCATCTCGATACTAGTGAAGTGTCGATGAAGTTGTGGGTGGCCCCACCATCTTTCATGGAAATTGCCCATTGCCCCTGAATAGTCCCTCTGATTTAGAGGGTATCATACCTAGGAACACCAGAAAGCGTCACTATGACTCCTCCCTTTGTTGGTTTCCTCCTGTTAGCCTACTTAGGTGGTTGTGGAGCTACTGGAGGATGGGCTCCCGTCGGTGTCGATGGTCTATGGGAGGGAAATTTCTCGTTGCCCTTGAATAGTCCCTCTGATTCGGAAGGTATCATACCTGGGAACACCAGACAGGGTCGCTATGACTCCTCCCTTTGTTGGTTTCCTCCTATTAGCCTGCTTAGGCAGTTGTGGAACTACTAGAGGTTCCTCCTCTGCCTATGTTAACTCCTCCTCTAAGCTAATGGATCCACTTTCCTGCTCCTCCTCCTCACTATCCACACTGTCTACTTCCACCTCAATATAATGAATCTCTCCCTTGTCCATGCACCGATGGCCTGGGACCCAAGAGTCTCTATAGTTGAATAAAATCTTCTTCCTCATAAGCTCTCTCCTAGTCTCATCATCCAACTTCTCCTTTTCCTTCCATTCTCTTTGGAATGGCTTCCTGTCTCGATCCTTCGGGGGTAAAAAGGGTTTGGAAAAGGTTTTAGTATTTGGCATTAAGTCTTCCAAATCTCGAGTGTGAAGGATGGCATCCTGCAAGGTGGGAGGCTTGTATGCCTTCACCCATCCTCTCAAAGGCTCGGTGAGTCTCTCTGTGAATAGCATGGTCAACCTGGGCTCTGATATATCTGTCACTACCATGGCTACCCACTGAAACTCTGTGATGAATTCCTCTGCTATGCCAGTTTGTCTCAATTGGGCTAGATCTCTGAAGTGGATCTCGGGATCCCTCCTGTCAAACCTGTCCATGAGCCTCTCTGTGAAATCCCTATAGGAAGTGATGCGACTATGACCCAATGTCACCAATCCATGATACCACCACTCGTGTGCCTCACCCTCCAAGTGTAAGGTCATGAAATTGATGGCCTCTGTCTCGATCATCTAGTTGAGCTTGTAGTATGTGTCTAGCTTCTATACCCAATCTTTGGTAGTGTATTTGGACAATTCGTCGAAATAAGGTATGGTGAGTTTACCAACTTTTTGGATGAAATCCATGTTATGCCCCTGTTGCTGTTGAGGTCCTCCTCTCTATAGCTCTCTAGGGCGGTTCCTGAGTCTGAGTCCACAGTACTCGACTAGGGTCATGTCTTGATGGAAGTCACAACCCAATGTTGCATACTCCCTCCTATACTCTGCAATGTCCTTTACATGAGTGGGTGGCCTCTGTGTTATTGGTGGCAGTGCTGCTACCGAGGATTCCCTTTGGAAACTGGGAAACAAGAGTCTGGGAATCCTACTCGTAGAGTTTTATGTGTGAGAGGGTGACTGGGGTCTACTACCTTCTCCTGAGTTCCCCTGTGTTGCATGTGGGACTTGTGTGTCTGGGGTGCCCACTCTAGCCGATATATCAACCACCTATGCCAAACTGAGACATGGTCCGTTGACTAGCTAACATTTCGTTGATCACCTGCATGAAATTTGTCCTTGGATCTACGGGGGCCTTTATACTGCCCTCTGGTCACTCATATCTGTCTCCTAGTATCCTCTCTGCCTCGCGCTCAGCCTCACGGTCTGCCCTTATTTCTTCTTCTCCATGTGCCTCTTCCTCTTCCTCTGAGCTAGGAGGAGAAGGGGGAAATTCAGGCCTATGTCTTCTTTCCTTATGCCTGTTGTAAGTGACATATTCGTCACCTATGTGTTCATAACCCTCTGGGTCTTCTGCTGCACTCATTATCTTTAGTCACAAGCTGGCAGGACTAAAGCTCTGATACCACTATAATGTTAATGTTCCTGACTTGGCTAGTCTAGGAAACGTTGTTAATGTGTGTGTACGACTAATCATTTACAACATATAAATGATCATACAAATAATAAATGTGACAAAGGACTGCAAAGTTTGTATTATGATATCTCTGTGGATTACAAAATGGCAAAATGCAGTTGAATAAAATGACAATACTTGACTAGATCAACAAACAAAGGATCTTAGTTGGAATACAAATAAGCAACTAAAAGATAATAACTAGAATATGGGAGCACTATGGAATCAATTGATGCCTTGGGACTATGGCAGCTCTGACGGTAACTAATGGAAGTCTGGAAAGTTCAACCTAGGAGCTATACTTCTCGGGATGGCCTGGAACTTGTCCCAAATGATGCACCCTGCTCTACTCCTCAGTACTCATAACTGTCGGAACCTTTTGTTGGTGAGTTTGGAGCCCATATGAATCCCCCTGGGGGAATGGGCCCCTCTTTCTCTAGAAAAATGTGTCCTAGTGATTCAATCATCAGAATCAGACGTGACATGTCTCAAAATGACTGCCTTGGTCTACTGGGAAATGGGTCGAAAGGGTTTTCTCTGAATATGGCTTGATTCTCACTCTGGAACCCCAAATGTATCCACCAAATGTGTCGCATGTCCAAGTCTGGAAAATGTGGCCCAATTGATTCTACCATTGGAATCTAATGAGGAACTAGGAAAAATATGTGCCTTGCCTTCCTCTCAAATGGGTCAGAGGGAAATCTCGGAATTCTCCCTCGATGGGATAAGTTGACTAAAAATCCTCTCAAAAGTTGTGCCCTCACTCTAGATGAATTCGCCCTTGCTGTTGAACATTGTGTAACTGCTGCTAAAGAATGATGTAAGACCTAAATGATCTTCCCAGTGACTAGGGTGTGTCTCTCAACACTGAAATCAACAAACTGGTGTCTTCCTCCTGGAATCCACTGAACTATCTCTCTTGAGATGCACCTCTTCTCCTCAATGACAAGTCATAATCTGCATAATGATGAATTAGGTCGCTGACCCTTCCTTTATAGATTTCCAAAACCCTAAATCACTGTTGAAACCCTAATTTATTGTTGACTTTCAAAACCCTAGATCACTGTTGAAACCCTAATTCACTGTTGACTTCTATTTTTAGCTCATAATGACTTAAAAGTGCTTTTAACCCTTTTTAGCTCAATGTCACTTTCCGAATATAACACCTGTGACTGGAGTGACCTATAGTAACCCTGTTTACCCCTTTTCTGGCCCCGTCTATAGTCTAACGGGGTGGTTTAAACCATTAATTGTCCTCTCTGGAGATCCTATTTGGAAAGGGACATTACATGTCATCCCAAGGTTAAATAAATTCAAACGATGACTCCAAGAAGAACAACAAAGGAAGTAGAAGATTGCAGTAGGAAAAAATCAAATGCAGGAGTCAATCAGGCACAAGGAAGGTGCAAAGATGATCACTCAACCATGAATCAATCAATAGGGGCAGACAATGGAGAAAACACTCCTTCGCTCATCATCCACACACAGAAAAGAAAGGTGTTTAGATCCATAGGTCTATTAACACCGAAGTGACAACCGTAGATCAGACTCCTAGTCGACTTCTCAGGCGAGGAATGATGAGCTAGGGACGAAAGGAAAAAACAAACCGTAATCATTATAGATCAGTAAACTATAGGGTGGTCAAGACATGCCAAGAATCGAAGGCCATGAGAATCAATCAACATCGAGCTAAAGGCTATGGGGAAAAATTTCAGTCATCAACTAGAATGCTAAGACAATCATTTTCCTTACCCAATTAAACATGTAGAACTAAAATCATAAATCATACTAACAATCTACCATGCAGAAATAAAGGAAGTGTATCATTGCCCAATCACCCGCTTTGAGTTGTTGTCCCACACACTCTGTGCAGCTCCCGCTTGCCGACTGATGAGACTTCACCGGTACCTCCCAGCCAACGCTAGGGGTACTCTTCTTCCCACTTAGCCCCCCAAGCCACAAAGGGGCCATGCAAACTAACCAGAGAATCGGCTAGCTCCCATCTCACCTCGCAAGGCCGAGCTACAACTCCTCACCGAGCTGGGTATCCCAACTCCCACAAGCTAAGTCAGCCAAGTATAAATTTCTGCAGTGTAATGTTACGCAAACACAAGATATCCCTCATCCTTCTCCTCCCTCCATTATATAGAGTTTCGAAGTCCTTTACTTTCCCAAAATCCCATTTAATATACTGTTTAATAATTTAATTCATAAAAATCCTCCCCGTACATGTGTCACCCATCCCCTTCATTCCCCCAAAGATTAATTTCGTTAATTAATTAATTACCCTTATTTCCCTCACTCGCCTAAAGGCACTCCTGGAATCACTCCTAGGTGTCCTCATATTCCCTTACAGGTTTTAATGACTTCCCCCCTTATTAATTTACTAGTTAGTTTAAATTAGAAAGTTCTTTAAATTCTAGATACCTTATTAAGTTAGACTTTCTGCTTTTTCCTTGGGCTTCACTTTTCTTTTTATGTTTCCCTCTTTTTCCTAGTCTCCTATTTATTTTACATTTCCCTCTTTCCCTTTTTATTTAAAACTCAATTTGGCAGATGTAGAAAATTAACTTCTCCCTTTTTCTTTTTAATGATTAAAATTTTAATTAGCACCTTATAGTAAAACAATTATTTCTTCTTTTTAAATTTTATCCCAAAAGATTTTTATAAATCAATTTTATTGCTTACCCCCTTCTTGTCACAAGATTAATGAAGATTATCATTATTATTTATTTTATTTTTTTATTTATTATATATATATATATATATATATATTATAAATAGATAAAATTTTATCACAAGTAATTTTTAGACCTAGACTTTATTTTCCTAGGATGGGTGACACTTTACTAGGGGAAAAGTTTTAAATTTTTCTTATCACATTATTCTTCTTAGGGCCATCTAGGTTCATCCATTTATTAAATAACAATGGGACGTGCCCTTCAGGACGCACTAGGTGCTCCAAGGGTGCCACTCACCTCCTTATGTTTCTCCTATGTGACGTTCCCTTTAGGATGCATTACGTGCTCCAAAGGTGCCACTCACCTCTTTCCATTTTTTCTTGCGCGACATTCCCTTCAGGATGCACCACATGCTCCAAGGGTGTCAATCGCCTCTTGACTTACTCGGTATACATCAAAAACCCCTGGAGTTAATACTCCACCAGGTGATCTTGTGGGAGACTAAGGGCCTCTAACGAATAAGGCCCCTGCCTTATTATGTGCCCCTTAGAATCATCGTGAGTGATTGTCGTAGTCTTCTCTCATGACATTGTGGGTCCTATAGAACTAGGTAATCCTTAACCTACAGTTCGAGTCACGATGGGAAAGCTAGTAGGCTGTGGCAGGGCTGTTGTCCACACCTCTCCCTCAACATATTTGGTATTCATGCATGAACCCTCTACTCCATATGTGAATCTGCTCGACAAGCTATCGTCAGCCTACATCATCAACGAATCATGTCATAAATATATCCATAATCATGTCATCTAATCAAATGCACTAATATCACATATAAAACAATCAAACCCCAATAGTTCACTCCCCGACTCGATCCATAGTCCAAGGGGTTCCATGGATGCCTCTGCATCCTTGAGATCCAAAATCCTACACACTCAGTAAAACCGAGTCAAAAGCACTTTCCTAAGTCAATACAACAAAATAACATTTAATCACATCCACAGTGCCTCATACTAATAATCAATGGTCAATGGTATAATAAACTGGATCACTTGCAAGCAAGTGTCTTCCAAGAATAAGTTCGCTTAGTGCATGCAAGAGCAGGAAGTTACAGTTTTCTCATTTGGAGAGCCAGAACTTCACCCTTCAATCTGATACCTTTCTAGGGGGGTTCTATTAGCCCGATCTACATTCCGGGGGAGTTTTGAGGCATTTGGAGCACATTAAGAGGAGGATCGAAACCTAGAGTGTCTAGAAATACCAGGAAAGTGTGTAACTCAACCAATTTGGAGTGTTTGGCATTGCATTGGACTAGGGTTCCTTCTCATTAGTATTCTCTTGCAGCTATTGGCCTTTGGAGGCTTGTATCTTCTCTTTAGATTGTCTGTGGAAGGCTATTATCATTGGTATTGGCTATTATTGTAGCAATTGTCATCCCATTTTGGATATTATTGGGGTTTTATTCCAGATCTGCAGATCTCTTGTTACATGATCTATCTACTATCTAAATAAAGGTCAGATATGACATTATTGGCTCTATATTGGTGTTCCTTATTGTATCTTGTCTTTGTTTATGATATATGCTTCAGATCTGTTACTTCATTTCTATAATCATCATAATATACACCATAATGCACAACTCCATGAGTAAACCTACAAACACATAACAAAACACAAACAAATAGTGAGAAGTTAGGGTATTTTTAGATTTTAATTTTAAGTACAAATTAAGATAGATACAAGGTTGTGGAAAACATGTGTTTAAAATATGCAATTGTTTCAGCTTGGTCAACTTCAAAAAATTCTAGAAATTATAACATTCATCTGTTAGATTCAAAATTATAGTCATAAGAAAATAGAGTCTCTGTAGATTGTTGCAGTATATTTAGTTTGTCGAAAAAAAAGTTTAATAATAGATACATTTTTGGGGGAAAACATAACTCATTATCATTCCTTTCATTTTTAAGGAACATACTATGAAACAATTACCAAATTGACATAGTCAAATCTCAATAAAAATAATTTGAAAAATAGTCAGTAGAAAGATAATAAAATTCTTTACAAGTTTCGTGTTTACTGTAAAGTGAAATTCTAAATAATAAAAAAAACTTTTGTATACCATAAGTAGAAGAACTTGTGAAAATGTAGTTTTTTTTCTCATAAAACAAGCAAAATAGACACCCATCTTCATGATTTTACCCAATAGGAAGTTGAGATTTCTAGGTTAGGATAATTTGACCGAGAGAATGTTAATTTGGTCTAGGTAATGAGGAAATCATTTATGAAGAGAGAGATCAATTCAAGGAATGGGCAGTGGGGTACGAGGAAAGATCAAATTTCCAAACAGCTAGAATACATCGAATTGGAAATTCATTAAGTAAGTGAAACAACTCTAGAGTGGGAACCATTGCTTTCCCATCTCCAAAATCTCCCAATGGTGGAGGATAATAGTTTTTGGATAGGTGTTAGCCATTAAAAATCTACAAAATGAAGAGAAACCTCCACAATATAGAAATAATTGGGTTCTCATCTCATTAACTACTCTACAAGTATTAAAAATATACAAAGTATTCATTAAATGTAGCTAGTATATTACATAAACAAAAAAATTACTTAACACAGTAGCATACAAAACCACAAAGGAAAATTAATCACAATGTACTCAAAATTTACCTTGGAAAAAAATGGGAAAACTAGCTTTGAATGGGGGACCAATCTATTCATTTCAACAATGTTTGATATAATGCAACTCATGTGCTCTATGCATCCTATTCTCATTGGAAAAATGGCCCCTTGAGAATGAGAGTGAAGGAGGAAATAAGGAGTGCTCAAGGTTAGGGGAACGCCAACAACCATGACCCTTCATTTTCCTTCCCTTAGCCTTGTGGCATATTTTATTTTTTATTTTTATTTAGTTCTTATTTTTTTTTCTCACATTCTCATTTTGTCCCATTCTTGACTTTTATATTTAAATTTCTTTAAAATGTTTTCTAGCCTTCATCCCTTCATGAATTTCAAAGGTTCAGATTCATTTCGGATCAATTGCACATTTCATTTTCTTGTTAACATGATAAAAAATTAACAATATGCTTACTTAAATTATTTAAAAGGGTGTGACTAATTTTCTTATTATCCTTGTTATTGGATTACATTTTATTGATTAAATGTAATTAATCCAACTTTACATTAATTATGTACAAATACAAACCTTTCACATGAAGAAAATGTGATCATCCAAGTTTCTTGTAGATAACTCTATATTGTCTATGATAGATTGCAAGCTCTCTGAGACTCATCAAAAGCCATTCTACCATCTCCATCATTTTATACCTCTTAAAGGCCCAAAAAGATACATAGTCTCTCTATGTGTTTTTGATGGAGAAGACATAGTAATTTCAAGACCTACAATATTTGTATAGGATTTAAGTGAAAATTTGTCTAGTTCCCTCCATTTTCTCAAAGACTAACCATGTACATTCATTTAATGGAATACCAAAACCATATTTATGTTCAAGGTTTCAAGGGGAAATCATTTACCAATAGTAGATGCAATAGAAGCAATGGAAATTGTGTTGATCATATTGGAAGTCTCAATAATAATCAAAGTATTGATACTATAAGTATCAATTATATGTTATTGTCCACTTCCTAGTTACAATCAATATATATTGAGTTGTGATTAAATTTGAATTTTACTTATCAAAAGATTCTTCAAGGAATTAATGAAAGAAGAGAAGAGGATGCATAAGATTCAATGGTTGAACATAGAGCTGGCGATGCTTACAGTGGCGTTTTGGATATGTATGTATATATATATATATATATATATATATATATATATATGACTACTATATAATGTATTGTAATCCAGCTTGATTTATAGTATGAGCGAGATGGATGGGAGGCCTCCATAAATTAAAACACGTTGGGAAATCCATTTGGAAATAGAATAGTTGAGCTCCGCAAAATATATATATATTCATGGATAAGAAGGAGATCTCTCTTTCAGGATACAGGGATTGTGTCTGATATCTTCACTGATCTACTGAATGGAATGCATTAACAGAGCAACTTATGCACAGGGACGCACCTCAGTGCTTTTCTATCCAGTTGTATAAGATCTTAGTGTTTGATACCCAAAAGCGCGTTAAACATATCATAATTTCCTGAACCCCACATCATATCAACAATCGCCTGCATAAACTCAAACCTCTTCATAGCCTTGATGTTTCTCTTACGTTGACGTTTCTCTGTATAGCTTTCTTGTCTACCCTGCTTGCATGAAATTAATAAATGATTAGACCTTGTCTCTTTTGTTCTATCATGAAGAGAAATGGTTTGTGCACATTTCTTAATCTCAAAGGGAGTTTGAAAATCACGTCAAAGTATTTTCCTCACTGATCCGATAAAAAGGTCCTTCTCAGTGGATATCGGACGGACCTTCGGCAGTGTCAACGAGGAAGAAGGGATAGAATTTTTTCATATTCAATCTTGGAATCTAGCTGTGATATTGTATTTCACAACTTAATCTCATGGAAGAGAATTTTGCATATGTGCATGGTATTATGTATATATTCATTATGTATACCCAACACTCCCACAATACTTCAGAGCTTGTATAAGAGCTTATAGGCTTCCTAATTGGTAGGAATTACAATTAATATATTAGAGGAGATGAATACATCTATTGTGGAAGAAAAAACTTTATAGAGCTTCATTTAGTGAGTTGTGGATAGATGCAACTGCTATAGAGTTGAGAGATTGTACAAGTTAGACTTCATATCAATTTGATTGATATGTCCCAATGTTGGACCCAATAGAGAAGAGATATATGCATTAAGGATTTAGAGGTTGAAGAGAAGAGGCTTTCTATATGGACGACCACGACATATGACAATTATGGAAATATGGTTCTTGTAGATTGTCTTGTGCTTCATGCATATGACAACAGTTGTGGTAGAGAAAAATTGGGTTAATGAGGAGAATAAAAAGTTGAAGTCTATGTTCAAGAGCATGAGTAGTAAACATAAATACTTGCAGAAGCATATCAGGTCTCTGGTGCAAAAACCTATTGAAGCTAGGTATATTATAGTGTCATTTTGTGAAGCTAATTTCACATTAGGATTATAATTAATCTTGATGATTCTCACAATTATTAATGTTTCTTTGTTTTGATTTCATAGATATTCAATCAAAAACAAGACGTATTATGTTTAGGTTCGATAAATGTAGACTCTGGCTAGGAAATTTCCAACCAATGTGATCAGTCTTTGGGCTCTAACAAACCAAGTGAAGAAAAAGAGAAGAGTGTCAAATTGAGAATAGAATCATCCATGGATGAGATCCCTTGCCATCATGGGGAGTCACCGAACAAGAAGCTTCAGGTGCTAAGAAGGGGCTTCGGTGAATAGAGAGTAACCTAGAAAAAATGAATGATCTGTGTGGACAAGATTCAAAAAATCTATGATAATAACAAAATTCTGATTGCTTTTATGAAATTGTTGTAATGGATCATTCATATACATATATTCTCTTTCTCTTCTGCATTGTATAAAGAAATTGATCTCTGATCTATTGTAATTAGAGAGGCGATCGCTGTGAGTGGTGAAAGTATGGGGAAAATATTGACAAAACAACAATCCACTTTCAAGGTCTCGTTACAAATGTGCTTGGGCGCCTGATTGCCCAATAAAAAAACTGAACTAGTGTATTAATATAAATTTTTTTGTTAAGCTATTTTACATTTGTAGTGAAACCTGTAATGTTCAATCTAGTTAAGTAAAAAATACAATGATAAGCATTGCTTAATGAAAATCTCATCATAAAGTTCTGTAGAAGTAGTAAACGTGTGTTGCATTAACCATTGGTCTAGCTTTCTCTCATCCAAAGAAATCTAACTATCTATGTCATTAATTCCAAGGACATGTACTCGATATCAGTGAAAATATCATATACAAGACCGAACTATTACCTACGCAATGTGATGGAGAGCTCTGCAGAAACCCACCAATAATTATTTTCCTTCTGTTGATCAAGAAACAAGAAAATCAAAAATAGGCTTTCTTTTCTTTCTTTCAATTCATAATTTTTTTCTTTCTTTAAGTTCATATTTCTTTTCTTTCTTTCAGTTCATATTTCTTTTCTTTCTGTAGACAATAAGAAAGAAAAACAAAATAGGCTTTGACTATCATTGAGATCGGTCCCTCAAGCCAACAAAAGATTTAAACAAAATGATGTCCTCCAAACATATTCACATGAATTTATTCAAACCCTATAAAAGAAAACTAACTTTAAATCAAATGAATTTCTTCGAAATCATTGAAACAAAACTAAGTTTAAATGAACATATAAATGAATGGTCATGGACTGGAAAATATTATTATATAATATAGTCAAATCTGTATTTTGATAAGGAGGATCATGCTGTGTAATTAAATAGGCACTCAAATGTTGTGATCACCAATTCAAAAGTAAGCAGGTTTTTCAGTTTCAACACACCAATCGGACTGGCTAGTCCCAAATATTCTCAGGGCCTTTCGGGTCTTTTAGTTTCAACACACCAATCGGACTAGCTAGTCCCAAATATTCTCAGTGTCTTTCAATTTTCAACTGATGCACCAGATCAGATTCTTTCCTTTTCTTTTTTTAAGCTTTAGCCAAGCTGGAAATGATGTTGATGCTTAAGAAATAACCATATCACAATTATGGTAGTCAAATAGATGGTCATCGATGATATCTCCTTCTATAAAGACTTCATCGTTAATGTTGGTGGGATGAATTGGAATATCAATGCTATCAATATCAAACTCATCTAACCACCAGTTGGTTGATAATAAAGAATCCAAAAGACTCGTGTTGTCTCTTGAGTCTCTTTCAACCAAAAGAATTGGCTCAAGTTCCTGATATTGCTCACTGTTGAAGGTTAAAAACTGACCCGCCATGTTCTCACATTTATCATTTTGTTCGACTGTTGTTTCATGATTGTCCTCCTTTGCACAAGAAACTCCTTCATTGTCAATATTGTTGGGACAATCTGTAAGCATGGTGATTATCAATTGTTAATTTTAAAATTTAAAACAGTAATTTGCAGGACCTAAGTTTTCAACACAACAAGTAGAAAGAAAGAGAAGAAGGAAACATACAGCAAGAAAAATCCATCCATCCTAGGGAATTCATATTAGCATTTTCTGAGCTGCTAGATTTGTGTATTTTTGCAGAGGTAGGACCATCGCCTTCTTCTTTTTTCAGATCAGCTTGACACTGATATTGAAGAGCTTTTGCATCATATGTTTGAGCATTAGAGGACATCACATGATCATGACCACTGTCGTAGTATGAGCCTGGCGTAGCATGTTGGTCGTCTACCTAGTTGGCTGATAAAAATTCCAAAAGACTCCTGAAGATTGAAAACTGATCCACCATGTCCTCCTCACATTTATCATTTTCTTGGACTGTTGTTGCATGGTTGTCCTCCTTTGCACAAAAAACTACATTGTCAACATGATTGTCTTCCCTTGCAAAAGAAAATCCATTGCCAACGTTGTTGGGACAATCTAGAATTATCATTTGTTAATTTAAAACAGTATTTTGCAGGACATAAGTTTTCAATACAACAAACAGAAATAGAAAAAGAGAAGAATTTTATAGGAAATAATTTTTCAATGCAGCAAACAGAAAGAAAAAAAGAAAAGGGAACGTACCGCTAAAAAATTCTGTGAATGCTAAGGAGTTCATATCAGCATTTTCTGAGCTTCTAGGGTTGTGTACTATTGTAGAGGTAGGACCATGCCAGCCTTCTTTTTGCAGATCATCTTGACGCTCATATTGAAGAGTTTGTGCATCATGTTTTTGAGGGGTTGCATGATAAAAAGTCTCATCAATATAAAATTCTTCTCCACATAGATTAGGCATCTCTATGTTACAATTTTTTGTAATTTTCTTTGTGTTGAGGTTGCTGCTGCACTTTTCATGATCATCTAATCCAGCTAAGGCTGATGTTCTCTTACGCCCATAAGACATACCAAAGAGAGTAAATAGCCTCTTGCAAGTTTGGCATCTGTATTGTGGTTGTAATATATTGGACGTGTTTTTATTATTGATATATCTAAATTCACAAATATGATTAAGACCACCCCACTGGCAAGGGGGCTTGTAATTTCGGCAGTGCCGTACAATAATATTATGAATGAGTTTAGGAAGCATACTAAAAGTGTGATTTTCTGGAAGAATTCTGCAAGATTCTATCAATCTCCTCAGGTCCACCTGCATATCCTCTCGGTGATAAGTTTCCCTGGAAGTTTCTCTTACCTAATAAGTAGCAATTCTGGGCAGCCCCGTTTGTTAGATTGATAGCACAACAACAACTTAAAACCAAATCAACTTTGTTTTCAGTAGAGCACGGCAGCAGAAACAACAATGGATGAATTATGAGAATTTCGATGTATCCCGTTGTATGATATAGCGTGGAGTATCTCGCCAATTACATGCTCATATAACATATAGTGTGGAGTATCCTGCCAATTCCATGCGTTTCAATTTTTAAGTTGACACGTGGTTGTTTCTATCTCATTAAAGGGGAGAAATGTTCATATAGCATAAGTTTAAGTTATTAAAATAATAATTAAACATTAAAATTAAAATAAAAATAAAAAATAAAAATATATGTAAGCTTATATAAATATATTTTGAATGAATAATAAATTGATCTATTTAAGTCTGAATTTATCACGGGTGGGTGGAGAGGGATCAAATTTTTATGTGCAAACTTAAGTGTTTGAGCCTATATAGATTCATGGCTTCTTGATAGATCCAATGTTAAATGGATCTAGGTTGGTTTTATTTTATTTGTTAATTTATATTTAATGGATATTTTAAATTGGTAAATTTGAAAAAGATTTCAACTTACTAAATTTGTTTGAAGTGCAATTGTACAATATTTATTGATTAAATTAAAATGACCAAATTAATTTCAAATTTTAAAAATAAATAAATTAAAAAATATATCCTCCAAAAATATAGAAAGATGTTGTCATGTTACATTAAGTAACATTACATTAAAAAAATAAAAACAAAAATAAGCAAGTCATTAAAAAACAAAAATATTTATAAATTGGAAATTTCATTACTTAACATTACATTTTAACAAAATAATAACAAAAATACTTATGTCATTAAAAATAAATAAAAATATATATAAATTCAAAATTTATTTCAAAACTAAAATAAATTTATAGAAAAAATTAAATTATTTTTCATATATTTTACAAAAAGATTTTCTTTTATACTAAAATATAAACTAGCCTAGATTCATCTTGATCCCAAATATATCAAGCACAGAATCTTTAAATCATTGTTATACTTAGATTAAAATATTTATTTATATAATAAAGTTATATAAATGATTAATAAAATGATAATAAACTAATATTTAAATAAACAAATTACAATGTAATAGTAAGATATTATCTAAGTAATAATGTTAATTGTGTTAAGTTCATGTAGTTGTAGGATGGAGTGTTAAAACATATTGAACTTATTATGAGTATATTATTGTCATTATTTGGAGGTAGACATAGAATTGTTTATTAAAAAATATAAAATTTGTTTTTAGATATTATGAAAAAAATAAAAAGAAATATGTTATTGATTTTCCTTAAAAATTGTTGTGTAATTTTTTGTTAATTTTTTGTTTTTTTATCTAATTAATAAAGAAAAAAGAAAATCTACTCAATTATATCAATTGAGTTAAGCACATCCGTTACATGGTTATTCATTTAATTTAATATTATATTTTTACAAAAAGATTTGTACATTTACATGGTTATTCATTTAATTTAATATTATATTTAAAAAAAAAAATTGTACATTTAGAAAGATAGTATGATGCAATAGTTTTGAAAGTTGGGCCATCCTAGTGGAAGGGTGGTGGTATGAAAAGAGAGAGAAGGACCTGTTATCAAATTGAAGACGGACATTGCCCTTTGTCAATAAAGCACTTTGTGAATTTTTATTCTAAGTAGTTAAATGTCCAACTTTGGGAAATAAGCTCAAAGTCAAACTTTGTTTGTTTATTGTGTGATTTTTTCTTAATTTTCCATTCAAATCCTATTTTACCACATGGAGTCATTCAAATCCTACTTTATCAAGTAGAGTCAATCCCAAAAATAATTTGATTGTGTAATATGTATGTATTACATATTACATGTTAATATGTAAATCCCACACATATTACATGTTAATATGT
>SNQJ01S0004942.1:134596-157720 GCA_010110895.2 Picea sitchensis | reverse complement strand
TCACTATGGGCCCTCTGGGCCCCCCCACTACCTCTCTAGCTACCTTACAAGGTCCCATGTGACCTTCGCATATTTAGCCAAGGATTTTTTTATCATTTTTTTTCAATTACCAGTATGCCATAACATAGTATTAGAATTTCTCTTGAATTGTTTCCAAAAAACTTCTACCCATATCGTAGATCACATCAACAAATGGCATCGAAGAAGGAGTCTATGTAA
The DNA here is from genome assembly GCA_010110895.2 of Picea sitchensis. Classification (NCBI taxonomy): domain Eukaryota; kingdom Viridiplantae; phylum Streptophyta; class Pinopsida; order Pinales; family Pinaceae; genus Picea; species Picea sitchensis. The sequence goes on along the minus strand of SNQJ01S0004942.1, from coordinate 157,501 downwards.
AATTGAAACCACGTTGAAACTACACCTATATTGGTTCTTGAAATCCTTAGAACCCCTTATTGCCAAGGATGTGGCCACCACCATGCCACAAACTGAAGAACAATATATAACCAAATCCCAAAAATTCTATTTGATTTACTCATAGTATGGGTACCTTTTCATGGTGCTCCTTGATGTTCCTTAGCCTCTACCATTTGGTCAAGTTAAACCTAGAAGATCACATTCATTAGATGTCCTAATTAGATCCAAGACCCACCTCAATCCCTGTGGTAACCCTGCACCATCATATGGAACCAATCCGTACACAAACCCTTATGTAATAGCACCATGATATCCTCCTATTATGGTTGCATCTTATGCACCCAATCAATCATTTCCTTCTCCTCCTCCAACAGCTAGGGGGCACAACCCCATAGAACCCATGAATCCTTTACTCCAGCCATCTATGCATATTCCTTAGCATATGGATGGGCCTACATGCAACCCATGTTGTGGTGGAGGAATCCCAACATCATACAACCCCTATGGACCTCCACAACATATTAATCCATATTATCCATTCCCTAGCCCCCCACAACCCAATATTATGCCACCACAAGGGAAACATTAGGTTGGGGTTAACTTTGTCCAACCTTTTCCCATATATAAAGTTTAAGGAATTGAACAATTAAACATGTTTCACCTTGCCACTCCACAAAATAATTTGAAGAAAAGGGGAAAAAATAAAGCCAATGGAAACTAGGGACAGGGGGAAACCCCAACAGAAAAACCCTCCAACAAGGGGAAATCCTAATGTTGGTAATCAAAACTAGAATATTGGCAACAACAATGTCTAGAAATGATAGGGGAAGAACAAAAACCTCGGAACTAAATTCCCCTATGCATTATGAATTGAGTATGGACATTTTATTCACCACTACCCTCAAATCACCAACTTCAAAAGGATGAAGGATTCTTTGAACATCCATGGACCCCTTGCCCCATAGGGTGCACTGCAAGTTCAAAAACAATTCCCTCAACCACCACCACCAACAATTTTACATTACACATTCCCTCATTAAGGAGTGGTTTCTACAAAACAAGAATTTGGGCCCTCCACCCAACAAATGGGTCAATACTCTAACTCAGGACAAGCTCAACTTTCAATCCTTCAACTTGTAACATCCTTATGGAATATAAAGAGGAATTTCTTCTTCAGAATCGTAACCGCCAATATGGCATGCCTCTCAGCTCTACTTCGACCACATTGGGTGCACCCCAATTACGACCAGGTCCCCCTTTGATAATCATGCATCCCAATGGTGACCTACCCCATGTGTACTGAGAGAACCTATGCGACACACTTTTCATAACCCACATGCTAGGGAAACACATAGTGATAGCCTTGTGGATGACTTGGCTTAATTCCATGTCTGTACTCGACGTCTTGCAAACTTTCCCTTCACAAAGGAAATCCTTGATTTCCACATTGGGGGCAATGGACTCTTTTTTGAACTTATGCTTATATTGAGGGGGGAGATGAATCAATATAAAATACTTTTTTATTTATTTAACCATTCATCAATTATTCATTATATTAGAAATAATAATCACATATCAAATCAAATCATAATGAAAATATTTTAGCATGGAAACCCAATCAATAGAAAACCATAAACTTATCTTTATAAATTCCTATAGGCACCAACCTACTATTACAAAGATTGTAGGTACCAACCTACTGGAGACACCAATATCCTTAACTAACCACCAAATCAGCAAGATGTAGGCACTAACCTATTGGAGACACCAATATCCTCAACTGAGCACCAACTCAACAAGATGTAGGCACCAACCTATTGGAGACACTAATATCCTCAACTAAGCACCAACTCAATAAGATATGTGTAGACACCAATCCAATATCTTCATATGCATAATACTTCTAAATTCACTTGCATACAGGGATGATTTTAGGGGCTAAATTTCGCTCATGGGCAAATTTTCTATTGTTTTTCCCAAAAAACGATTCGTTATTCTAAAAATGATTCGCCCAAATTCTATAACACAAAATTATTTTACCTCAAAAATCGCCAAAATTTTATAAAAACTATATAAAATCCTTAGAAATTTGAATATTTTTATTAAAATATCGTCAAACATTCTATAGTTGGAATATCAAGGATTAGTAAGATTCGCCAAGGTTTCTACACTTTAAAATAAATTTATGTCCTTAAAATCATCCATGCTTGCATGCTTCATTCCACATAAAACCCTTCAAACCCTATCCAACCTCATAGCATCATTCCCATAGTGTAATCACTAACGCCAACATCCATTGATGACAACATCCATTGACAACAACATCCACTAAAGGGAACATCCACTAATGACAACATCCATTGAAGGCAACATCCACTAACGAAAACATCCAATGAATGCAACATCCACTAACGAAAACATCACAACCTAAAAAAAGTGCACACAACAACATCACATACCTTCATTCCTTCATAGCTCACCTTGAGAACAAGAAAGACCTCAAGAAAATCTCGTAGAATTCTCTTGCACACCTTTAGATCCCATAAAGACACCCCATCAACTTTAGAACACCTCAGATCACTTCTGAACACCTCATACTTGATATCTTGCTTGGTTGCACTACAAATGCACACATTTAACTTGTATTTATAGTAACTTTCCCCACTTTTAGGGTCGACTTGTAAAGACTAGCTGAGCTAACCTCAATTTTCTAGATGGGTTGTCGAACGGAAAAAAAACATATCTCCTCATTCCTAGGGAGTTAGAGGGAATGACATATACCGTTGGAAAGGTATAAGAATAATATTTCCAAAAATACAACTTGTTCTCTGATTTGAGATAGGTATGTAGGGTAAAAATTCCTTCAAAGATAGGGTATCCAAACTAATCATAAAAATCCAAAAGTACTACTTTCAATAATCTCGATCTTGCAATCTTTATCTTGGACATCTATAGGATTGTAATATTTATCTTGGACATCTATAGGCTTGTAATATATATCTTGGACATATGTAGGATCCCCTTGTCTTTGAAATCAATGACAACACTATTTACAACACCCTTCTAACTCGCACCTCATTACTTTTGATTTGGACAATTCACAACCTCGACACCCTTCCTAGGTTTCTTTCCAAATCCCAATTACAATTCGGAACATCACTATTCATAGATGCATCATTGATGAAGGAAAATACATAGGAATCATGTCCAAAATTATTTGATAGAATCTTGGATCCCTTGAGATAACCCCTTCTGCTATTTCCCTTCAGGCTTATGATGGCCACCCATCCTAACCGGGGGATTTGTTTTAAAATGTCCATGTAGAGCTAATGGGAAAAATGTTCTTGGTTGAAATTGAGGTCATAGACACCCCTTTGAAATACAACATCTTACTTGGATGTAGTTACATGTATGCGATGAAGGTAGTGGCCTCATCTATGTTTTGCACCATGATCTTCCCCCACAACAGAAAGGTCATCACAATCGACTAGTTAACACATTATGAACCTCACCCCTCGAAGAATTTAAATAATATCATCCCCCTCATGAGGGAACAATAATTCATCTCACCACTCGTGGAAATAGGTCCAAGAATGTTTTAAGGCCCATCACTCCTTAGAACATACCAGGGTGACCCCCCTTGCATACCAGCCTCAGATTCTACCCAATTGTGCAAAATCACTTTTGTCATGGTAGAACCAACCCATCAATCTAATGCTATAACACCCACCCCTCAATATACCCCTGAGACAACCATACTATATACTCCCCTTTTGAATTACCAACCAACCATTTGGAAAACCCTTAGTCAACCCCTTACCCAAATAGCATTCTTCTACCCACCACCAGGAGTTACGACATACCAAGTAGCACCTACCCTTTACCCTTCCCAATATGATAACAACTATCCATATATGGTATCTTGACCCACCATATATGGTACCAACTCCATCCCTTCCCCCTCAAATGACTGCATTACCCATGCAGATTGTGGTTTAACCAATATTTCCACAACCTAGTCACACAACTAGGGGAAACAATACGAACATTGGATGAAAGAAGAAGAAAGTTGGGGGGAATACTCAAGGAACACCTTGAGTTCAACCCCCTTTTCCACTTTAAAAAGCACTAGGTCACCCCACCAATTTGTTCCCTACCCTTCTAGAGTTATGAAATCTTATCTATCTCCCTCGGGTAGCACCATTGTTTCCCACCCCGAAAACAACATGCATATACCCTATCCAAGATTCTACCACCCACATAATAAACAGTGCATACCAACTTCACATGCACCACATGTTCATAGTATGGCTATTATACTCATCACTCTACCAATCTACCTCAATTTCAATAAAAACTAGAAGTGGTCTGCGGAATGACCCTACTAGATCCCATTTAGGCACTATCACAACCATCAATATCCCCAACATCCAATTCCTCTAAAATTTACTATGTATCCACTTCTGTGAATGCACACCACACATGCCCATGCGCACTATGCAGACAATTGGATGTTTTTATTTATATGTGTACCTTGATCACCGAATATCGGATTCATCGAATGAATTCCATTCGAAATATTTGAGAAGTGATACATGCTAGAGGGTCCCTTAATATTTCCATCACCCCCTAGGGTTATTCTAACACACCTACTCAGGAGCAGGTACTCATCCCTCTTTCCCCATCAACTTTTTCGGTGCGACAGTGATAGGATACACTTCTGTCATCCCCACCTAACTTGTAGGAAATTCCATGGAAATAAATTCTCCCTCCTCCTGGAGACTATCACACACACACACACACACACACACACACACACACACGTGTACATATCTACTACATTTCTTCCAATGAAGGATCAATCCTTTTAATTTAACAATTGACCCTTTTTTAATATAACACTACTATACCACAAATCCTTTCCACTTGCACTACCTTAATAATCATTGATTCTTCAACCCCCAACACTATCTCAATCTCGTGTGAGATGTCTAGCCCCATTGTGCCACCCTCTCCCATTCATACCTTTGAGAGGTATTTTCTGTCACATGTCTTCCACTCAATAGAATATATTCTAGAGGCCATGACGACACCTAAATACCCTTGGGATGAAGTGCAACATCGATCATTCTTCCTACCTCGAGATGATTTCCAACCATGGGGTATTCACTCTGTGAACCTATGACATAGCATGGACATTCATGGGATATTAAATAATACCCATAATTTCACTAGATATTAATAAATATCTACTAAAATACTTTTGTTGGACCCCCCCCCGTAATACATATTTCCAATGAAAATAACCCCTATTTTTATTGAATACCCCTTTTAATACCTCGCAATACCTATAACACCACCCATACCTCCTATAACCCCCCAATACCTACAATATATTGACTTTATTTTTCACAATTTTAAAACCCCCATTATGAATGAACATGATAAGATATTGGTCAACAAGGTGAAACCCCTTTGTTTCCAACCTACCACTAATACCAATTTTTGCGCAGTTGAAACTAAGGGCTTCATTCCCCTTGGGCATATAGATTAGTTCAAAAAATCAATCGACACCCTCGACACTTTTGAAGAAGGGAACATGGCCAAAATATCCCCAACCATCAAGGTGGAAATTTCTTTAAAACCATGCATCGTCAAATAAATCATCCTCAACGCCACATGCTCCCCTAAAGAAGTCCTTTCCTATAAGGCTCTTTTTCCATAGTATTGGGACATTTTTTCCTGGGCATATACTGAAATGCTTGGTATCGACCCAACCATTTTCGAACATCGAATTGACATGAATTGGCTTTATGTTGCACCTATTCTCCAAAAGAATTTGCCCTTGCATCCCTATGAATCCATAGTTATCAAAGTCGAAATTGATAAGTTGCGCATAGTTGGGTTCATATACCCCATTGTGTATACATCGTGACTATCTAACCCAATCCTTGTTAACAAAAACATGGAACCATTCATGTTTGTGTAGTCTTTAGAGACCTAAATAAATTTTGTCCCAAGGACAACATTCCCACCCCTTTCTTCTTCATCATGGATATCAATAGAAGACTACATTCACCACACCATGGGAAACCTTTTCATATCATGTCATACCCTTTGGTCTAAAAAACACTCGAACCACTTTCCAATGAGTGATGACTTATGCATTTCATGAACTCACCCACATCATCCTTGCATACTTGGACGATCTCACAACTTGTTCCAAGAAACGATCCCAACACCTCAAGGATCTTTGCATCATCTTCCAAATATGTCATCAATACAATATTCATTTAAACCAACTTAAGTGCATTATTTCATAGTCGAGCGATTACTTAGATTTATAGTAGCATAATAAGGGATCATTGTGGGACTCCTTAAGGTCTAATCCATCAATGAAATCTCCCATCCCAAAGCCTTGTTCCAATTACAAAGCCTTCGGGGCAAAGCTAACCTCTTACGTCACTTTGTCGATGATTACATAACTTGCACCCATGGCTTCTTGCACCTATTACGCGAAGACATCCCATTCAAATGGGATAATCATGATCAACAAGATTTCAAGGAATTAAAAGTGGCTCTCTCAAAATCCCCTTTGATCAGTCCCATCAACTTTGAAAAATATTATACCCTTTACCTTTCGACCTTAGAGGTATCAATTGTAGGAGTCCTCTTACAACTAGGTGAAGATGGGTGAGAACATGTCATCTACTACATGAATAAGAACTTATCAAGGCCTCATTTACACTACAACTATGAGGAAAATCTTTTTTTGGCCATGGTGCTTACAATCCAAAAACTACGCCATTACATTTTTCTTCAAAACACCAAGGTCATTGCAAACTCTAATCCCATGCAATACTTACACAATCGACACCATATTAATGGAAAATTCACTCGGTAGATTGAAATTCTTCAATAATTCGATTTGGAGTTCACCACTCCTTAAAGTAAGAAGGTACTTATTCTCATAAAATTCATCAGTAATTTACCATTCGGCACCAAGGACACACCATTGAATGAAAAATTCCCTGATGAACATTTATTTGTCTTCTCATCAAATGACCCTTGGTATGGTGACATCCTCCTCTACCTTCACACTCAAAAGTTCTACCCACATCTCTCTAATCAGGATGATCCTTGGCCTGTATACCACCAATTCCCATGCTATCTCCACATAGGAGATATTCTATATCGGCAGGGAGTGGATACCATTTTACGTCATTGCCTCACCATTGATGATGTGGAGCACGTCCTTAATGATTGGCATAGTGTCACATGTGGCAGACACCTCGATGTTATGTACTTTGTAGATAAAGTCGTACAACCCAATTAATTTTGTCCTACCTTATTCTATGAATATATCCAAGTAGTCAAACAATGTACCAAGTGCCAAATGTTTACACATGAAACACGAGCTCCGCTAGCTCCTTTACCCTGGTCACTACAGTTATCCCTTTCTACAAATGGGGCATACACTTCATGACGTGCAACCCACCATCTATCAATGGTCAAAAGTACATCATTGTGGAAATTAACTATTTCTCCAAATGGGCCAAAGTCATGCCTACCTTCAACAATACAACAGATATGATGCCTCGCTTATTTTTCAATCAAGTCATCACTCGCTTTTGGGTCCCCCAACAGTTAGTCTCAAACCATGAAAAACATTTTGAAAATCAAGTGTTTGAGGAGTTATCCTCGTGCTTAGGCTTCATTCACAAGTTTTCTTTTCCATACTACCCACAATCAAATGGTCAGGTTGAGGCCATCAATAAATTCCTCAAAACCATGTTGTAATGAATAGTGAAAAAAATAAAACCCAATTGGCATCATATTCTTTTTTCGGCACTATGGGCATATTGAATGGTATTCAAAATTGCCATGGGTTTTACCCCCTTTCCACCTCATCCATGGGGTAAAAGAAATATTGTCCATTGAGTGTGAAACCCCAACACTTTGAACAACAGTTGAACTATTACCAGATACCACTCTCCTCGAACAACGCCTCGTCGCCTTAGAAAATCTTGATGAAGATCAACGATCCTCATTACAAAACAACGAGGTTGATAAAAAGTTCTTAAAAGCTAATTTTGATCACCAAGTCAACCCTCATTCCTTCAATGAGGGTGACCTTGTCCTAGCATATGATGTCTCTCAAAATACCTTAGGCCATGGAAATATTGAATCTATTTGGCATGGCCCTTTCATCATCAAACACTACCTNCGGTAGATTGAAATTCTTCAATAATTCGATTTGGAGTTCACCACTCCTTAAAGTAAGAAGGTACTTATTCTCATAAAATTCATCAGTAATTTACCATTCGGCACCAAGGACACACCATTGAATGAAAAATTCCCTGATGAACATTTATTTGTCTTCTCATCAAATGACCCTTGGTATGGTGACATCCTCCTCTACCTTCACACTCAAAAGTTCTACCCACATCTCTCTAATCAGGATGATCCTTGGCCTGTATACCACCAATTCCCATGCTATCTCCACATAGGAGATATTCTATATCGGCAGGGAGTGGATACCATTTTACGTCATTGCCTCACCATTGATGATGTGGAGCACGTCCTTAATGATTGGCATAGTGTCACATGTGGCAGACACCTCGATGTTATGTACTTTGTAGATAAAGTCGTACAACCCAATTAATTTTGTCCTACCTTATTCTATGAATATATCCAAGTAGTCAAACAATGTACCAAGTGCCAAATGTTTACACATGAAACACGAGCTCCGCTAGCTCCTTTACCCTGGTCACTACAGTTATCCCTTTCTACAAATGGGGCATACACTTCATGACGTGCAACCCACCATCTATCAATGGTCAAAAGTACATCATTGTGGAAATTAACTATTTCTCCAAATGGGCCAAAGTCATGCCTACCTTCAACAATACAACAGATATGATGCCTCGCTTATTTTTCAATCAAGTCATCACTCGCTTTTGGGTCCCCCAACAGTTAGTCTCAAACCATGAAAAACATTTTGAAAATCAAGTGTTTGAGGAGTTATCCTCGTGCTTAGGCTTCATTCACAAGTTTTCTTTTCCATACTACCCACAATCAAATGGTCAGGTTGAGGCCATCAATAAATTCCTCAAAACCATGTTGTAATGAATAGTGAAAAAAATAAAACCCAATTGGCATCATATTCTTTTTTCGGCACTATGGGCATATTGAATGGTATTCAAAATTGCCATGGGTTTTACCCCCTTTCCACCTCATCCATGGGGTAAAAGAAATATTGTCCATTGAGTGTGAAACCCCAACACTTTGAACAACAGTTGAACTATTACCAGATACCACTCTCCTCGAACAACGCCTCGTCGCCTTAGAAAATCTTGATGAAGATCAACGATCCTCATTACAAAACAACGAGGTTGATAAAAAGTTCTTAAAAGCTAATTTTGATCACCAAGTCAACCCTCATTCCTTCAATGAGGGTGACCTTGTCCTAGCATATGATGTCTCTCAAAATACCTTAGGCCATGGAAATATTGAATCTATTTGGCATGGCCCTTTCATCATCAAACACTACCTTGCAAAAGGAGCATACATATTTCCTAACCCATAAGGCACCCTCCTTAAGGACTCTATCAATGGGCTATACTTGAAGTTGTTTTACCATTAAATAACCCCCTTACTTCTGGTCATCTTTGTGTGCATATCTTTTCTTTTGTAAAACAGTTCATATATTTTATAATCTTTTTACAAACACATCAATAATTTTCTCATTTATGATCACTTGCCCTTATTGTTTTACCATATGAATCATTCTTCCACATATCACATCAATTTTGTTGATGGTGCTAGTCGATGGAATCGAAACCTTGCTTCAATGACTTGGGCCATATATTCACCTACACATACATTGCTCCACTCCAATGGTGTGTGCTTAGGTACAACTACAAATAACAAAGAAGAGTATGTTGTCATGATTTGTCATCTAACTAATGTTGTACACCTTCACATTCACCACCTCAACATATTCTTAGATTCCAAACTATTTTTTTCTGTAGTTGAACATTGTCTACCATGTTCATCACCCTTGCTTGTTTATAAAATACCTGCAAGTTAAATTTATATCACAAAATTTTTAATCCATTACATTCACACATATTCCTCGAAGTGAAAAGCAAGTCACAAATTGCATTGCAAATGGAATTTTATATTGGAACTTGTCACATTAAATCAAAACAACGTTTATCACAATTTGTCTAAATACCAAGCATATACCTTTTTTTCCATCATCACTTCAATAACATATATCATAAAGAAAATACAAGAGCATATGCATATCATCATAAATATGAAATCATCGAATCACACACATTACACCATGATGAGACACACAAAAAACGTATGTGTGTGTGTGTGTGTATAATATCATCAGTTCCAAAAATGGGGTACAATACAAAGGGTCCGTCCTCACTATGACCGCGTTGGTAAGACATATACAAAAATGGGAGCACTTCCCCTATACATGTCATCTAAAAAAAATGTGGGCCTCACCCATACAAATCATAATCCACCACCTCTAAGGTGGACCAAGCTTAAGAAGACCCCTCGCTAGAGGTCCCCCATCAGTTGTTGGCCCCTCTCTTGTTGGTGGCACTCCGCCAACTAGCAGTCTCATCTTTTTGGTCATCTCTGCTACTACCACTACTACCCATCATACCAACGAGCACCAATCAATATCAAGGTTAGTGCACATCTCGAGGACCTCCTCATCCTAGACCTCATCCCATCATGCCTCAAGAACCTCACATAGTACTCGGTCAAAGAGCCAACATAGATCATCTAACTGACCTTGAAGCCATGCATCTCCACTGACGACTCCCTCACACATAGGATCATCATGTGGCTGATGTGTTGGCCCAACCTATGCCTCATGATGGCATCGAAATTGTCCACCTCTCGCAGGTCCTTCGCGAGATCCTAGTGTGAGCTCTCTCACCAACATGACCTATCAACCTTGTGATCCAATATCTGCAAACACAAACATGGTTACCTGTAATGTCCCCACTTTGGGACATCATTATATTACAGAGTGTTATGATGAACATAGTATCCAGATGGAGATTATAGCGAGTACATGAGATATTGAAGGGTTTTTTGGGGTTAGACTTGCATCTCTCATCTTATTGCTCCATTCCGCACAACTTGGCTTTGGTTTTGTTTCATTCTGATGATTTCCATAATTTTGAGTTATTTTGGGCTATATGTTAATTAAATTCACTAAGGAGGTCATATTGGGCATAATTCTTGGAGGAAACTCTTAGTGTAATAGCTCATTAGAATCAGGAGGAATAACACTACAAGATAGGATGATGAGAAGTGACTTTCAATAGCCATGGAAGCCAAAAGGAGGGATAAACTACTTTTTAGAGGTAAAATGGTTAATTAATTAATTAAAGTGATTTAATTAATTAATTAATAATTAAATAAAGTAAAAGTCACTTGGAGAGACAAGGCGAGAAGGGAGGATAAAAGAGAGATAGGGGCCTCTATTCTCTCATTATGTTATTTATCATTTGATATATGGCTTCTTGCTAGTGAGCCCATGCACTTGAGGGTTTTGAGGGTTTTGAATTAACAAACCCTAGAGATCAGCTCGGTGGTGAAATATCCCACCCAACCTGGTCCAAGATTGGTCACAAAGGTGAAATATTCCACTCTCACCATTCTACACTAGATCTATCGAATCACATGTGCATTCCACAGGTTCAGAAGGAGGAGGTATGCACCAGTGAGGGTTTCAGTAGGAGGGGTGCACCACTTGAGGAAGGGAAGTTTGTTTTTCCTTGAGGAAGTTGGATATATGGAAAATATTGTTCTAGGAGCCATATCTACCACTATAGTGCCCTTTTTCATCCATTGGGGGAGGATTTCTATTGTAGGGTTATTTGTTGTGGCTTGAGAGGATTTCTAAAGGGGGGGCACAACTCTCCTTTTGCATCCATTGAGTTGGGAGGTTGTATTTGTGAGAGAGACCCCAAATTTTCTTTGCATGTCATTTCAGACCCCGATCTACATTGTGGGGGTGATTTTTTGGTATTTGGAGATCCTCTACTAGGGGGTTGAATTATTGGTTGGCTATAGTCAAGGAGGGCGCAACATAGCTAGAGGAAGCATCACCACTTGCCAAAGAAAAGGGTAGATCTGCCATATCTCTTGTATCCAACACCAGAGTGGCTTTGAGAAGCCTAGGTATTCATATATATATATTATTTCAGAGGCCATATCAGCTAGACACTCTACTATCTTATATGTATTCCAGATCTACTCCATTTTGTATGAGGATGACCATTGTTATGAATAAAATCATATCTAAGGTATTTTTGGTTATTCCTTGTGTTGTTGATCTTGTATCTTTTTGAGTTATATTCCATTGATATTTATTTTTATTATTGCTACAAACACACATAAAACCATCAGTATAAACTCTAGCACAACCTAAAGACCAAAATCAACAAAGTGTTTGACGAAATGCCACAACCAGAAAATACATAAAAATCAATGAAAACGAAATGTTTCTGGCATCTTGGCTTGGGAACATTACAGTGGTATCATAGCGTTGATCCTCCTAGCCAGTGGGGATTAGTGCATGCATCAGAGCCTACAGTCCTTCCAACCCAAGGGATCTTCCATAAGGAAAGATGGAGTCTATAGACTTTGCTAGAGAGATTGTATGTTGTGAAAGGGAATATTACCCCCTTAGTTAGATATTTAGGGCTCAAGTAACACTTCAACAATTTACATCTATAAAAATTCCTAGGTGGATAAAAGATGAGGTCATAGAGTGGGTCAACATAGCAGAGAAAAACAAAGCCATGGAAGCTAGATGGAGGGAAGCATAGATTAACCCCACACCCATTAGGAGCATGCAACTTTGCTACAGTTGCAAAGTGCCTTGGGAACCAGATCATAGATGTAGGGGTAAAGGTAAGAGGCACATTATTGAGATGTACTATGACAATGAGGATGAGGAGGTACATGGGGATGCAACCATAGATTCATATTTAGAGCAATTCGAAGAGGATAGTGACTCTTGCACACTTGTGGAGGCTAGTGACTCTTGCACACTTAGGGAGGATAGTGACCCTTGCGCATTGGAGGGACAGTTGAATGGACAAGATGATAACACCTGTGATTTAACAGTCATATCACATAGTGTTGATGACCTTACACTTCAACAGAGTGGTGACACTAGTGGAGATTCACACGTGATAACACCTAGACATGATGTGTTTCCCATGGTGACTGTGACACAGTCGGTACCTTCTCAGACACCTATGATAGCCATAACACAGGGGGATATTTGTGTCATTATTGATATAGTGGTGGAGCCTTGCACATGGATTGCACACCAGGGACAGGTGGACCTTCATGAGAGACATGACTTGGATACAGTTGATCTTACACATGCTTATGAGAAGAGTGGGTCACCTATTTTGGAGACTCCAATATTTGATCACGTCGTAGAGACTGACAATTTGATGGGACACTTACTTCCAAGTTCCATCTGTAGTGATGGGGATGTACCCTTTATTGGTCGGGATGACCCTAACATGTGTCTGGACACATATTTATGGGATCTAGGCGCATATGATAGTAGCATGATGAGTGCACAAGAAGACACAACTGCCCATATAGGATACAGTGTGATTTGGACGGGGGTAGAAATGGTGATGGTGTGCACTGGCACACAGGAGGACCTAGTAGCACAATAGACAGTGGGAAATTCAACTCCTTATATTTTGTAGAGAGTGTTATTGGGGATTCCAAGGTTGACACTAGTAGTGAGGGGTGTGAGGTAGCACCTTAGCAGGACTGTGATCAGGAGTCCTACTACTTGGAAGGACAGTTGAGAGTCAGTGAGGACATGATCATAGCAACTACTAGGTGCATTGATGACACACATGCATTGGTGGAAGATTATTGTTCAAGGAAATCGATGGCACATGATAGTTCATATGGGGGATTTTCCATGGATGACTTTCATACTCTCGGGGAGAGGATGACTATGATGAGGGTTGAATACCAACAGTTGTTGATGGATAGAGACTATATATTGGGGGTTGGCAAGATGCATCACAGGGACCTGAGGGAGCAAGAGTTGGAGGTGGACAAAATCACTCATGAATTGGAGATCACACGAGGATTCTTGAAAGGCACACATGTATCCCTTCAAGAATCAGAGGCCTGATTAGAGGAGCTCCTTGAGGAGATTAGACACAGATCCACTACATCTATCTTTGTAGAGAGTCAGATATATCCTTCAGCCACATTGCTAGAGGATGTAGGTGGTTTAGTGGAGGATCACCAGTTGGTGGAGGAGCATGAGGAGTACCCAAGATCACTGATGAGTAGGGAGAGATATGATTTAGAGACACAGGAGGATGTCCATGTGTCATATGATCTACCCTCCATGAGGATATTTGAGACAATCAAGCACTCAAAAACGCATGGGGACTCCAGATCCAGGGGAAGTTATGAGGACACTTCCATTTGTGTTCCAAGATTGGCTGACCTTCATGTCGAGGTTGACCCAGTAGTACACCCAGGATCCATGTTGCTGCAGGAGTATAGATGAGATTACATGAGTATGCAGGAGCATACAATGGTGAGTAATAGTTTACAGAGACATGCTGAGATGTACAATGGGATTTAGGTGGACACATTGGATTGCAGGGAGGAGACACACTTAATAGAGCATGGAGATTCCTCTCCCTTGCAGCAATGGATAGATCTAGGAAATCATCTTCACGGTATCAACAATTTCATGAGCGTTTATGGATGGAGAAAGTTGACCAAGAGTTTGAGCAGTTACCCCCAGTTGTACCTGTTGATTGGGGTTCAATGATGACTACATGAGAGTATTTACCATGGGCATCGATGGACGAGCTTTTGGTTGAATCCTTGGGATTTACCAAAGCATATGATACTTTCCAGTCCTACAGTCGGTTACAGATGTTTTTGTTATCCTTTCCCGACACTTTCATCATCGACAACAACATATTTCATCATCGACAACAACATCAGGGGAGATAGACAGTAGCATAGGACATGGATAGTTGGTAGGCCGAGACCCCCTAACATGAGAGTCCATATGGCACACATTAGCATAGGGGTGGATCACTAGAGGAATATAGTTGAGACCTTGTGCATGATGATGAACATCTTAGGCCTTGGGATAAAAGACATCTCAGAGAGTGACGAAGATCCAGATTCTCATGGGGATGAGCATGGAGGGATTTCGACAATTAGCACTATGACACATAAGCAGTTAGTGGGGATTGGAAGTGATGAATTTCCAAGTTTTCCATGGGATCCAAGAGTCCATTTGGTTAGTAGGTTGTTTCACCTTATGATGGCCCAGGTTGTGCTAAAGAGCCACATACTTCACTCTGGGTTGGTTTTGAGGAAGATTGCAGAGGACTGTCATATGGAGTGAGACAGTTTCCCCCTTTTGATACTCATGATTGAGAATGGAGATGGTTGGGCAGATATTACTTCCACATTGGTACTTTTACTGATGCAGCTTATGGACAACAAGTCCAGTTTCCACAGGTATTCCAGCTTGAGGATCCATGAGTGGGGGATCCAATATGTATACGGTGAGGAGATAGTCATGATTAGAGTAGTGCAGCTCCAGCGTAGTGATGCTTGGAAGAGACTAGCATTGGACCTGGGAATTGTAGGGGTGAGCATTTCATTGACTGATGGAGGCAAGTTGACCTTTGCAGGGGAAAGTTATTTTGACTTTTCATTGAGGTCCAATATTGAGGAGAGAACATCACTTGAGGGTGATTCATTGAGGTCTTGCAGTACCTCACTATGGCAGCAGCATGTGCAGTTGGTGGAGACCGTGTTGGTCATGGTATGGACTTGGAGGATGGAATCATTCTGGGTTGAGGCTATGTGTCATTTGTAGGAGACTCATGGTGTTGATATGTTACAGGATTATGATTCACAGGGTATTGCAGTTCACATCCTGATATGGGACCCAAGGGATAGAGTGTGTGGTAATTCATCTTTGGAGGGAGCCTACTGTGTGTCCCATAGGTGGACATGGGACCCCCGTATTATATATGTATTGATCTAGTTATTGCTTGAGGGCAAGCAATATTCTAGCAGGGAGGACCGTAATGCCCCCACTTTGAGACATCATTATATTACCGAGTGTTATGATGACCAGAGTAGCCAGATGGATATTATAGCGAGTACAAGAGATATTGAGGGTTTTTTTGGGGTTCGAATTGCATCGCTCATCTTATTTCTCTAGTCCACATAGCTTGGATTTGGTTCTGTTGCATTCTGACGATTTTCGTAATTTTGAGTTATTTTGGGCTATATGTTAATTAAATTCACTAAGGAGGTCATATTGGGAATAATTCTTGGAGGAACCTCTTAGTGTAATAGCTCATTGGAATCGGGAGGAGAAACACTATAGGATATGGTGATGAGAAGTGAGTTCTAGTGGCCAGGGAAGCCACAAGGAGGGATAAACTAATTTTTAGAGGTAAAATGGTTAATTAATTAATTAATAATTAAATAAATTAAAAGTCACTTGGAGAGACAAGGTGAGAACGAAGGATAAAAGAGAGATAGGGGCCTCTATTCTCTCATTATGTTGTTTATCATTTGATATATGGCTTCTTTCTAATGAGCCCATGCACTTGGGGGTTTTGAGGGTTTTGACTTAAGAAACCCTAGAGATCAGCTCGGTGGTGAAATATCCCACCCAACCTAGTCCAAGCTTGGTCACAGAGGTGAAATATTCTTCCCTCACCATTCTACACCATATCTATCCAGTCACAGGTGTATTCCACAGGTTCAGAAGGAGGAGGTACGCACCAGTGAGGGTTTCAGCAGGAAGGGCGCACCACTTGAGGAAGGGAAGTCCATTTTTCCTTGAGGAGGTTGGATCTATGGAAAATATTTTTCTAGGATCCATCTCTACCACTATGGCATCATTTTGCATTCATTGGGGGAGGATTTATATTGCAGGGTTATTTTTTGTGTCTTGAGAGGATTTATTGAGGGGGGGGGGCACAACTCTTCTTTTGCATCCATTGAGTTGGGAGGTTGTATTTGCGGGAGAGACCCCGATTTTTCTTTGCATGTCATCTTCAGACCCCGATCTACATTGTGGGGGTTATTTTGTGGTATTTGGAGGTCCTCCACTAGGGGGATGAATTTTGGTTGGTTATAGTCAAGGAGGGCGCAACATTGCTAGAGGAAACATCACCAACAACCAAAGCAAATGGTAGATCCACCATATCTATTGTATCCAACACCGGAGTGGCTTTGGGAAGCCTAGGTCTTCATCTCTATCTTGTATTTCAGAGGCCATATCAACTAGACACTCTATTATCTTATATGTATTCCAGATCTGCTCCATTTTGTATAAGGACAACCATTGTTATGAATAAAATCAGATCTAAGGTATTTTTGGTTATTCCTTGTGTTGTTGATCTTGCATCTTATTGAGGTATATTCCATTGCTATTTATTTTGATTATTGCTGCAAACACACACAAAAACCATCAATATAAACCCTAGCGCAACCTAAAGACCAAAATCAACAAAGTGTTTGACAAAATGCCACAACCAGAAAATACATAAAAATCAATGAAAATGAAATGGTCATTGCATCTTGGCTTGGGAACATTACATTACCCATTAGTACTATGTTAGATAATAAAAAACATGCATAAAAACATAAAATTGACAACAATATATCCACCACAAATCAAACTCACCTCGACGATCCCACACCTCCCTAGGAGGGATGATCATGTCAGTGTCATGATAGTAGTCCATACCTATGTACAGATACAGAAGTATCACCTGGGGCGTTTGTCTCTAGAACCCCTAAAAATATGTAGTAAAGTAGTGCCTCAATGGGATGCCACCCTCTCGAACTAGCATATCATCCCACCGCCCCATACGTGGTAGGGTTGAACCTACCACCCTCAATATAATCTATGGGCACAATAACACCACCACTCAAAAAATAATCTGCATAGCTTGGAACCGAAAGAAAAGTCGTTGTCCCGACCCTACATGCACCACATCAAATGAGAGCACATGGCCTCCCTCATGAGGAAGGATCAGACATAGTTACAACCCTGGAGCACTCACTCCATGATCATCATATGTGCCTCGGTAATCTGTTGGGTTCCCAAGGACCCATAGATCCTCATGAATGTACACTACCTCATAGCCCATGTCACTAACTCATGAATGTACACTACCCATATCAAACCTTCGATGATCACATCCTCATCATCACAGTGATGGCCCACCAACACATAAATGGTGACTCCTTCATCCATACATGGAATCACCTCAAGGAACTCTCCCTGGATAGAGAGTCCAATCAAAAAATAAATGTCAATCTCGATTGACATCTCGAGCATCTGACCTCAAACCTTAAAGGCATGATGGTTCTACCTCCACATCTCAACCAAAAATGTAAGCAACTCCTCATAGGAGCACAATGGAGCACACTAACAGAACTTGAGAAGTCCAAAGTTAGTCATCTCAAAGCCCACTGAAGGGTCCACAATCACCTCTGTGCATAGAGCATCATAGTTTCTCTCTCACTACCAAATCGACATGGTGGGAGCTCCAAAGTATCACAATCTTCACAAAAAGGTTAGTCAATTCGAAACCTAGCAAAAAATTCATCAAAAGCTCATATATTGCGTGGTCTATGTGACTGTATCTCACACAATCACACTGATCAATGCAGCTATTCACTAAACAATCATGCATATCAACACAACGTTTTACGAAACAATCGTGTATATTAGCACAACTTTTCACCAAACAACCGCAGAAGGACTGTTATACTGTCACTAAATTTCCTACGCCAAACAACATGATTTTTCAGATAACATTCACGTTGATCAGTGTGGAAAATCACACCTTAGCCATGTTGAGATCAACACACATGTGAGGCCATCATCCATAGTGTACGGTGCAGGCGGTCGAAGTATACCCACACTGATGTGCACATGTATCTTTCGATCATTTGTGTGGACCACATGATCCTCCTTAAAAAGGGGATCATATGACCTTCCATAATATCCTAAGCAAAATCTGGAAATTACCAAAATGACAGGGAGGTTAGGACCCCTTACTTAGCTCTCCCAAAACTGGAATCTGATAGCTAGTGTATGTAGAGTTTCTCAAGATCTCGTGGGCTACACCAATACATGCGTCCACATCACCTCATGTACAAATGAAGTGGCATGGTGGGCCCCACTACCATTTATATGGACCGAGGCCAAACTTAGTTGAGGCCATATGGGATCTTAGTAGCTCCATTTACATGAGGTGGCATGGTGGGCCCCACTACCATTTATATGGCCTGAGTCCAAACTTCTTTGAGCCCATATGGAAGCTTAGTAACTTCATTTTTTGAATCGTTCATACCATTGGGATCACCATTTTCAATTCTATACAATGGTATGATCCGTTCAAATTTTCATACACCTCCCTTGAGACTCCTGTCTTAGCACCCAAGTTACAGATACACCTGCTCATTATCATTTTCTCAGATTCCTGCATCAAGTTATTTACTATCATGTATTTTTCACTTCGAGCATTTGGTTGTTGTGTGTAGGTACATGTTGGCAAGTTCACAACACTTTTAGTCGAGGCCATCCTATGGCCCGTTTAGTATATGTTTCAAAAACAACATGTAGTCACTCCCTCTATGAATAATTACATTTACTAGTATTCCCCCTCAATAGATTCCTTTAGGATCACAATCCCCATAGTCACGACAACTTCACCCTATTCCAAATGAATCAAATTGTTGTTTTCCGGTAGCTTCTTACCCACATGGGTTGTCCCAACTTTTATCCCCCTAGCATAATAAAACCCATGTTGTTTCACCTTATTAACTTGAAGTCCAATGTAGTTTTCACTTATGAGAATAAACCTCGTACTTTTTCTAATCATATTGCTAGCGTGTCCACCCAAAGACTCCTATATTTTAACAAGTCTTTAATTGGTTATGTTGAATGCACCTCCGCATTTTCTATGGCCCTTCATCTCCTCCAATATCAATTGACCATTTGCGGTCTAGCCCACAATTCACCTACCTACTCAGAGATCCACCCATGGGGTCCCCACTCTTCAATTATCACAAAAATTATGCCTCACCATGCTGAGCCATTTAATAACTAGGGAACCCGTCTTTGTGCTTGCACACTCAACCCCATTATTCTTTATTCATTTGGTAATTGTACAAAATTCCTTTTTATTTACATACAAGCCAGTATACTTGAGCCATCACATCCAATGGCACCATTTTTTACTTGGTGAAAACCCTAGTTTCCCTTGATTGGAGCATTCACATTGAACAACCCTGTCTGTAAACACCCATCTTATCGGCTAAACCTTGAGTATCTCAATATCCCTTATTATAATCCTCGAGTTTTCACCGATAACTACCAACATTTTGCAACATCGTCACCCTTGGTAAAAATTTGAATACCTTGCCCTTGTTTGGCCATCCCCACAATATTAGACCCCTTTTGTCCAGTTGAAACTTTGATTGCCACCACTCTCAGCTATTAGTTGTTCTTCAACCAAGGTAAGTATTGAGTCCCATTTAACATCGACCTCGTCCATACTTACTAATCTACACATCACTCTTACAAGTCATTTTCTGGTACAATATTGATTAGTTGATTTCAAGGGGCACTTTTCTCTTTGTGGTCATGGCTTCATTCATGTTGACCTCAACAATTTTTTTTAGGAATGTTGCAGTATGTTTGTTCTCATTTTTGCACAAATGATGAGCCTTGGATGGGATAGAGAGAGTAATTATTTCTCTCTGCTTCCATTGGCCCTCCAATATTTGACATTAACACATATCCACACCAGGGTGGGCCTTACTTTACGACAATCATAGTTTTCAGTTCCAATCGAAGACCCTTGGGCTTGATAGACCATCAATACCTTCAAGTAATGAACATACACCTGAAATGTTCACTTCAAGCTCTTGGGAAAATTATCCTACAAAACAATCATTTGTCGTTACTGATGACCTCAAGGGCACTACAAATATCTACTTCATCAAAATTTTCAATTATAGGATCATCTTAGTCTCCATACTTCAGACGATCCGACTAGAGGCCTCAACCTCTTGTCTACCATTGTAATTATTTTTTGTTATGGCACAAGCATGGGGCATGCCTGCCTCATTTGTATAAAGATGTTTTTCCTTAGTGTGATTTTGGTTTTACAGGTGGATATCTCCTTCTTCCTCCATGGGTCGTCCTTATAAACATATTTTTCCTTATTCTCTCTCTCTCTCTCTCTCTCTCTCTCTCTCTCTACACACACACACACAAAATAATCAATGCATACAACAAAATAAACAATGATGTATATCAACTATACTTCTGCTCCTAACCTGACACATCAAGGGGTATCTTTTATCACCTAAAAATTGCTCACAGAGCTATATAGGTGATCACTGGAAAAGTCATTAGTCCAACATACCAAGGTGCATATCCATGGCATTAATATACCACACTCACTAAGGAAGAAAACTATGGAAAGTGGGGTTTTAATAAATATGTATGACTCAACTATGTGACTTTTTGCACTATCTGCGTCGTCTGTGCGACTATTCCTATCAAAAGTCACACAAACTCAATCGGAAATGAAATCTCAACCACATTCAATGCATTTATTGAAAAAATCTCATCGTGAAAATATTCCAGCCAAGGTACCAAAGAGCCTTGAGCCTCTTAACATTTAAGATTGGTACCTCAAGTGGTTCCATGTCCACTCAAGAATCGAGAACCACACTCAAGTGACATCCATTTTCCACTTGAAACCAACTGTTTGAGATCTTGAAGAAAGATTATATACCACACTCAAGTGGCATCAATTTACTGAAAAAATCTCATCATGAAAATATTCTAGCCAAGGTACCAAAAATCCTTGAGCCTCTTAACATTTAAGATTGATACCACAAGTGGTTCCATGTCCACTCAAGCATCGAAAACCACACTCAAGTGGCATCCATTTTCCACTTGAAACCAATTGTTTGAGATCTTGAAGAAAGTTTATATAAAGAGNAAATCCTTGAGCCTCTTAACATTTAAGATTGATACCACAAGTGGTTCCATGTCCACTCAAGCATCGAAAACCACACTCAAGTGGCATCCATTTTCCACTTGAAACCAATTGTTTGAGATCTTGAAGAAAGTTTATATAAAGAGGCCAATGGTATGCATACAAAACATAGAAGAAACATCGTTGTTATGCTATTTGTATGAGCATTAGAAAACCATTTCTCAAAGCATCATACTTACACCCATAGCAACAAATTTAAGTGCATTGAACCTCTTCCATTCAAAGAACTTCTTGCACACGCAGAGTTCTATTTGGGACACAAAAGGACCTCCCAAAGAGGAGGAGGAACCACTTGTGTTCACTCAATCCTCTAAATTGTTATTAGTATCAACTTTATACATTAATAACCCTATCTTATCTTGTTTTGTTTTTATTCTTGCATTTGTATCTTTATTTCTTTGTTTTATTTTATTTATATTATATGTTTATAATGTTACACTAACAATAAAAATTGTCTCTAGTGAGTGATAGTATCGCCTACTCTAACACAAAATAACTTCTTTTTTATCACCTATGTAACAAAGTAAGATTAACACACTCCTAGATCATGCCAGAATAACAAGGGCAGCGGAGCAGCGTAGTCCCTGCCGAATTTAATGCAATTAAATGGAAGAATGTTCATAAGGCAAAAATATTCCAATGTTGAAGTATGATTATAATAGCATTCTAATGTTGTAGTATGAGAAGATGCAGTTTT
>SNQJ01S0004942.1:117068-134498 GCA_010110895.2 Picea sitchensis | reverse complement strand
GAGGAAGAGAGATAATTTACAAAGTGCTTTGCAAGGCAGAATTGTGTATTCCTTCCCAAATTGTGTATTCCTTCCTCTCAATTGACACGTTCTGAAGCCATGTGACAGGCATCAATACGTGTCAACACTAAGACGCCTTATTCTGTAATGTTTTTTCAAATAGTTGACACAGTTGTTAGCCCATGCAATCTGCAATAGTACGTTTTGAGGATAAGACGACTTATTCTTTAATATGCTTTTTTAGAAAATGATCCACGGGAGTTTCTATAAACTTCTCGAGTGAATACTTGGGGCTGAAATTTACGTTATTATATCTGCCTCAGTCGTTTGCCAGTGAAATTTGTTTGACTCTGCCGCCTTGGGTGAAATTTTTTATTTGTCTTGTATGTTTTAACATAAAAAACGACTGAAAATCGTAAATTTGAAATGTGGAGAAGACATGTATCATTTGCAAAATGATTTCCAAGGCAGAATTGTGTATTCCTTCCCTCAATTGACATGTTGTGAAGCCAAGTGATTGGCGTCAATACATGTTAACACTAAGACGGTTTATACTTTTTCAAATAGTTGACAGGTTGTTAACCCACGCAATCTGCGGTAGTACGTGTCGACAATACGGCTTAGTCTCTGTCAACTTCCCCACTGAAGACTTGGGGTTTATTCTTCAAATGTGTTATTGTATCTGCCTATGTGGCTTCAAGGCAAACTTGTTTGAGTTTGCACTAGTTGGTGAATTTTTTTATTTGTTTCATATGTTTTAATATCAAGAACTGAAAAATCGTAATTTTGAAATATGTTTTCTCATATCTCCTTTGTAAGATCATCTCTTCATCTGCTCCGCTGAAGTCATTAGAGCACATCCGATCCAGTTGCATTTAATCTTTGCATTTATAATGCATACCACATTACGTTGTGTCGTTGCAAACAATACCATCACGATGTCGATTCAAAACGCCCTTTCTTCAACGATTATGTACTTAAAACGACCTCCCTTCAACATTTATGTAATTATATTTTGCACTGGATCGACCTCCTGCTTGGCCATTTGCATTTTTAACTATCTCTCTCATGCTATGACAACGCTTTGGTTTGTCCCTTGAACAATTCACCTTGGACGTTATGATCCTTGCTTTCAAGGCGACTTTAGAAGATTTAAAATTCAAGTGTTTTATAATCCTGGGTTCTTATTTGTGGAAACTGATAGATTGACAGATGAATACTGGAGCACAGTTTTCTCTATATGAAATTTCTAAAATAATAATACTCTATTAAATGGATTTCGAATTCTCTAACGGAGTAAATGTGGTGGCGCAACGTTTTTCCAATTCAAACTCCATATCTCATTTTTTTCAATTCAAATTTGATATCTTATTTTTTGCCAACACAAGTGTAGTGGATTTGGCTTGCTTCTTTATTACAAATAAAATTTGTCCTACATTCAGTATCTAATGCTTTGTAATTACTGTTTTGATTATGAGGCACATGGCAACAAAAAGCCTTTAATGCTATTCTCTACTTTATTAATAGAAATTGAACATATCATGTTGTCCTTTAAAATAACAATGATAATAACAATAATCTTTAGCATCAACTTTCTGCAACAAAATGAACTCAAAACACTTCTTCATCATAGACTGAGTTGGGGTAACTGTAAGGATTATTACGGAGCAATCGTCCTTTCTTTAACGGGATGCATCCAACCAATTAGCAACAAAAAAAAGAAAAGTTAGAAAATTGTGTATGTATCTCTACGATGTTGTCTATACAGTGTTGCTATAACACAAGCCATTTGCTCACAAAGGATACATGAATTAGTATTAGGAAAATGAGATGGTGCTGTTCCTACAAAAACTTTGCTGTAAACCTCAATGAAAATACTTTGATTTGGTGAAGAACTGGCAGCTCCAGGGACCGGATTTTTGGCTTCCAAGATTTGCCTTCGTCCAATCTCAGCTACGCAAGCGCCATTGCCAGCTCTGGATCGTCCTCCAAATTCAGCTTCAGCACTGCAATCTCCTCCTCCTGCTCCCCACTAATTTGTTTATCCTACTCCAATAAGAAGACGTCTTTTTTCATTTTCTGACGGGAGGGGACAAATGAGGTCTCCAAATAAGGGGAGTATTCTGGCGCCGGAGTTGCGTCTGGTTGCAATTTTTATGGCGGTATTGGCCCCGCAGCCCACCCTCTTAATGGTTTAATTATCTCCACCCTCGATCATGACACTGGTCATGTATGCAGTGACACGTTTTCTATGACATGCAAACTCGAACACATCGCAATGCAGAGCATTAATGAGCGTCGCCACCCCTGGCTCCTCCCATATCCGATGTAAATGTCGGAGTGAGAAATTATATGGTAAACTAAGTAATAACGCCTTGGAAACTGTGCCACTAACTAATGAAAGTAGCCCAGAACATTATGTCACTGCTATGGCAAGGACATACTAAATATATGGCTGGAATGTTTTACCTTTAACTCTTATCTTTTGGAATACAATGACACAATATACAATGACACAATATGTACATGGTAAGCTTTGTCAATGCACCCAAATTGAAAATAGAGAATTCACCTCGAATATGGCTTTNCCTGGTCGTGTAGATCTCTCGTGGTGTTGCCTTTTTGTCATGCCGTTGGGAAGACTTAAGTTTGAGTGATGTAAAATTTGATGACGGTGGTGTTTTTCATGTATTTCAAAAAAATTATAAATGTCGATATTTGTGTTGTAATATGTCAATTTCACCATTATAACTTTTTTATTTCTTTAAATTTTGAATATATAATTTTGGGAGGAAAGGGTGCCTTGTTTGTTCTCACAGAATTTGTTTTTATATTATAACTTTTTTATTTCTTTAAATTTTGAATATATAATTTTGGGAGGAAAGGGTGCTTTGTTTGTTCTCACAGAATTTGTTTTTATATTATGGCAAGGGATACTTTAAGGAGTGTATCATTCGCACACTTTGTCCTTATTATTCTGGCATGATCTAGGAGTGTGTTAATCTTACTTTTACATGGGTGATAAAAAAGAAGTTATTTTGTGTTAGAGTAGGCGATACTATCACTCACTAGAGACAATTGTTATTGTTAGTGTAACATTATAAACATACAAGATGCGAGAATAAAAACAAAACAAGATAAGATATGGTTATTAATGTATAAAGTTGATACTAATAACAATTTAGAGGATTGAGTGAACACAAGTGGCTTATCTGGAGGTCCTTTTGTGTTCCAAATAGAACTCTGTGTGTGTAAGAAGTTCTTTGAATGGAAGAGGTTCAATGCACTTAAATTTGTTGCTATGGGTGTGAGTATGATGCTTTGAGAAATGGTTTTCTAATGCTCATACAGATAGCATAACAACGATGTTTCTTCTATGTTTTGTATGCATACCATTGGTCTCTTTATATAAACTTTCTTCAAGATCTCAAACAATTGGTTTCAAGTGGAAAATGGATGCCACTTGAGTGTGGTTTTCGATGCTTGAGTGGACATGGAACCACTTGTGGTATCAATCTTAAATGTTAAGAGGCTCAAGGATTTTTGGTACCTTGGCTAGAATATTTTCATGATGAGATTTTTTCAGTAAATTGATGCCACTTGAGTGTGGTATATAATCTTTCTTCAAGATCTCAAACAGTTGGTTTCAAGTGGAAAATGGATGTCACTTGAGTGTGGTTCTCGATTCTTGAGTGGACATGGAACCACTTGAGGTACCAATCTTAAATGTTAAGAGGCTCAAGGCTCTTTGGTACCTTGGCTGGAATATTTTCACGATGAGATTTTTTCAATAAATGCATTGAATGTGGTTGAGATTTCATTTCCGATTGAGTTTGTGTGACTTTTGATAGGAATAGTCACACAGACGACGCAGATAGTGCAAAAAGTCACATAGTTGAGTCATACAGATTTATTAAAACCCCACTTTCCATAGTTTTCTTCCTTAGTGAGTGTGGTATATTAATGCCATGAATATGCACCTTGGTGTGTTGGACTAATGACTTTTCCAGTGATCACCTATATAGCTCTGTGAGCAATGTTTAGGTGATAAAAGATACCCCTTGATGTGCCAGGTTAGGAGCAGACGTATAGTTGATATACATCATTGTTTATTTTGTTGTATGCATTGATTATTTTGTGTGTGTGTGTGTGTGTAGAGAGAGAGAGAGAGAGAGAGAGAGAGAGAATAAGGAAAAATGTGTTTATAAGGACGACCCATGGAGGAAGAAGGAGATATCCACCTGTAAAACCAAAATCACACTAAGGAAAAATATCTTTATACAAATGAGGTAGGCATGCCCCATGCTTGTGCCATAACAAAAAATAATTACAATGGTAGACAAGAGGTTGAGGCCTCTAGTCGGATCGTCTGAAGTATGAAGACTAAGATGATCCTATACTTGAAAATTTTGATGAAGTAGATATTTGTAGTGCCCTTGAGGGCATCGGTAACGACAAATGATGGTTTTGCAGGATAATTTTCCCAAGAGCTTGAAGTGAACATTTCAGGTGTATGTTCATTACTTGAAGGTATCGATGGTCTATCAAGCCCAGGGGTCTTCGGTTGGAATTGAAAACTATGATTGTCGTAAAGTAAGGCCCACCCTGGTGTGGATATGTGTTAATGTCAAATATTGGAGGGCCAATGGAAGCAGAGAGAAATAATTACTCTCTCTATCCCATCTAAGGCTCATCATTTGTGCAAAAATGAGAACAAACATACTGCAACATTCCTAAAAACATTTGTTGAGGTCAACATGAATGAAGCCATGACCACAAAGAGAAAAGTGCCTTTTGAAATCAACTAATCAATATTGTACCAGAAACTAACTTGTAAGAGTGATGTGTAGATTAGTAAGTATGGACGAGGTCGATGTTAAATGGGACTCAATACTTACCTTGGTCGAAGAACAACTAATAGATGAGAGTGGTGGAAATCAAAGTTTCAATTGGACAAAAGGGGTCTAATGTTGTGGGGATGGCCAAACAAGGGCAAGGTATTCAAATTTTTACCGAGGGTGACGATGCTGCAAAATGTTGGTAGTTATGGGTGAAAACTCGAGGATTATAATAAAGGATACTGAGATACTCGAGGTTTAGCCGATAAGATGGGTGTTTGCAAACAGGGTTGTTCAATGTGAATGCTCCAATCAAGGGCAACTAGGGTTTTCACCAAGTAAAAATTGGTGCCATTGGATGTGATGGCTCAAGTATACTAGCTTGTATGTAAATAAAAAGGAACTTTGTACAATTACCAAATGAATAAAGAATAATGGGGTTGAGTGTGCAAGCAAAAAGACGGGTTCCCTGGTTATTAAATGGCTCAACATGGTGAGGCATAATTTTTGTGATAATTGAAGAGTGGGACCCCATGGGTGGATCTCTGAGTAGGTAGGTGAATCGTGGGCTAGATCGCAAATGGTCAATTGATATTGGAGGAGATGAAGGGCCATTGAAAATGTGGAGGTGCATTCAACATAACCAATTAAAGACTTGTGAAAATATAAGAGTCTTTGGGTGGACAAGCTAGCAATATGATTAGAAAAAGTACGAGGTTTATTCTCATAAGTGAAAACTACATTGGACTTCAAGTTAATGAGGTGAAACAACATGGGTGTCATTATGCCAGGGGGATAAAAGTTGGGACGACCCATGTGGATAAGAAGCTACCGGAAAACAACAATTTGATTCATTTGGAATAGGGTGAAGTTGTCGTGACTATGGGGATTGTGATCCTAAAGGCATCTATTGAGGGGGAATACTAGTAAATGTAATTATTCACAGAGGGAGTGACTACAAGTTGTTTTTGAAACATATACCTAAACGGGCCATAGGATGGCCTCGACTAAAAGTGTTGTGAACTTGCCAACAAGTACCTACACACAACAACCAAATGCTTGAAGTGAAAAAGACATGATAGTAAATAACTTGATGCAGGAATCTGAGAAAATTATAATGAGCAGGTGTATCTTTAACTTGGGTGCTAAGATAGGAGTCTCGAGGGAGGCGTATGAAAATTTGAATGGATCATACCATTGTATAGAATTGAAAATGGTGATCCCAATGGTATGAACGATTCAAGAAATGAAGTTACTAAGCTTCCATATGGGCTCAAAGAAGTTTGGACTCAGGCCGTATAAATGGTAGTGGGGCCCACCATGCCACCTCATGTAAATGGAGCTACTAAGATCCCATATGGCCTCAACTAAGTTTGGACTCGGTCCATATAAATGGTTGTGGGGTCCACCATGCCACCTCATTTGTACATGAGGTGATGTGGATGCATGTATTGGTGTAGCCCACGAGATCTTGAGAACCTCTACATACACTAGCTATCAGATTCCAGTTTTGGGAGAGCTAAGTAAGGGGTCCTAACCTCCCTGTCATTTTGGTAATTTCCAGATTTTGCTTAGGATATTATAGAAGGTCATATGATCCCCTTTTTAAAGTGGATCGTGTGGTCCACACAAATGATCGAAAGATACATGTGCACATCAATGTGGGTATACTTCGACCGCCTGCATCGTACACTATGGGTGATGGCCTCACATGTGTGTTGATCTCAACATGGCTAAGGTGTGATATTCCACACTGATCAACGTGAATGTTATCTGAAAAATCATGTTGTTTGGCGTGGGAAATTTAGTGACAGTATGACAGTCCTTCTGCAGTTGTTTGGTGAAAAGTTGTGCTAATATACACGATTGTTTGGTGAAACATTGTGTTGATATGCATGATTTTTTAGTGAATAGCTGCATTGATCAGTGTGATTGTGTGAGAGACAGTCACATAGACCATGCAATATATGAGCTTTTGATGAATTTTTTGCTAGGTTTAGAAATTGACTAACCTTTTTGTGAAGATTGTGATACTTTGGAGCTGCCACCATGTCGATTTGGTAGCAAGAGAGAAACTATGATGCTCTATGAACAGAGGTGATTGTGGACCCTTCAGTGGGCTTTGAGATGGCTAACTTTGGACTTCTCAAGTTCCGTTAGTGTGCTCCATTGTGCTCCTATGAGGAGTTGCTTACATTTTTGGTTGAGATGTGGAGGTAGAACCATCATGCCTTTAAGGTCTGAGGTCAGATGCTCGAGATGTCGATTGAGATTGACATTTATTTTTTGATTGGACTCTCTATCCAGGGAGAGTTCCTTGAGGTGATTCCATGTATGGATGAAGGAGTCACCATTTATGCGTTGGTGGGCCATCACTGTGATGATGAGGATGTGATCATCGAAGGTTTGATATGGGTAGTGTACATTCATGAGTTAGTGACATGGGCTATGACCTCTATGGTGGTGAGGATCTATGGGTCCTTGGGAACCCAACAGATTACCGAGGCACATATGATGATCATAGAGTGAGTTCTCCAGGGTTGTAACTATGCCTAATCCTTCCTCATGAGGGAGGCCATGTGCTCTCATTTGATGTGGTGCATGTAGGGTCGGGACAATGACTTTGCTTTCGGTTCCAAGCTGTGCAGTTTATTTTTTGAGTGGGTGGTTTTATTGTGCCCATAGATTATATTGAGGGTGGTAGGTTTGACCCTACCATGTATGGGGCGATGGGATGATATGATAGTTTGGGAGGGTGGAATCCCATTGAGGCACTACTTTACTACATATTTTTAGGGGTTCTAGAGACAAACTCCCTAGGTGATACTCGTGTATCTGTACATAGGTATGGACTACTGTCATGACGTTGACATGATCATCCCCCCTAGGGATCGTCGAGGTGAGTTTGATTTGTGGTGGATATATTGTTGTCAATTTTATGTTTTTATGCGTGTTTTTGATTATCTAACATAGTGCTAATGGGTAATGTAATGTTCCCAAGCCAAGATGCAACGACCATTTCGTTTTCATTGATTTTTATGTATTTTCTGGTTGTGGCATTTCTTCAAACACTTTGTTGATTTTGGTCTTTAGGTTGCGCTAGGGTTTATATTGATGGTTTTTGTGTGTGTTTGCAACAATAATCAAAATAAATAGCAATGGAATATACCTCAATAAGATACAAGATCAACAACACAAGGAATAACCAAAAATACCTCAGATATGATTTTATTCATAACAATGGTTGTCCTTATACAAAATGGAGCAGATCTGGAATACATATAAGATAGTAGAGTGTCTAGTTGATATGGCCTCTGAAATACAAGATAGAGATGAAGACCTAGGCTTCCCAAAGCCACTCCAGTGCTGGATACAATAGATATGACGGATCTGCCCTTTGCTTTGGTTGTTGGTGATGTTTCCTCTAGCAATGTTGTGCCCTCCTTGACTATAGCCAACCAAAATTCGCCCCCCTAGTGGAGGACCTCCAAATACCACAAAATAACCCCCACAATGTAGATCGGGGTTTGAAGATGACATGCAAAGAAAAATTGGGGTCTCGCCTGCAAATACAACCTCCCAACTCAATGGATGCAAAAGAATAGTTGTGCCCCCCCCCTCAATAAATCCTCTCAAGACACAAAAAATAACCCTGCAATATAAATCCTCCCCCAATGAATGAAAAATGGCGCCATAGTGGTAGAGATGAATCCTAGAAAAATATTTTCCATAGATCCAACCTCCTCAAGGAAAAACGAACTTCCCTTCCTCAAGTGGTGTGCCCCTCCTGCTGAAACCCTCACTGGTGCGTACCTCCTCCTTCTGAACCTGTGGAATGCACCTGTGACTGGATAGATATGGTGTAGAATGGTGAGGGAATAATATTTCACCTCTGTGACCAAGCTTGGACCAGGTTGGATGGGATATTTCACCACCGAGTTGATCTCTAGGGTTTCTTAAGTCAAAACCCTCAGAACCCACAAGTGCATGGGCTCACTAGTAAGAAGCCATATATCAAATGATAAACAACATAATGAGAGAATAGAGGCCCCTATCTCTCTTTTATCCTTCGTTCTCACCTTGTCTCTCCAAGTGACTTTTAATCTATTTAATTATTAATTAATTAATGAAACCACTTTAATTAATTAATTAACCATTTTACCTCTAAAAAGTAGTTTATCTCTCCTTGTGGCTTCCCTGGCCACTGAAACTCACTTCTCATCATCATATCCTGTAGTGTTTCTCCTCCTGATTCCAATGAGCTATTACACTAAGAGGTTCCTCCAAGAATTATTCCCAATATGACCTCCTTAGTGAATTTAATTAACATATAGCCCAAAATAACTCAAAATTACGAAAATCGTCAGAATGCAATAGAACCAAATCCAAGTTGTGTGGAATAGAGAAATAAGATGAGTGATGCAATTCGGACCCCAAAAAACCCCTCAATATCTCTTGTACTCGCTATAATATCCATCTGGCTACTCTGGTCATCATAACACTCTATAATATAATGATGTCCCAAAGTGGGGGCATTACGGTCCTCCCTGCTAGAATATTGCTTTCCCTCAAGCAATAACTGGATCAATACATATATAATACTGGGGTCCCATGTCCACCTGTGGGACACACAGTAGGCTCCCTCCAAAGCTGAATTACCACACACTCTATCCCTTGGGTCCCATATCAGGATGTGAACTGCAATACCCTGTGAATCATAATCCTGTAACATATCAACACCATGAGTCTCCTGCAAATGCCACATAGCCTCAACCCGGAATGATTCCATCCTCCAAGTCCATACCATGACCAACATGGTCTCCACCAACTGCACATGCTGCTGCCATAGTGAGGTACTGCAAGACCTCAATGAATCACCCTCAAGTGACGTGCTCTCCTCAATATTAGACCTCAATGAAAAGTCAAAATAACTTTCCCCTGCAAAGGTCCACTCGCCTCCATCAGTCAATGAAATGATCACCCCTACAATTCCCAGGCCCAATGCTAGTCTCTGCCAAACATCACTACGCTGGAGTTGCACTACTCTGATCATGACTATCTCTTCACCGTATACATACTGGATCCCCCACTCATGGATCCTCAAGTTGGAATACCTGTGGAAACTGGACCTGTTGTCCATAAGCTGCATCAGTAAAAGTACCTATGTGGAAGTAATATTTTCCCAACCATCTCCATTCTTGATCATGAGTATCAAAAGGGGGAAACTGTCTCACTCCATATGACAGTCCTCTACAATCCCCCTCAAAACCAACCCAGAGTGAAGTATGTGGCTCTCTAGCACAACCTGGGCCATCATAAGGTGAAACAACCTACTAACCAAATGGACTCTTGAATCTCATGGAAAACTTGGAAATTCATCACTTCCAATCCCCACTAACTGCTCATGTGGCATAGTGCTAACTGTCGAAATCCCTCCATGCTCATCCCCATGAGAATCCAGATCTTCGTCGCTCTTTGAGATGTCTGTTATCCCAAGGCCTAAGATGCTCATCATCATGCACAAGGTCTCAACTATATTCCTCTAGTGATCCACCCCTATGCTAATGTGTGCCATATGGACTCTCATGTTAGGGGGTCTCGACCTACCAACTCTCCATGTCCTATGCTATTGTCTATCTCCCCTGATGTTGTTGTCGATGATGAAAGTGTCGGGAAAGGATAACAAAAACATCGGTAACCTACTGTAGGACTGGAAAGTATCATATGCTTTGGTAAACCCCAAGGATTCAACCAAAAGCTCATCCATCGATACCCATGGTAAATACTCTCTTGTAGTCATTGAACTCCAATCAACAGGTACAAATGGGGGTAACTGCTCAAACTCTTGGTCAACCACTCTCCATCCATCAATGCTCATGAAACTATTGATATTGTGAAGGTGATTTCCTATATCTATCCATTGCTACAAGGGAGAGGAATCTCCATGCTCTATTAAGTGTGTCTCCTCCCTACAATCCAATGCGTCCACCTAAATCCCATTGTACATCTTGGCATGTCTATGTAAACTATTACTCACCATTGTATGCTCCTGCATACTCATGTAATCTCATCTATACTCCTGCAGCAACATGGATCCTGGGTGTACTACTGGGTCAACCTCGACATTAAGGTCAGCCAATCCTGGAACACAAATGGAAGTGTCTTCATAACTTCCCTTGGATCTGGAGTCCCCATGTGTGTTTGAGTGCTTGACTGTCTCAAATATCCTCATGGAGGGTAGATCATATGACACATGGACATCCTCCTGTGTCTCTGAATCATATCTCTCCCTACTCCTCAGTGATCTTGGGTACTCCTCATGCTCCTCCACCAACTGGTGATCCTCCACTAAATCACCTACATCCTCTAGCAATGTGGCTGAAGGATATATCTAACTCTCTGAAAAGATAGATGTAGTGGATTTGTGTTTGATCTCCTCAAGGAGATCCTCTAATTGGGCCTCTAATTCTTGAAGGGATACATGTGTACCTTTCAAGAATCCTCATGTGGTCTCCAATTCATGAGTGAGTGTGTCCACCTCCAACTCTTGCTCCCTCGGGTCCCTGTGATGCATCTCGCTAACCCCCAATAGATAGTCTCTATCCATCAACAACTGCTGGTAGTCAGCCCTCATCATAGTCATCCTCTTCCCGAGAGTATGAAAGTCATCCATGGCAAATCCCCCATATGAACTATCACGTGCCATCGATTTCCTTGAACAATAATCTTCCACCAATGCATGTGTGTCATCAATGCACCTAGTAGTTGCTATGATCATGTCCTCACTGACTCTCAACTGTCCTGCCAAGTAGCGGGACTCATGATCACAGTCCTGCTAAGGTGATACCTCACACCCCTCACTACTAGTGTCAACCTTGGAATCCCCAATACCACTCTCTGCAAAATATAAGGAGTTGAATTTCCCATTGTCTACTGTGCTACTAGGTCCTCTTGTGTGCCAGTGCACACCATCACCAATTTCTACCCCCATCTGAATCACACTGTATCCTATATGGGCAGTTGTATCTTCCTATGCACTCACCATGCTACTATCATCTGTGCCTAGATCCCATAAAGATGTGTCTAGACACATGTTAGGGTCATCCCAACCAATAAGGGGTACATCCCCATCACTACAGATGAATCTTGGAAGTAAGTGTCCCATCAAACTGTCAGTCTCTACGACGTGATCAAATAATGGAGTCTCCAAAATAGGTGACCCACTCTGCTCATAAGCATGTGTAAGATCAACTGTCTCCAAGTCATGTCTCTCATGAAGGTCCACCTGTGTCACATACCCACTACCTCAATCAAATTTTTCTGGACTTCTGCAGAATCCAAGCCCCGAATTACCTACGGAGGCCTAGCGTAAGCTAACTCTTTCTCTCTCTCTCTCTCTCTCACGTGATCGCGGGCCGTGATCACAGGTCAAATAATTAGGGCGCCTCTTTGTAATTCGCGCCTCAACGCTACAGGAATGTCGAATCGTTCGACATTGCAACTGCCAAACCCCGACAGGGCTAGTGACTGGCCAATAGGGACGAATCCCTACAGGGTTAGCAAACAACCAATGAGAACAAGCCCCGTCGCATGGTTAAGTGGAGTACAGGTGGAAGAGGGGGAAATGCGACACGGTAGTCGACAGGACAGGAGGGGGCCCCACTTCACACGCCACACTATTCCAGAACCCCCCCCCATTAAAGGCAGAATGGCAAGGGGGGTCCGAAATTCGCTTGAGCACCATTGATCAAGGTGAATTAATCTCAACCATTCGAGAGTTGCATGTCTGATTCCGGACCCCCCCTCTCCACCGTTAAAGGCAGAATGGCAAGAGGGCTCCAGAATGAAGCCTCAACAGTAGATCTGAGCGGGTGGACTTTGGCCGTTTAGATCTGCTCGCCTCTTACCTTAAGGCATATTAGTGCCCCGGCTTAAAGTTGACGTCTCTTCCTCTCATCTGACGGTCGTTACAGACCCGATCCCGTGATTCCCGATTTCCCGAAATGGGAGATCTCACGACACATGGCCTCCTTAAATCGGACGACCCAAATCTATTTCAGGGTCACCATGGAAAGTCTCAAACTCTCGTCACCAGGACTCCCGAGTTCGCGATTCCTAATTTCCCGAAATGAGAGATCTCACGACACGTGGCCTCCTTAAATCAGACGACCCAAATCTATTTCGGGGTTTTCACCATGGAAAGTCCCGAACTCTCGTCACCAGGACTCCCAAGTTCGCGATTCCCGATTTCCCGAAATGGGAGATCTCACGACACGTGGCCTCCGTTATTCGGACGGTTCAGATCTATCCCGGGGCTTTCGCCCCTATCCACTAGGGGTTTAACCCTCGGGTAACTCCTGACAGATCCAACGGTTGTCGTGTTTTCCAGTCGAGATCTGACGGCTCAGATTGGTTCCTATCCGTGCATTCTTCCATGACTCCCTGGACGTGGAAAAATCAACGGTCCAGATACTCCCATGGACCTTGGAGATCTACAGTCCCGATTTCTTCACTGCCCACGAAGACACAGAAAACAAAGGGGTAAGGCATTTAACACCCTACTTACTCCTACCAATCTAACGGTCATGCGTGACCACAAGTTTCACGATGGAATCTCGTCCGTCGATTAATACCTATCAGGGTTAAGGCACTTAACACTCCATCTTCTTCTTCCGATCTGACGGTCGTGAGTGACCCCATATCTCTCGACGGGACCTTGTCCGTCGATTCGATAATTCATCCTTATGCTGCCATCTCAGGTTTTCAAGAGGATCGTTCCTCCTCGTGCAGGGTTACTAAGGCCTTGCGCCTTCACATTCTCTTTCCTGGTTCTTGATGGGCTTTTTAAGAAGGGTATCTCTATGGGGAGGTTTACCCAAGGTACTATCTAAGGCAGTTAAGGGTATCTCTATCCCGAGAACCAGGCATGAAGTCTAAATTAGATCAGCATGCATATAACTAACAATTTAAGAGAGCATAAGCCACACGTAGTCTTTCCATATAAACATGCAACTACCAGTATTGATCAAGATACCATACATACATTCTTATAATGAAGTCATTCACAATTTCACAGCTTATGAGCATAAATGTCAGCATACATATATTTCAAGATGTCCAAGGAAAAACACTTATCATAAAGTAACACCAGGGGTTATGAAACTGTTGAGAGGGGTACTCGTTTCCACCCAACCGTAGGCTCAGCGACTCCCAGCGGATTTACCACTAACCACCCCCGAGCTGAGACCACGATGCTATGAGACGGTGTCTCTGTTTACCAGTGACCAAAAGCGAAGGTTACTCTCCTTCCTCTCTGCTATCACTCACTCTGCATATCGCTAGAGTTCTCTTCCTCCCCTCACGTCTCCCCCCCAATCACTTCTACCCCACGCCTTATCCTCTTACGAGGTTGCATTTGGCACGATTTCCCTCGCACTGGTCAGTCATGATGGCTCTACGGATGGGCGGTTTGCCTCCCCATCCCTCATTAATTCCTGAGGAGCCATCTACCTACCAGTCGACGAGACATTTAGTTCGGGGCCAGCGAGCCGCTTTTGGTTCTCCGGGCCAGTGAAGTCCAAATACGGTATTAATTCTCGGTTGAAGTTAACGCCACCTTTCCAGGTGCCTTCCACCGCCATCGTGGTCTCTTTTTCAGCACATCCCCCCTCAGCAGTCCTGCAATATAAATTCATAATGTTATTCACATTCATTGACCTTTTCCACAAGGTCCATTCACATCACATATTCACATTAATGAGTTTGCCACAGTTCTGGCCAGTCTAGTTATTTTTACAAACTGGGGGAAACAGGGTGTTACAACCTGTCCCTAGTGTGCAATCCATGCGCAGGGCTCCACCACTATATTAGTAATTCCACAAATATCCTCCTGTGTTATGGCTATTATAGGTTTCTGAGAAGCTACCAACTATGTCACAGTCACCATGGGAAGCACATCATGTCTAGGTGCTAACACGTGTGAATCTCCACTAGTGTCACCACTCTACTGAAGTGTAAGGTCATCAACACTATGTGATATGACTGTTAAATCACAGGTGTTATCATCTTTTCCATCCAACTGTCCCTCCAATGTGCAAGGGTCACTATCCTCCCCAAGTGTGCAAGAGTCACTAGCCTCCACAAGTGTGCAAGAGTGACTATCATCTTCGAATTTCTCTAAATATGAATCTATGGTTGCATCCCCATGTACCTCCTCATCCTCACTATCATAGTACATCTCAATAATGTGCCTCTTACCTTTACCCCTACATCTATGATCTGGTTCCCAAGGCACTTTGCAACTGTAACAAAGTTGCATGCTCCTAATGGGTGTAGGGTTAATCTGTGCTTCCCTCCATCTATCTTCCATGGATTTGTTTTTCTCTGCTACATTGACCCACTCTATGACCTCATCTTTTATCCACCTAGGATTTTTTATAGATGTAAATTGTTGAAGTGTTACTTGAGCCCTAAATATCTCACTAAGGGCGTAATATTCCCTTTCACAACATACCGTCTCTCTAGAAAAGTCTATAGACTCCATCTTTCCTTATGGAAGATCCCTTGGGTTGGAAGGACTCTAGGCTCTGGTGCATGCGCTAATCCCCACTGGCTAGGAGGATCAACGCTATGATACCACTGTAATGTTCCCAAGCCAATATGCCAAGAACATTTCGTTTTCATTGATTTTTATGTATTTTCTGGTTGTGGCATTTCGTCAAACACTTTGTTGATTTTGGTCTTTAGGTTGTGCTAGGGTTTATACTGATGGTTTTTATGTGTGTTTGTAGCAATAATAAAAATAAATATCAATGGAATATAACTCAAAAAGATACAAGATCAACAACACAAGGAATAACCAAAAATACTTTAGATATGATTTTATTCATAACAATGGTCATCCTCATACAAAATGGAGTAGATCTGGAATACATATAAGATAGTAGAGTGTCTGGATGATATGGCCTCTGAAATAATATATATATATATGAATACCTAGGCTTCTCAAAGCCACTCTGGTGCTGGATACAAGAGATATGGCAGATCTACCCTTTTCTTTGGCAAGTGGTGATGCTTCCTCTAGCAATGTTGCGCCCTCCTTGACTATAGCCAACCAATAATTTAGCCCCCTAGTAGAGGATCTCCAAATACCACAAAATCACCCCCACAATGTAGATCGGGGTCTGAAATGACATGCGAAAAAAATTCGGGGTCTCTCTCGCAAATACAACCTCCCAACTTAATGGATGCAAAAGGAGAGTTGTGCCCCCCCTTTAGAAATCCTCTCAAGCCACAACAAATAACCCTACAATAGAAATCCTCCCCCAATGGATGAAAAATGGTGCTATAGTGGTAGATATGGCTCCTAGAACAATATTTTCCATATATCCAACTTCCTCAAGGAAAAACAAACTTCCCTTCCTCAAGTGGTGCACCCCTCCTGCTGAAACCCTCACTGGTGCATACCTCCTCCTTCTGAACCTGTGGAATGCACATGTGATTCGATAGATCTGGTGTAGAATGGTGAGAGTGGAATATTTCACCTCTATGACCAATCTTGGACCAGGTTGGGTGGGATATTTCACCACCAAGCTGATCTCTAGGGTTTGTTAATTCAAAACCCTCAAAACCCCCAAGTGCATGGGCTCACTAGCAAGAAGCCATATATCAAATGATAAATAACATAATGAGAGAATAGAGGCCCCTATCTATCTTTTATCATCCCTTCTCACCTTGTCTCTCCAAGTGACTTTTACTTTATTTAATTATTAATTAATTAATTAAATCACTTTAATTAATTAATTAACCATTTTACCTCTAAAAAGTAGTTTATCCCTCCTTGTGGCTTCCATGGCCATTGAAAGTCACTTCTCATCATCCTATCTTGTAGTGTTATTCCTCTTGATTCTAATGAGCTATTACACTAAGAGTTTCCTCCAAGAATTATGCCCAATATGACCTCCTTAGTGAATTTAATTAACATATAGCCCAAAATAACTCAAAATTATGGAAATCATCAGAATGAAATGAAACCAAATCCAAGTTGTGCAGAATGGAGAAATAAGATGAGAGATGCAATTCAGACCCCAAAAAACCCTTCAATATCTCATGTACTCGCTATAATCTCCATCTGGATACTATGTTCATCATAACACTCTGTAATATAATGATGTCCCAAAGTGGGGACATTACAGGTAACCATGTTTGTGTTTGCAAATATTGGATCACAAGGTCGATAGGTCACGTTGGTGAGAGAGCTCACACTAGGATCTTGCGAAGGACCTGCAAGAGGTGGACAATTTCGATGCCATCATGAGGCATAGGTTGGGCCAACACATCAGCCACATGATGATCCTGTGTGTGAGGGAGTCGTCAGTGGAGATGCATGGCTTCAAGGTCAGTTAGATGATCTATGTTGGCTCTTTGACTGAGTACTATGTGAGGTTCCCGAGGCATGATGGGATGAGGTCTAGGATGAGGAGGTCCTCGAGATGTGCACTAACCTTGATATTGATTGGTGCTCGTTGGTATGATGGGTAGTAGTGGTAGTAGCAGAGATGACCAAAAAGATGAGACTGCTAGTTGGCGGAGT